>JANBPO010004654.1:0-359427 GCA_024336825.1 Amorphophallus titanum
ACCGATGCCACCAAGGCTATGACACCACTTACGACCAAGCAAGCGATTGATGCCAACGCAGTCGTTACGGTCGTTGCCGGTGCCAATACAACCATTGATGCGTCGGACCCTAATAATCCGGTGATCTCCTACGATGGCTCTGCCGTTACGGATGGCGGCAAGGGAGATATCGAAGTTACCGGGTCCGGCAGTGTATGGACACTCACCAAGCGTCTCTCGGCTCGCGTCGGCGCCCTGTTCGATACTGTCGCTGACATGCTGGCAGATGCCACCCTGTCCTATACCGATATTGACCCAGGCGACATCGTTGAGGCCCAGGGCTTCCGCTACGAGGTTGCCGCCAGCGGCGCGACCGACGAGCATGTCGAGACTGCCGGGGGCGTGAAGCTCTATGTTCTTGGTGTTGACGTTTGCTTCGATGCCTTCGCACCCACGAAAGACGGTGTGACTGACGATACCGCCGTTTGGGACAAGGCTGTTGCCTACGTCTCTAGCGTGAAGGGAAAACTAACCGTCTCGTCAGGCGACTATTCCATCCACAACGGCACTCTCAAGAGCAATGTGCATATCGAATTTATGCCGGGCGCTCGCTTCATCCAGCCGGACTCCGTATCAGTGGACCTTACGTCCCCGAAAGTCCTCTATGGCCTGGGCACCACTGGTACGCCTGTAGATGTCACAGTGAACGCTGCAATTGGCGACCTGACGGTGACTGTGGGAAGCGGCGACAGCGCTGGCTTCTCTGTTGGCGACTACGCGCTCATCTATGACGACGACTATGTGTTTCCGGGGGTTCCGGCTGGGCGCAACGAAGAAATCGTCCGGATCGCGGAAACCACCAGTACGACCATCACCTTCTCCAAGGGCCTGACGACTGCACTCACGACTGCGAACAACGTCAAGATCGCCCCCCTCGATCCCATTCAAAACCTGACCATTTCGGGGGCTGGAGAGGTCATTGTTGGGATCAATCGTGCCGCTGGCATCAGGGTCAAGCTCGGTGTCAACTGCCTAATCAAGGATGGCGTCACGGTCCGCAGGTCGCGCGGGGGCGGCAGCTTTGTTTTCGATACCTGCTTCAATAGTCACATCGACAAGGTTTCGGCCTTTGACGGCCAGTCTCCGGACCAAGGCGGCACCGGCTATGGCATCTCGTGTACCGCGAGTTGCACGTTCTGCTCGGTCACGAATTCTCACTTCGAGGACCTGCGCGAAAACACTTTCACCAATCGCACCCGTTGGTGCGTCTTCGCGGGCAACATCTGCGTCAATATGATCGACAGTGGGTTCAATACCCACGGCGCTGGTTGCGACTTCAACGTCTGCGAGAACAATGTTTTCCGGGGTTGCTCACAGGCCGTTGCGATTAGCTGGTCGGGTGCCTAACTAAAAGATACATACACATGAGATTTGTCATCATTAAAACATAGCAACCAAAATCAACTAGGAGATCCAACAAGGGTAGCCTATGGTTAAAGAAAAAAGTTCTCTCTGCAGAAAAGAAGAACTCAGCTATTTATAGGAGAATTGGATCACACGAGGGTGGAGATTCAATGAGATGGAGATGGAGGGCTGAGATTAGAGGAGATTAGGGTTGGACGATGGAGAGAAGAGAGAGAGCCGTCCCCTTCCCTTAGGGTTTGGGGCCCCTCTGGGCTTGGTTTGGCTGGGTTTCCTAATTGGGAGAGATCTCCTCCCTAATTCCTCTCCTAAAACTTCTCTCCAAGATAATTCTATAAAAATCCTTTCTTTATCTCCTTTCACACAAAAAAGGAAGACGGCTGCTCCTTTGACTTGGCCAAGGAGGGAGGGGTGCCCTAGGGCTTCGTTACCCTGGTCTTGTGATGCTTTTGCCCCTGGCCCTTCTAGCAAATGTTGAGAGTGTCCTACACACAAGATTTGAATTAAATCCATAGAAATTATTCTTTTATGCATCCAAATTTGAAATGCTCTCAATTATGCAATAAGAAATTAATGCTCATGGCCTCTCAACTCCTTTTTATTGAATAATTAACCACAAATTAAGTTAAATTGTGTGGAAGACCCGATTTATGTGAAGTTGAGTTTAGTTATAAAAAATGTATAATTGTTGAATAATATGCACTAGAAATGATGTGTGTGATGTAAATTATTATAGAAATATGAGCACTCATTAGTGACTTGAGGATTCGTCTCAACGGGGGCGAGCTAATCATACATCGGGATCGGACCGTGCCTACGGTCCCCACTACCAATCGCTTCAGCCTTAGGCGATGAACGCGAGAGGATAAAGCGGAGCTCAGAGGAGCGGGTGCCTAGGCGACAAATCGGGGGCACCCGCACCAGCCCGATATCCAGGCTCCCAAGTCTCGTCGAAGGAACAATGAGAAAGGAGATCAATAACTTAGCATAAGAAGAATTTGGGTTACCCCAGAAGAGGCTCAAGCTGTTCGGAGGGCACGTACCAAGAACCCCCTTCGAGCGCTCAGGCGTGGCATCAGACGAGACATAGCTGGGTCTACATCAGCACAGTCCGACGACACCCAGCCTCCCCCACCTAAATAAGTAAAAATAAATAAGGGCTCATTCCAGGCCCCGCCTGCACCCAGCCCCAAGCTCTCCTCGGGTCGACACCATAACGGAGGCTCCACTGGAATGGACCTTGGTCTTCGACAGACTGGGGGCACCAGTTCGCTCAGAGAAGCATTCCCAGAGGAAGTAGACGGTTCAGTTCATCAATGGCGCGGTTAGGGTGTTCGCTTGCTATGCCCCTAAATATCCGCTCGACACCCAGTCCGATGACTTGAACTAGCCTTTGGCCCAGCTCAGAAGGCCTCATCACCAAACTCAGCCTCGGGCGTTGATAGGTCACATCGACACTTTCGTCGGACCTTAGGCATCAGAACGTGCAAAATAAGTTCCAACCAAGGACCGTGGTGCTCCTGTCAATGTGGATTCGGCCAATAATGATCCTCTAGTGAATGAGGTTCAAGAGGTGACTCTTGAGACTCTCATGAAGGAGAATCAACATTTGAAGGCTCTCCTGCAAGACCTTCTTAAGGAACGAGACCTTCACCCTTAGCCACTTGCTAGGCCTCCAGCCGAAGCACCGGCACTACCAGTTGGGCTTAATGGTGCCAACGCCTCAGCAGCAGCTGCCCAAACACCGATAGTAGTCGGGTTCAGCACACCCCCAGTCGAAGCTCATCCGTTAGCCTCCAACATGCCAATGCCAGAAAATCTTATGATACAACACCAAATGATCGAGAGGATTGTAGAGACAAAGCTCGCCCAGTATGGGGAAGGGGTTGCCACAATAGACCTCTATAGTGTCCCCTACCCGCTGCATCACCAGTTGAAAAAGATCCCTCTAGAGTACGCCAAGCCCCCAAAGCTATAGAAGTTCGATGGGTAAGGGTCTCCACATGAGCACTTGGCCTACTACATTACGGCCATGGGTGAGCTGGCGCTGGATGAGTCATATCTCCTCCGTTACTTCGCCACTTCACTCACTGGAATGGCCTTTCAGTGGTATTCCCACCTGAAGCCCAACTCAGTGAGTGACTGGGTAGATTCCCAGAAGAAGTTCCTCGACCTTTCCAGACAGTCGAGCGCAAGATCTCCCTGGCTGAGCTCTGTTCTCTCTGACAGAAGAAGGGCGAGAGCGCCCTCAACTTTATCAAAAAATGGCGAGACCTCAGCATGAGGTGCATCAATCTGCCAGTCCAGGAGGACACCATCACCATATGCCACAGAGGCTTGGCAGTCGAGGTCAGCGAAAAGCTCCTCGGCACTAATATTATGGGCTTCGACCAACTCAATTTGACAGTCGCCGAAATAGAGATGTTCTTCACCGATAACCCAAGCTACACTTCAGTAAAGGGTAACTAGACGTGAGAACGCCAACCCGGTAAAGAGGTGAACATCATCGAGTTCACCCCCACTGCCAAAGCCAGCAAGGCGGGCGAGCCAAGCGGCTCTGACAAGAAGCCAGCAGACAAGCCGATTACCCCTTCCTTTTAAGAGCATATGAAGATACCCTTCTCCTTCAAAAAGGAACATACGAAGATGCTCTTCGACCTCTGCATGGCCCAAAAGATTATCGAGCTGCTAGAAGCTCTCAAGCCGGATGAGGCTTAGAAAATGTATGGCCCTAGCTACTGCCTATATCATCGCATGCTATGCCATCCACTTGAAGACTGCTATGTCTTCAAGACTCAAGCACAGAAGTTGATCCAAGATGGCCTCATCAAAATGAAGAGCGATCTCGTCGATCCCCCACAACCACATGTGTGGTCCAGACTCGCTAAGGCCGCATGTGTGATTCACTACTTAGCTAGTGTGATTCACATGATGTCCGCATTTTCTCTCTCTAACGTTGAAACAGAGGAGCCCAGTACCAGCCAAGGTGAGCATTCACTGTGGTATCCGGGGTGGACACCCTAGCATGACTGCATACACTTCTCCTTTCCAAAAGAAAAGACTAGGCGGCTCTACGATGTCCACATTGAGAGGGGGCAAATCATGCCCTACGACCCGCCGGTAGACTACACCCAATGGGACTTTAGTCTTCCCCACTATTGTCCCTTTCACGTCAAAATTTGCCATGTAATTGAATCCTACGAGGAAGTTTAATACTTAATGCAGGAGTAAATCTAGTGGGAGTAAATCGATGCTGAGCGGAACTCTATGGCGGTTCTGAGGCTTCGACAAGCCGTTGAAGAGAGCATGAGCATTGCCAGAAATGCACCAGAGCAACCAGCATCTCCTCAAGCAAATGGGCACGGGCTGCCTTATCGACAAACCCCAGAATAGCTGGAGTTTCAAACCGATAATCGAGAAGCACTCGAGCGATTACGAAGGCGCAGGGAGCATGATGTCAGTCAGGAGGGGGAGCTGAGTGATTTCTCAGTCAATGTCATCCATCCTCCTGCCACCCCAGCCCCTCCAGATGCCCAGACACCGATTGCCAGCTGACCAGCCCTTGCTACTTTGGCCGTGCAATGGCGGCCCTAGCAAGAGCTAGAGTCTCTCCCATTCTCCAAGGAGGATATTGCTAGGCTACTCCGAGTCCTTCTTGATTGAGAGGATGTCCTTGTAGGTGAGACGATGATGGGCACCCCAAGTCCCTCTCACTCCCCTCCTACCCTACCTCTACCTCTGGTATCAGGAGACATGAAGGGGAAGCAAAGGCAGGGTGAGGTTCTGGCGTGATCGTGTCATGTCTCCCCAACTGGCGAGCCCTTGGGTCCTCTCCGCATGCCCTGCAACCCAGCCCAGATTATGGAGAAGACATCTTCGGAGCCTTTAGCGACTCCGTCTAGTAAGTCGGGCCCTCCATTACAATTCCCGCTCGATGCGCGAAGTCAGGGTAACTACCCGGAGTGGCAATACCTTGCTGTGTCTTCAGCTATTGTCAGATCCTGCTCCAAGCTAGGTGATAAAGACAAGGCTAAGGAGCAAGACGCTAAGCATGTTTCCCAGTTTGCATCTTAACAAAAGACTTTGCCATCGTGGCTAAGGCATCAAACTGCGCATACGTCTTTGGATGTCGGCCCCAGTACGCCAGCCTATCAAAGGCTATCTCTTTCACCTTCACGGGTAAGGCATCAAACCGTGCACACGTCTTCAGACACCAATTCCAGCATCCTGGCATACCAGGGGCTACCACCTGAGGTCATCGAGTAGGCGATCAATGCCACCTTCCAAATACAATGAGTGGAAGGTGCCTGGATTGAAATCCGGGCAAAGAAAAGCCGTCGACCTCACCCTACCAAGACATCAGCTCGGAGATATCCTCTCAGGGAGTTATTGACTTCAGCTCCAGCACCTCTTCCTCCTACTTCCCTGGAGGCGGTCATCGCCAAGAAACAGGAGAGGAATAGAAGAAAGAACCTCAAGAGGAGGCTCAAGAAACAAGCTGAGCAAGCAGTCGCCTTACGATCATTGGCTGAGCTAATGCCTCTCCAAAGGCTACAACGGCTTATTGAAAACTTGGATGACTACCTACCTCCTCATCCTACGAGAGTTGTCCTACTCGATAGCTACATCCCGTGGGAAGAAATGTAGAAGCGAGCTCGCCGCAAAAGCTGGGTCCAGAAGATGATCCAGAAGATCAAGAATGGCAAAAGGCTCATCATCCCCGAGGAACTCTCCTTGTTCTATAAGGACAAGGAGATCACAGTAGAGTAGCTAGAAGAAATGCCCTGGGGATGCATCTGCAACATGGTGGCGATTCCATCCCTTGATAACATCAACGCCTCCCGGTGAGGTGAGCCAGTGGCCTCCCGAACAAGACAAAGGACCATTGCCCCACTCGGGCTGCAACAAGCTCCGAAACACACAGGCCGCGACTGAGGTTGTTGCCAAGGACGCAGTAGAGGGCGTGGGAGGATTCCTGAGCTACCTCTCCACCCTTTTACCTTCGACCCGGAGTGAATCATCCTCTTTTGAGGGGAGGAATTCGCCCCCATTCTGGAGGTAGAAATTCAGACAGGGCCCAGCATCTTTGATCCTTCCGGCACGGAGGAGATCGCTACCAGTGTCCCAGTCCCTGCACCAATTCCATCCTCTTCCACAGAACAAGTAGGACCGTCCGGTAAGGACGAGCTGGCCCGCTAGCCACTCCTAGAAGAACCATCATTGGTGCCCCTATTCTAGGAGTCCACGGGCGATCAAAGTCACTCCGATCCCAGTGGAAAAGGTAAGGCAGTGCAACTCCCTGATGGGGAGTAGTGCGGTAGCCCACGGAAGGGCTAGTCTGACATATTACCATCATTGGAGGATGCTCGTGCTCGAGCCGACCAGAAGGTCCTCCACTAAATGAAGCGGTTTCCAGCCAGCATTACAATATGAGAAGTCATTGCTTGGAGTAAAGAGCTACGAGAAGCCCTTATCAAGATACTCCAAGAACTAGAAGTCTATGAAGCACATGCAGGAGAAATGAAGGCCTCTACATACGAAGCCTTCACTGCCACTGTCACTTTCACAGAGAAGGACATGTTGCTTTCCCCTCCGTGTCACAACCGCCCTCTCTACATGAGGAGGAGAATCAATGGGCATGAGGTAAACTGGATCCTAGTGGACGCCGGTGCTGCTGTCAACATCATGTCATTAAAGACCTTCAAGACACTATATCTGACCCCCTACCTCCAGAAGGTTCAAGCGATCAAGATATCTGACTTCAACCAAGACATCAAGGATGTCTTCAGCCAAGTGGATATCGATTTGGTGCTCGATGAGTTCACCTCCAAGGTGATGTTCTACATCATCGATGCCAACACATCCTACAAAGTGCTGCAGGGAAGACCCTGACTGCATGAAAATTGGGTTGTCCCGTCAACCCTCCATCAATGCATCAAGTATGCTAAGGATGGGGAACAGCATACGGTCTTTACAGACCTGTCACCATTCACTCCAGCAGAATGTAATCTTGCCAACGCTGCGCTCTACTTCGGGGGAATCAGTCCATACCCCATGGTCAAAAGCAAGGGCAATGGCTGGCTCTCGGAGGAAGACGAGGATGATCTCTTCTCCATTGATGAGGAGAAGGCCAAACTTCATCGACTACGTCTTAGCTCCAAGTCAGCTCTAGATCGCCTAGAGAGGCACAAAATTGACTGGGAGGCTAATCTCATTAGCTGAGCCATCAACAAAAGCATATGCTTACCACCAGACTGCATCCATCTTGCATGTGTGTCGGAAGAGCACAAGGTTGAGCAGCTCACGACGTTCGTCGTTACCTACAAATGGCAACTTAGAAGCAAGAAGAAGGCTAACTGGGATAAGCCCATTGCCTTCTACAAGGGAGACATGGCCCCTCAAGCCCCGCCAAAATATGACTTAGGCTGTTCCAAGCAAGTCGACAACACCCCTGAAGCGGTCCAAGTGATGGACGACTTACCACCACATATTCGGGAGATGTGCCTCAAGTAGCATGTTCCCCAATGCAAGGTTCCGTACAGCGAAGATACTTTCGCAAGCTGTGGACCCCTTCCCAGGTCTGGGGGCAACCCTTGTTCTCCCACAAAGATACTAGGGGACTTGACTACGACCAGGACCTAGACTTTTGCGTCCACTACTCGGTCAATGTCGTTGGCCCGGCACAGCCAGTTGGCGACCAAGCTAACGTTGACACCAAATTCGATAGCTCTGGGGATGAGGAAGAGGAAATCCTAATCTCACTCCCCGCCAGGGCCAATACCCCAGTTCAAGAACTCAATGAGTCTTCGTAGCTCTCCTACCAGGACATTAGGGCTAAAGAAGCTCCCAGTGTTTCCCCATCGGTCGGAGAGCCCAGTCCGGTAAACTCTCTCGATGAGGAAGGTTCTTAGGGTGATGGCCATGAAGCGTTGCCAGCTTTACCAGGCAACTCCAGCAAGGCTTTGATGGCACCACCCGACAAATTTCAGCCAGGCACTAGCAGTCCAGAACAATCCTAGCCAGAACCCAGTGGTAGTGATCTCCCAGCTCCTTCGGCGTCGAGTAGTGGCTTCAAAGACCAAGAAGTACATGAAGCTGGTACCGATGACAAAGATTTTATCGACTTTCAAGCCACTCCTCCCGAGCTGGAGGATGGTGACTAGGAAACCGTTGATGAACTCGTTGAAATCAACCTAGGCAAAGATAAAGCCCGCCAGCCAATGTTCGTTAGCGCTCTCCTTACCAAAGCAGAAAACTAGGACTACAAGCAACTCCAGCTTGAATACAAAGACTACTTCGCCTAGATGTACAAGGAGATGCCAGAGCTAGACCCCTCCATAGCGGAGCATGAGCTAGTCATTCTCCCTCAGCCACTCTGGTTAAACAACCACTACGGCACATGCGCCATGAGATGGAACTTCAAGTCTCGACCGAAGTCAATAAGATGGTGGAGGTCGACTTCGTCGAGCCGTGTATCTACCCGATCTGGCTCGCCAATATTGTCCCAATCAAGAAGAAAAATGGTCAAGTCTGCATCTGTGTTGACTTCCGAGACCTCAACAAAGCTTGTCCGAAGGATGACTTTCCAGCCTCAATCACATAAACAATGGTCGACATGACCACCAGTCATGAAGTCTTGCCTTTCATGGGCGGATCATCTGGTTATAACTAGATCCGGATGTCCCTCAAGGACAAGAACCACACCACCTTTCGATCCCCCAAAGGGGTCTTCAACTACAAACGCATGCCCTTTGGTTTGAAGAATGTCGACGCTACATACCAAAGGGCCATGACCAAAATATTCGATGAGATGCTAAACAACATTGTCAAATGCTATGTTGACAACCTTGTCATCAAAACCACAAGACGCGAAGATCATCTACATGATCTGCGCCAAGTCTTCAATCGACTCCAACAATACAGGCTCAAGATGAACCCTATGAAGTGTGCCTTCGACGTATCCAGTGGCAAGTTTCTCGATTTCATCATCCGGTACCGAGGAATCGAGGTGGACCCTAGCAAGATCAAAATGATTCGGGAGCTTCCACCACCTACGAACCTCACTGAGCTCAGGTCCTTCCAAGGGAGACTGGACTACATTCGAAGGTTCACCTCCAACCTTTTTAGTCGATGCGCGTCTTTCAGCAAGCTCATGAAGAAAGACACCCTGTTCATATGGGACTAGGAATTGTTGTGTCCCTGTGATTTTGATGATGTCTAACACTCTGAGTCATTAACATTCTAATTTCTTAATTATTGATGATGTCAATGTTATATCAAAAATTACAAGAGATGAAGCCCAATGAACATGCCTAAGATACATCAATTCAATTCATTGTCAAGCATTCTGATGACTGGTGTGAAGCTAAGTACATATGAAAAATTTCGACTATGGCAGGTATAATGGTCAGGGTCATGATGGTGCTTTGTTGCTCATGAAGGTACTTTGTTGCTATCATCAAAATAGAATCATCAAAACAGAATATGATATATTGCTATCATCAAAGCTAGACAACATATGCACAACACATAATAAGAATAATAGTATATATATGTATATATGTGTGTGTACACCCAGGTGATAATGTTAGTAAATGGATGTACGTGCGCATGCTTGCACAGCAAGAACATACATCTATACGTACGGGTAAGTGGGCACGTACGCATACCTGTATGCGTCCGCATGGGTACCCGGCCCATACTGGGTTAAATCCGTTGTCTCCTCCAGACGTCAGGATCCATGGTCCTGCCCAACAACCAGCACACCCACGGGCACCGCTCGGCTCATCCTTCGCCCACGCTACCAATGGGTGGGGGGCATTTGTGGACATGTAAAATCGCACGCCCATATGTCCCTGCCAGTCCAGCAGCAACAACCATCTCAACTGAAGAGACCCTGGAGGACACGTCCCGTCCGGGCCCTCCGAACAGACAACATGCCACTGTGAAGCCGTCTCCGGAATCACGACAGTAAAAGGAAGCCAACCCCTGGGGAAGCTCACTGCTCGTGGGCCCTCGAAGAAAATCAAATGGATCGTCAATCGAGTCTGGAATAAGCCACGAAATAAACTTCAAACAAGCTCAAGAGTGCCTTCAACAGCACACCCTCTGTGCCTTCAACGGCACACCCAAAGTGCCTTCAACGGCACACCCTCTGTGCCTTCAATGGCACACCCTCAATGCCTTCAACGGCACACATGCAATGCCCTTCCGCGGCACACCCTCTATGCCTTCAACGGCACACCCAAGTGCCTTCAACGGCACACTTCAAATGTCCTCCAACGGCACGCACCAAGTGTCCTTCAGGGGCACACCAGGTGCCTTCAACGGCACAGCCTGGTGCCCCCTTCAACGGCACACCTGGTGCTCTCCTCAACGGCACAGCACAAAGCTTCAGCGGCACGGTCTGGCTGGCGGCTGTCCGACAGAGAAGATCTCACGCCACGTCCTACGGGATTTCTGGCGCGCAATGGCCCATCCGAGGTGTCAAGCGGAGGGCAAGGCACGCTGCCTACTCTCCTATCGCCAGGGACGCCCTGGGTCAAATCCCCATAAATGCACCATTTCCCGCCTTCGTCACCCCTGCTCAAAGAGCCTTGTGTCGCTGGGGTATAAAAGCCCCTTCCTCTTCACTGACGAAGGGGGACATGTGCAAGAGCATACACGCAGAGGGGCATATGAGAAGAAGAAGAGCAGAAGAAAGAGGAAGGAGGTCTCCGCCGTGGGTTTCCCCCCCTCCGACGACCGCCCCGAAGAAAGAGTAAGAGAGAGCGAGAGAGAGAGAGAGCTAGAGGGAGAAATGTAGCGCATGGGGTGGGGGAAGAGCAGGGGCCCCGTGGGCTCTGTTCAACCCCAACTCCCTTCTTCCCTTCTCCTCCGTTCTTGCTTCCTTCTCTCCTCCTTATTGTGGCTCCATCTCGTATTCGGCATGAATAAAGACTTTGGCCTTTTGGTCGCCGTGGTTATCTCCTTTCACCAGATTCATGTTTGCGTTTGGTGGTCTCCCCGTCCCTGGCAACGTCTCTGTTCTCGTCTCCCCTCCAGTGGCCCTCCCATGCCCTGGGTGAGGACTCCTCTGTCCCCACTCTACCGAGCCTCACCAGCCTTTTCGAGCACCCAGTCACCACCCCTGCTTCTTCATCAAGACCCCTCCCCAGCTGGGCCAAGACCAGAAGACCCTCATGGTCTTCCTCCCCGTTTGTTTTTACTTCATTCCCCCCTGGCCAACACCCGGCCTTCATGTCTTTGGGTGAGCTTTCGCCAGCACGCTCCCTCGGCGGTACACCCTTGACCCATCTCCCCTAAACGGCATGTCTCCCTCGGCATAGCCCCTTGCCCGGCATACTCGCGCCATCCTCCTTCACCGGTACACTTAACACCATGTCAACCCCTTTGCCGGCATGGTCCTTGGCTGACACACCCCCAAACTTTTCAGTCCTTCATGTCTGGGAGCCTTCTCACCGGCACAGTCCCTCGCCGGTACAACCCCACTCCCCCAGTTAGCCTTCCAGCGGTACACCCTTAGAATCTCTTGGCCGGCACGCCTGCCCTTGCCCCCTTGGCTCAGTATCCATGGCCAGCCCCGCAGCCTTCCCCTCATTGCTCCCATCGTGTTTTCCGAGGTCTGTCCAAGGTGTTATCGTCTCTGGACGCCCACCTCCACTTATCGGGTTCCGCCACTCCATGTGGGCGCGTTCCCCGCTTTTCCCTTACGCCCGAGGTCAAGGGGAGATGCTGCCAAAATTTTGTCGGGAATGGAATAATAATGACAATATAGTAAGGGTAAGAGGAGGGAAGTAACGAATAATTGGAGCAACAACTGACAAAATATTGTAATTAAGGCAAGCAAACTACGGGCATCACCGAGAAGAGCGGGACTAAATAATGACTGAGTACCTCGAACAATTACAACCGCAAGGGGAAGAGCTAATTTGTACAAAGCCATATCAAATTAAGAGACAGAAGAAAAGAAAGGCCTTAAAATCGTCGAGAGGAGTGGGCCCCGCACGCCTCTCTCCAGCACCTTCAACCCCCTTTACTTTCCTTTCACCGGCACAGTTGTCAATCCCTTCAGCGACACACCAGCCTTTTCCCCATACACCTCCACCTTGAAGCGGCTCACCGGTACGCTCTCCCTTTGAACCCTCCAGTGGCACACACGCACAACTGCCCTTCAGCGGTACACCCCACCCAACCGCCCTTCAGTGGTACATCCCTCTGCATCCCCTCGCCAGTGCACCTTATCCCTTCGCCGGTACGCCTGCTTCCAGGCCTCTCCATGGCCCACTCCTTCCCTGATAAAAAAAAGAGTGATAAGTACGCATATAATAATGATAACAACGATAAAAATGCGTGCGTCTACATAATAAAAAAAATGTAGAAAATTTGGACAAAAGGGGGGGATATATGAATGAATAAATACAATGAGTGGGCTCGGGGACTCATGCGAGCGAGTGAACAACAAAACGACGAAGGCAATCCATCTAGCTGAATAACAAGATTTGTAGGCTCCACAAAAATGTGCAAGCAAAGAAAAGAGAAATGTCCAGCGAGGAGGTATAACTCAAATTCCACCAACCTTAGTAATAAACAACTTCCACGCTGCAGTTCCGTCTTCCTCGTGACCCGACACTGAAGGAATATCAAAGCCGTCTCGCAGACTGGGTCTGGGTCTTGGGGGCTATCCCGAAGTGGCTATGACCCGGCCTTGCTTCGGGTCGATATCTTGGTTTAATCGGACTCGTCATCCGAACCAGATTTTATCCGAACTATTATTGAAATTGCCATCCATCCGGTAAATATTTGAGTATGTTCATCCCGGTTTTCATCATACTCTTGCTATGGACTCTTGTCCGAATATGAAAGGGTCCGTGAGTGACCGACAGACCCGGCTGCCCGTGCCTCGACACAGGCTCACGTGTGGTTTACCCATGCTCCTTTCTTTCGCAATCAGTATTATTTCCTTTGGCCGCGAAGCCCCTAATTTCGGCAATTAATCAAAGGTGTTCCCTTATATGGGGCTTGTAAATGACGTCATGGCCTTTATGGCATGGCGGGATTGGGTCCCGACTCGAACTACACAATCGTCTGACGAAGTCAATGGTGCCGGTGACGACGACGTCGCCCGTCACGCGCACCCTCATGCCGGCGAGAATGTCTCCCTTGACCCGCAGCGTGCCGTCGAAGTCGATGTTGCCGCTGTCCAGGTCGACGGCTTCGATCTCCACCAGCGAAGCGACCGACACGCCGCGCGGCATGACCTTGGGGGCGCCTGCTATCGCGGCGACCAGCAGGTTCGGGTCGTCCGCGGAGATCGCGGCGCCGGGCAGCGGTTCGGCGAAAGGCGGGTCCTCGAGCGTCGGCGGTTCGAGAACCTTGCCGTTTATGTCGAAGCCGGGCATTCCCGGCGTGGGCGGCGTGCGGCGCATGAGCGGCGCGCCCGGCTTGACCAGGATCAGGCTGCCCATATCGCGATAGTCGATGCGGGCATAGGTGCCGTCGTCCTGCTCGTCCTCGTCCTGCTCCTCGGTTTCGGCGCGGCGCTGCTGGGGGGATTCGATCAGGCTCGTGAAGGCGGCGGGCTCGCCGGAGACGGGCTGCTGGCCGGCGGCAATGCACACGCCCATGCCATCGTGGCGCTCGATGGCCTGGCGCAGGTCGGCGTCCAGAATGCCGGCCACCACGCCGCGCTCGGCCAGCGCGGCCCGCACCTGCTCTTCGGTGATGGCCTCGCCGCCTTGGGGCGCCTCGACGAACAGCGTGGCGCTCATGCGGTCGTCCTCGATATGCAGTTCGAAACTGCCATCGATCGGGTCGTCCGTGGCGGGGTCTACGGGCGGGACGGCGGACATTCGGTCTCCTTGATGATGCCGGCGCTCGGGGCACCTATTGTTTCGAATATTGTGCAGCCAAAGTGAAGCCCCGGGATAGAGGCGGATAACGCGGATTTTTTCGCCCTTATCCGGGGCAAATGTCAAAAAAACAAAGGGCCGTGAAAGCGGCCCCGGGTCGTGCGCGGGCGTTTCGGCGTCAACTCACCGCGATTTCGCCGTTGGATCCCTGCCTGAGCTTGCCGCCCGGGTAGTCCTCGCGGAACTCGCGGGCTTTGTTGCCTATGCGCGCATTCACACCGCTGTAGATGTGCTTTTTCACGGCCACGTAGGCATCGGCCTTGGGTACCAGCGCTTTGATGAGTTCCGCTTCCTGCGCGGCCAGCTCGGCCATTTCGGCGAGCGTCTGCTTGAGCGTGTCGCGCGCCCGTTGTCCGACGTTGTTGACGTCCTTCTGCGGATTGGCGTGCAGGAACATCACCAGCTTTTCCAGCTTGGCCTGCTGTTCGGTGAGATCCTGGCGCTTTTTCTGCAAGGCGGCGCGCTGGGCGTGCGCGCGCGGGTCCAGGCCCACCTGGATTTCAGTGCGCACGGCCGCCTGCGAGCCGATCACGCCTGCCTGCACCGATTTCAAGGCGCGGATGCGCCCGCCACACCCGGAAGCGCCGGCAACCGCAGCACATAACGCCGCATCCCGGTCTGCTTGAGCCGCTGGCCAGGGTCCGGGTCCACGTCCGACTGCCCGATCATCGTGTCCAGCAACATCGCCGGACCAGCACCAGGCTGCCCATAGTCCCCGGGATAGACCGTCACCGTCGTGTACGGCTTCGCACACTCCAGATCCAACGCCGCGCCAGCCACGTTCCGCGCCTGCGAGCCGGTGCCGTCCTCGACGTAGATCGGCAGCACCACCGCGCGGTTACCACTGGTCCGCGACGAGACCAGCGACCCATCACGCAGCAGCGACTGAAGGTCGTCGTAGACCGTGACCCCATTGCCGATGTCGTAGTCGATGTCCAGCATGTACGGCGGGGCGGTCACGTCGATGTCGCCCACCAGGACGCGAGGGCCGTAGGTCATGCGGCCCTCGTTCGCGCGTCAGACGCGGTCCCGTTGAGGCCGCGTGTGATCTTGTTCGGCAATGCATCGAGGGCGTCCTTGATCTGCTCAAGGTGACGGTTGGCGCGTCGCAGCTCCGGGCCGATGATGTCCTTCGCGACGTTGTGCCCGAGTTGGTTCGAAAGCGACCCCACGTTCTCGAACAGGTTCGCCGCATCTAGCGCGCCGCCGCGCGTCCCGTCGGCCATGTCGAGGATCAGCGCCGTGTTGCCCGACTGGAACAGTTTCGCCAGGAAAGCGGGGTCTACGCCCCACTTCTTCAGCTTCTTGAACGCCTGCCGCAACCGCGTCAGGTCGAACAGCGCCGTCTCTCCCTGAAGCATGAAGTCACTCAGCGTGTTCGCCTGGAACAGGTCCGGGGTGAAGGCGGAAGCGATCGAGTCCGCAAGCGACTTGAACTCGTCCCGCAGGCCGCCGATCTTCTCCTTGACCTTGTCGTGAAGCTTGGTCAGCTGCTCGGACATAGCCTCGATGACCTTCGGGCCGCCCTCAGAGACGCCGCCAGCGAACATCTCCATCAGGCCCTTGCCCGTGCGCCCGTTGTTGAACACCATCAGCGGGCCGTTCTTGACCGGAGAGCCCGGAACCAGGGCCGCCACGTCAGCCATCACGGCAGACGCGGCGGCGACCACCTTCGGGCCAGCGGCGGTGATGCCCGCCGCGAGACCTTCCATGAGGGCGCGACCGGCGGGAGCGGCTGGCCTGCCGTCTGACCCGAACGGGCCGGGGCCACCAGCATTGAAGCTTTGGCCGGAGAAGACCTCGCCGGACGCCTTGTTCTTCAAGCCGATGAGCGTGTTGAACTTGTCGATCCAATCGGCCCCGCCGTCGGCCACCGACTGGCGACGCAGGGGCCAGCGGCTCTTGCCAAACTCAGCGAACAGATCGTCGATGTGGCGATGATCGGCCTTGAGGTATCTCAACACCCAGATGGCGGGTCAGTCGGTGTTCGACTCGCTGAACAAGATTCCCGGCGTCAACTTCACCAACAACGATCCCTTCGGCAATTCCGGCGGCAACATCCGCGTCCACGGCTTCGACGGCGCCCACGTCGCCTTTTCCTGGGACGGCATGCCCCTGAACGACACGGGCAACTATGCCACCTACACCAACCAGGTCGCCGATTCCGATCTGATCGCCAGCGCGACCGTCAACCAGGGCACCACCGATGTCGACAGCCCGACCGCTGCGGCCACCGGCGGCGTGGTCGCGATCACCACCGTGCGTCCCGACGAGACCTATGGCGCCATGGCGGATGTCAGCTATGGCTCGAACAATTACAAGCGCGTTTTCCTGCGCCTGGACTCCGGCAGCTTCGGGCCGTGGGGCACCACCGCCTTCGTCTCGGGTTCCTACACTATCTATGACAAGTTCAAGGGGCCGGGCTTCCTGGAGAAGCGCCAGTTCAACGCCGGCCTGTTCCAGGATCTGGGCGATCTGGGCTGGATGGCATTCGCCGGCCACTGGAATTCCAACCGCAACACCTCCTATTACGCCTTCGACTACGCGCCCAACACCACCGGCTTCACCACCGCGCTGGCCAATCAGACCGATCTGATCAAGAACCCCAATGGCAGCGGCTATGTGCAGAACCCCCTGCCGGGCGCAATCCCAGTCGCCATGGGCGGCACCAACACCAGCTTCGACAGCGTCGGCTGGAACCGCGATTTCACCCAGAGCTGCCCGCGCAGCACGCCCACCAGCGGCGTCGCCGACAACACCCAGACCACCTGTTCCTTCTGGTACCGGCCGCGCATCAATCCGTCCGACACCGGCAATCTGCGCTTCCAGTCGCTGTTCAACCTGACCAACCAGCTGACCCTGACCGCCGACGCCAACTTCCAGTATGTCGAAGCCACTGGCGGTTCGACCTTTTTCACCTTCAAGGAAAACAGCGGCCAGCTGATCGGCGCTTCGACCATTGCCGGCGCCGGCCTGACCACCACGCCCTATGGCTGCATCGCCGGCCGCGGCTGCGATCTCAATGGTGATGGCGATGTGCTGGACACGGTGGGCCTCTATCAGCCCAGCCTGACCCAGACCCATCGCTATGGCAGCAACGTCTCGGCGATCTACAAGTTCGACGAAGACAATACCGTCGACGTCGCCTACACGCTGGACTGGGGCGATCACCGCCAGACCGGCCTGACCAGCTTCGTCGATCCCAACACCGGCCCCTACAAGCCGTTCGGCGGCGAGCAGGATCCGTCACATCTGGTGCTGGGCGCCGATGGCGCGCCGCTGCGCTATCGCGACCGCCGCTCCTACGCGATCATGAACCAGGTCGGCTTCGATTCTCTGGTATGGAGCGGTCTGCTCGCATTGCTTGCAGGGATGGGCGGAGGTCAACCAGGACAATGATTGACGCAAACGACCAAGAAATCCTTTTAGACCATGAAAAGCTTAAAGAAGAAAAGAAAAAGCGCTGCCGCGTGGAATTTTGCTTAAAAGATTTGTTTTCATTTAGATATTTTCTTTAGGTTTGGCGGCTTGCGCGGGCTATTCGGGCGGCTTATCATGGGGTTGATGAAGCTGAATCTTCCGACCTTGATGACGGCCACGGGGCAGAAAACCGATGGATTACGCGGGCAGTTGCTGGTGGCGACGAGCGAACTGAACGGCAGCCTGTTTGAGCGGGCCGTTATTTATATGGTGAGCCATACCGAAGAAGGCGCCATGGGCGTGATGGTGAACAAGCCGATGGAGAAGATCTTTTTTAAGGACATTGCGGCCAGCATGGGGATCGAAGACATGATGGCGGCGGCGAATACCGCTATTTTCAAGGGTGGACCGGTGGATGATAACCGGGGGTTTGTGCTGCATAGCGCGGATTATGGGTTGCCCAGCACCATCAAGGTGAGTGACGGCATTGCGCTTAGTGCCACCGCGGACATCGTGACGGACATTGCCCACGGGAAGGGGCCGCAGCATTTGAACTTTTGCCTGGGGTATGCGGGGTGGGCGCCGGGGCAACTGGAAGACGAATTGCATGGGAACAGCTGGTTGCTGGTGCCGGGTGAGAGCAGGCTTATTTTTGATACGCCGGCGGCTACCCGGTATGCGGCGGCAACGCGCAGTTTGGGGCTGAATGCGTTGAATTTTAGCAGCGATGTGGTGGGGATGGCTTAGTTTGAGCAGCCGATGAGGTGACGTTTGGCCCGGACTAAATCCGGGCCTTTTGTTTAGCGGCCGCAGAGGCGGACGAGTTCGGAGATGGCGGCGATGAGGCCGCGCGTCTGGAAATAGGCCTCCAGAGGCTGGGGCTCGTTGAGCGGGTGATATTTGAGGGTGAGGAAGGTGCCGTCGTTGAGGAGTTCGGAGAGGCTGCGGGCGGAATAATCGAGGTAGATGGTATAGTTTTTGCCGGTGCCATCCTGCGGGATGGGGACCAGGATGCCGGTGAGGGTGGCGGTGCCGGGTTGGACCAGCGCCTTGTTATAGGTGAGCTTGAAAGGGAGGAGGCCGGTGGAGGTGAGGCGGCCGCTGGTGACAAGGGAAAGGTCCTGGTTGGCGGCCTCGACCGTGCAGCGGTTGGGCTCCACGAACCAATCGCCGAACCGGGGGGCCTCGTTTTGCGTGCCGTACTTGCTGTAATGGGCTTTGGGGCGGGGTTTGGCGACGCTGGTGCAGGCGCAATGAAAGATGACGAGAGGAAGAGATAAAGTGATGAAGAGAAGGTCTCTCGACCCACCAACCAGCAACCGCAGCATGTGGGCCGACCGGGGGCACCCGTCGTCGACGTCACAGGCGTAATCACCGTGCCAGCTACCCGGCGAGCCCGGACTACACTTACTCGGACGTCGTCAGCGACGCCCAGCCACCGGCCGCTCTCCCGGACCAGGAATGGGAGGGGATCGAGCAGGCCATGCGCAACTATCTCCGAGGCCCGGGTAGTACTCCCTTGGGTCGTCAGAGATTGCTGGGGGCAATGGCCTCCGCCTTCCAAGAAGAAGAGCAAGCCCGGCCTACGCTTGACATAGAGCCGGGAGGCCAGTCGGAGAGGCGACACCGATCTCCCGTACGGGAGGAGACACCACCTCGACGATCAGTCTTCGACAGGCTGGTCTTCCCGAATAAGCAGTCGCGGAGGGCGGCGAAAAGAAACGAAGCTGGGAGGGTTTTCACCTGTAACATGGCAGGATTCTCCAGCCAATATGGGGCCTTACCTACTGACCCTGATGAAGTGGCCAGGCTAGCTACCAGGCCCGGTCCCCTCACCAGGAGGGGAAGGGTGGCAGGCGAAGTGGCACGAGCAAGTGTCGAAGCGACCCCCCCGGGCGACTCCCCTGCGGCTCTTACAGCCAACGTCGTCACTGCTGGAGGCTCGAGCGGCGGACCCTCTACATCATCAGAGGACGCCCCGGCCGAAGACGCGGGCGGCATGCCCAATCTCCCAGTAACCGACCCCGCCATGCTGAGTGTGATCCAGCAATACCAACGGGAGATCGAACTATTGAAGAGGCAACTCGGTGAGAGGAATGCTCTACCCTCGACATCGGGGCAGACCGAGGTTCTACCAGAAACACTTGGAGGCAACGGGCAGTCTTCCGAGGCAACCTTGCAAGCTGCGGTGTTCCCACCAACTCCCGGCTTCCCCACGGGTCCCCTACATCAGATGCAACATCTGATCTCGCTGCAGGGACCCTCCCCCCAACAGCCTCCTGTGGCTCCCCAGGCAACTATGCTGACTACCCCGACGGCACAACCTGCTCGTTTCTATCCGAGCCCGGTCGACCCGGCCACGGTCAGTCGGCTCATGCTGGAGCAGATGATCGACATGAAGCTAGCCGAGAGAGGTGACGGGGAGCAGACGCCATTTGACGTCTACCGAGTCCCTTATCCGGCTCATTATGCAGCAAGGAAGTTACCGGCAGGCATCACCAAGCCACCGAAGTTTGAAAAGTTCAACGGGCAAGGGTCTCCTAGAGAGCACATCGCTTACTATGTGAACGTGATGGGAGATCTAGCCACTGATGAAGCCTATCTCCTGAAGTTCTTCGGCTCAACACTTACCGGGTTGGCTTTCGAGTGGTACTCAAGCCTGCCTCCGGGGTCCATCCAGCAAGAGCAGCAAGAGGCAATATTCACACCTATGGACTGAATTTTAGAGTCAACAGGAACTGCTTGTTGTAATAACTTCCAGCAGAATAACCCAGCCCGGGGGGGGAATTTACAGTGAAGAAATTTCCTTCTATCCAGTCCCACTGCACTGGAATCAGATTGGGCCATCAATGTTTTGTAAACTGATTTCACTGTTAAAATACCTGAGTGAGTATACTTCCAAATTGGAATATCATCCCCTTCTGATAAATCAAACTGCTTTAATTCTTGTAAAACCACTGCATCTGTTATAATGGACCAGGCCATGTGCTGAGGATTTAGCAAAACTTCTCTGACTGAACAATCTTCTATCGAATGAGGAATAGAAAAATATTCTGCTAACGGAATTCTATACCAAGTGTCTTTAAAGAATCTTGTGTGAGACCCATCTTTAACAGTCATTCTCAGTCCAGAATATAATACACTTTTTGCTTTCTGAAAATCTTTTTTCCTGATTCCAGCAGGGAAAGGGTGGGTGCAGTCAGATAAATGCTGTCCTTTCAGGTATTTGCATTGGACAAACCTGGCCCACAGCGAATCACTGAATAAGGCATGCCATAATAATTTAACTTGAAAACTCAACTGAATATCTTCCAATCTTCTAATACCCAGGCCCCCAAATTCAGTAGGACAGCACACCTTGTTCCAAGCTAGCCAATGTTTCCTATGTACGGGTTCTGTTCCTTGCCAAAAAAAATTGGAACAGATTTTGTCTAACTGTCGTTGAATGGAAAGGGGAATGGATATAGCACTAGCTGTGTAAATGGGGATGGAGGAAAGGACTGATCTTATCAGCACAGCCCTACCCACTTGAGAGAGGGATCTGCATTGCCATCCAGCCAGTCTGCCCTGAAACCTATCAATAAGGTACTTAAAATGGACAACCTTTAACCTGCCCTTAAACAGAGGAATCCCCAGATATGTTAAAGAGAAATTTTTATGTTGATAGCCTGTCAGGTTCTTCAGTCTGTTAATAGCAGAGATGGGCATTCTATTTGAAACCATAAAGCAGCTCTTAGTGTGATTTATGCTCTGACCAGAAGCTTTTTCATATCTCTCTAAAAATTCCTGCAAATTTCTGACAGACCTTTTACCTCCATTTAGGAAAATGACTGAGTCATCAGCATACAGTAAATGTGACTGTGAAGGCACCCCACGAGGAACATGAAAATATTTGCATTTTCCAGATTGAAATAAAGATGTTAATCCCCTACTCAAGACTTCCTCTGCTATAACAAATAGGGATGGGGCTAGTGGGTCCCCTTGTCTAACCCCCCTTGTGGACTTGAAATACCCCTTCAGTTGACCATTGAATGAGATCGAAAACCAACAATTCATAACCCCTTATCCAGGTTTTGAGAGAGAGATGGGATAGGTCTAGCCGGGCTTTCTTGATGCCCTGGGGGCACATGCTACCCAGTTTAGAGGATGTGGCTAGGATCACCGGGCTTAGGGTGACAGGTGAGGCAGTGAGTGGAGTGACCCTACCTGATTATGGGGAGATGGCCGAGCGCCTTTTAGGTTTAGAGACCACAGCAGGGGGTGAGTGTAGGACCATCTCTAGGACCGACCTGACTGGGGCTATGGGTCTAGAGGCTTGCCGGCAGAGGTCTGGGGAGACCCTGGAGGGGTGGCTAGAGAGGTTGATCGAGAGAGCCCGTACCACATTCTGCCATGACTGGGAGCAGAGAGAGAGAGTCGACATCGACTTGCGCCGGTTCTTGTTCTTCCTCTTGGGACGTCTGTTGATGGGCACGAAGGGCGACATCATGAACTGTCGCTTCCTGAGTGTGCTAGAGGACCTCGAGAGCGTCGGGAGATATGCGTGGGGTGCAGCGATGCTGGCGCACCTGATTGCCGACCTGTCCACCGGGACTGGTCGAGAGACGACCGTCAGCGGCTTCTCACCATTTTTGCAGGTATGCGTTCTTTTCCTAAGTGATCTATGAAATGCAATTGATTTGATTTAATGCATGCGACTAATGCGACCTAAAATGCAGATATGGTGCCATATATACATGCCGATGGGACGATTCGAGGAGCGACCGGGGAGTGCAGGGGCATTCCCTTTGGCGAGGAGGTGGCTCCCGTCATGAGTGGGGCACCCCATGCGTATGAGCTACACGTACTCCGTCGGGAGTTCAGGGACTTTCTCCTTCACTGGTACGTTCTATAACTCAAATGGTTATGATTATGATTATGATTATGATTATGAATGATTATTGCTGATGATGTTTTAATGATGTGCAGGTGGTGTGGCGGCCTTACCTGGGGATGACCGAGGAGGGCCAGTCCTGGGTTATTGCGGGCCGAGCTCTATTCGGGCGGGAGATTTGGCTCCATTGCCTGAACGAGATCGAGCCGCTACACCTTCGACTGGTGATGAGGACCCTCGGTCTCCACCAAGAGTGGATCGAGGTGGTGGAGCCTCGAGGGATCGGCAGGAAGAGCCGTGGCCGGACAAAGGCCACAGATTGGAGGATCAGGTTCGCGGACCAGCACGCGGACTGGCAGCGCGGTGGGACGAGAGTGACCTCGCAGGCGGCTGACAGTTCGGAGTACTTGCAGCGATACCGTGAGGTGTACGGCGGCCGACCCCAGATGAGGGTCTTAGGGGTGAGTAAATGAGAATGTATTTCTTTTTCTATATGATGCATGTTTTTATTTAATGATGCAACTAATTGTGTGGTGAATGCAGGATGCACGGGACCTGGTGGCGATGGGTGCGTGGAGGTACAGTCTTAACTCCTTGGCGTTATTTGCTAGTTTAGTATACGGTCTTAGGCCGCTGCCGAGAGTGTAGGTACTAGCCCGTGTGTACATGTCACCGCTGTGAGAGTGAGTGTGACCCGTCCCGAGACTCGATCCGAGTCCGGAAGTGAGTCGGACTACCCTTGACCTCCACCAGTTCCTTAACCGCGCACGGTCCGCGCTTTCCCTCGCATGGGACGACGAGTGAGCTGGCTCTTCTGATAACGACGTGTATCCCATAGGAGCTATCTGTGTCAAGCCGAGGTCGCTCTAGTGTCTGTGTTGTTGTTGGTCGAGTCGGGTCCAATTTCATGTAGTGTCGTCTCCTCGTGTCCGTCCCGCATCATGCTCAGGATGGAGGCAGACTGCCGATTCGGTTCGGTTCTGCCTGAGCCCACAAGATAGCAAGCGGGTGTGGTTGCTAGGATCGCGGCGTCCGGACATCTCCTAGCTGCGGTGGCTGACTGGGACATTGCTAGAGAGTCCCTGATCGATTCCCGAGAGCGGTGGTCGCTGTATCAGAGTTGTGATATTTATTGGGATTTAACTCCCAGCACTGTCTCGCTATCCTGTCTCGGGACAAACCTGCGCGACCTGACGAAATCGGCTCCTGTGCCCAGATCCGACGTCAGATCAGAGTGAGGTTGGCACCATTTTGAAGAGGACTCAAAGAGCTATGACATATGTGAAATACAAGACCATCCAATGGCCTAATGTTCCATGAAAAACTCTACAACAGGATGTCATGTTCTAGCAGGGGTGTAGGGTAGACTGGGATTTGCCTGAAGAAGGGGTTTGACTGGGGGTCAAAGAGTAGATCTGGGTGAAGAGATTAATTTGGGTGAGAGAGGGGGACGTGGTGATCAAGAACACCAATTTTTGTGGCGATCAGAGATGGTTTGGGGGTTGGGAAAATTCGTGGATCAGGTGGTCATCTCACAAATCTGCACACAGGTAGATTGTAAAGGGCGGAGATGGCGATAGACGGAAGGGCTAAGGGAGGCGGATCGGTGTGAAATTTTATCTAGAGATGGGGGAGGACGTGGGGAAGAGGCCCTCAAAATTTTAGGTCAATTAGATGACAGGATGAGGAGAACCAACCTGATCTTGAACCTTCTGTTTTGAAATTCATGACTTAGGACAATAGGTTGGAGAATGGGTTGTAGCGGCTCATTGGCGGCATAGATGGTGGGGGTGGTGGGTAGGAGTCACATCCAGAGGAGAAGATAGAACTATGAATCACTCCAAGACTTTGGGCATCACACCTGGATCTGCTGCAACTCTCACAGCTGCAAGAAGGAGGGAGAGTGAGAGGAGAGAGGGGCGCCCTTGGGCTCTTGCAATTTTTACACATTCTTATCATTTCTGATCTTTTGTATTTTTTTGTAGAGGAGTGGGCCGTTGAAAGGCAAAGGGGGAAGGTGTGCCAGTGGAGCCTGAACGGGCACTGGGAGGTGTATCGGTGAAGGGGGGGATTTGAGCGTGCCGACGAAGGTCGCCTTAGAGCGTGCCGGCGAAGGGGGAGTTTGAGCGTGCCGGTGAAGGGTTCATGTAGGGTAAAATCAATGCAGGCACGAAGGATGATGTTCAAGATGGGGTCCATGCATGAAGGACAGGATCCATGCATGAGGACAGAGGGTTACCTAGGTGGATGGGGTGCACCAGTGAAGGGCTGGGTGAAGGACTGAGGGCGTGCCAGCCAGGGGACTGCACCGGTGAAGACTAGCCAAAGGGAGTCAGGGAGTGTGCCGGTGAAGGGCTGGGAGGTGCACCGGGCAGGGGTGCTGGCGTGTGCACCAATGAAGAAGCTTGACGAGTGTGCCGGCGAGGGAATGAGCAAGGCGTACTGGCAAGAGGTGCGTACCGCTGAAAGGTGGTATCGGCCAAAGACGTGCACTGGCCAAGGAGGCGTGCCGAGGGAAGTTAGGAGGCCCACTCCCCTGCTCTCCCTTTAAGGCCTTTCTTTTCTTCTTTTCTTAATTTTTTTGTATGGTTCTATACAAATTGTTCCTTCCTCCTGCAGTTGTAATCATTCGAAGTGCTCAGTCATTACCCAGTCCAAATCTCTTGGTGGTGCCCATGATTCACTTGCCTTAGTTAAAGTGTTCTATTAATTATTGTTCCATTTGTTTGTTGCTCCCTTTGATCTTTTAATGCATTGTTGTTAATTCTAACAAAAAATTCGGCAGCATCTCCCCTTGACCCGAACGTAATGGAGATACAGGGAACGTGCCCACATGGAGTGGCGGAACCCGACAGTTGGAGGTGGGCGCCCGAGAGCGGCAACACCTTCGATAAAACCTCAGAAAATTGGGAGGGGATAGAGAGTGGGAGACGACTCCTGGCCTGGCTGCAAGTGTTGGGGTGAGGGACAAAGTCTGGCGTGCCGGCCAAGGGATTCAGGGGTGCACTGGGCTGGTTTCTAGAGAGGGGATAGTGCCGGGGAAGGTCAGAGGGGTTGAAGGCACACCGGCCAGGGGACCCTGCCGGCGAAAGGGTGTATCGGGCGAGGTCAGGCTGGGTGATGGGGACATCACTTACCCCTTCACATTTCTCCGAGGGTCCTACTGCTCGCCATTTTGTTCACCATAATTTTCTGAGTCTGGCTATGTAATTTTCACATTTTTTCTTGAGTCTTACCTATGTAATTTCTCATTTATTGAGTCAAGTACCTAGGTTATTAAGTCATCTACCTAAGTCTAAGGTTTCATTAAGTGGTTTAGTAGGTTAGTGCGCTGGCGGCTCTGACCACCAGTCCCCTGCCTCCCCCTGCGAAGAGGTCCCAGGCACGATCACCAGTGAAGCGGGCGATAGGTGAGGCGAAGGCGGCCGGTCGGTGGGAAACGAAGCGTCGAAAGATGGAGGCTGCCCAATCTTCGAGGGCCATCCCTACGCCGCCTACGATCCCATCATTTGAGGAGTTCGAGGCGGGCTAAGCTGAGCCGAGCCGACCGATTGGTGAGATTTCCTTCTGCACCCTCGCCCCTGAAGAGGGCTTGTATTTATTTTGCTTAGGACACTCACACCCGGGTACCTCCCATGTTCACCAGTTAGGGAGGAGTCTCTGCCTTCACCGGTCCAAGCTGCGGATGAGCCCTGGGCCGGGCCCGAGCTACCGTCGACCCCATTTCGTTCGCCTAGAGTCGGCGAGGAGCCCCAAGTGCTGTCACCGGTGGAGAGGGCGCTTTCCGCCGCCAGGGTTACGGCTCAGCAGGAGGTGGAACGGAGAAAAGCGGGGGTGCTCCGGGCAGCTTCGACCGCTCCTCGTCCGTCCATCCCATCTTTCGCGGAGTTTGCCTCGCCTCGGGCCGAGCCAAACCACCCGGTAGGTGAGACACCTTAAACGTGAATACTTTCCAGGGTCCCGCGGCCTCCCCCGGGAAATTTTCTACCCCTGACTGACATGCATGTGTTTCGCCTCCGGTCGCAGTGAGGGTGCTCTTGGTGGAGGTCCCTTCGGTGACGCTTAGCCCTCAGGAGATGGAGAAGAAGAAGGCCGAAGCCGAGGAGCTTAGGGCAACCATTGCAGCTACTCTGGCCAAGGCTAGCGGGCCCACTGGTAGGATTCTCACCCTGCTTAGTGTCTTTTTGCCTTGTGAAATAAGGCCCCTCACGTGGATTTTTCTTTCTTTCAGTCCCTACGGAGGAACCTGCGTCGGCTTCTGCCCCGGCTATGGATAAAGCCGGTACTTCTGGGGTCGTGCCTCTCACGGAGGAGACGACCCTCGACTCACTCCCGGTGGCGGTGACTGGACAGGGTAACTCCCTCTTCCCACCAAAGTTGACATACCCTGCTTTGCGCTGGGGATCTGTGAGTCTTTGTCTAACCAGGATGTCTCTTCGTCGGATAGCTCCCCTCGCGCCCCTCCCCGCGCATATAGGAGCCCGGGCGATTCGCGAGCTGAAGCTGATGTACACGAGGAGGAGGTTGAGGTTCGGAGCCTCGCCATCGACAAGCCCCCGTGAGGAAAAGGCTGAGGACACTTGAGCGAGCACCTCTCCCTCGACCAGGGTGGCACCTGCCTCGACTGAGTCTTCCTCAAGCGAGAAGGTAGATTACGACTACTCTTCCGACGAGGCGGGCCCTGAAGAAGATGTTGTAAGTGTGGGCCCGTTCATGTGGGGCTCTCCTTTTTGTGATTAGTTCTGGCGCTCCGCTTCTCATCTTCCGGTTCGCATACAGGAAGTGTCTCGACAACAGGCTGCAGAGGCACCCCCTCCTGGCGTACCGGTCGGGCCACCCGGGGGCGGTAGTGTCGGCTTGGGGAAGCTGGCGGCCCTCGTCGAGGTTCTACAGCAGGAGGCGGCCGCGGAGACTACCCCCGCTACTGAGGAGACCCTGGAGGAAAGGGAGATAGCACCGGACAACTGGATCGTCCCCCTGGTCGAGGTAACACGGGCCCCTGGGACCCCTCCCGTTTCTTTGACGCCTGGGCGGCCGACTTGGTTTATTGCAATACCGACCCCCCCTACTTCCCTTTTGTGTTTCAGGAGAAGGGGGATTTCCCCGAGGCACGCCCTGGGAGGACCCGTAAGGCTGTCGCCAAGCGGAGAGGGATGACGACTCCGGGGGAGACGGACGAGCCGAAATCTCTTTCGGCCGAGGAAGTGGCACAAATCGTGTCGTTCCTTCAGTCGGATAGTGGGCTGAAGCTCCTGGTTCCCCTTCCTCCTCCCCGGCCACTCGTGACGCCCGAGGAAGGTCGACCGCTGGGGAAGATGCTGGCCGAGCTCATGGTCCGAGGTGAAGAAGGGACGTCAGTGGGCGGAGTGGCCCAGCCTTCAGCGACGGCAACGGAGTCTGCTCCACTTCCCGCCCTTCCCCCGATCGAGAGTGAAGAGGAGCAACCCCTTGTCGTCGTGGAGTCGGGCAGCACCGCCGCAGCTCCCGTAGCTCCTTTGGTCGTGGCTGGCCGGGGACTACACGTCGAGGCGGGAGGCCCGAGTGGCTTGTCTGTGGCGCTTCCCTCTTCATCGGCTGCAGTGGACGTGGAGATATGGGCTGCTATCGACTGGATGGTCGAGTTCAGCCTGCCGGAAGTGCCCTCCATCGTTCGCACTGTCTCAGATGCTCCTGTCCGACAGATGCTAGTAGCACTACGCTCCCTGATATTCGCGGACCCTACTCTTGCGTATCGAGGGGTGCATGCGATAGCGGTACAGTTGACCGGTGCGTTACAGGTGCTGGGGTGTCCTCTGGGGGAATGGTCGCGACGTGTGCTATTGCTGTTGAAGTATATAAATTGTCGCGAGTTCCTCGAGGCTCGGGCCCCAAATGAGCTTGCTGCCATCAGGGCCCAGGAGGGTGAATATTCGCAAGCCCTGGAGGAGCGCCGAGTCAGTGAGGAGCGGCTCGAGAAGGTCTTAGCGGGTAGTCGTGAGGACGTCCATGCGCTTAAAGGCAGGATCGAAGAGCTGGAGGGCCATCTTGCTGCCGCTAGATCCGCGCTGGCCGAAGCCGAGGCGACCGTGGGGCAGGCGGGCGAAGAGCTCGCCGTTGCTAGGGCTGAGGCAGTCTCCCTCGAAGCGGAGCTGGAGCGTCTCGAGGGGCAGAAGGGTCGGCTGAATGATGTGATGAACTTCCCCTGTATCGGCATTCTCCCCCTTAAGGATATCTTCTAGGGAATTGACTGAATGCCACCATCCCCGGACCTCGCAATGTATCCTGTTCTCCCCTCTTCCTCTTTCCGTCTCCCCTTTTTGACGTATAGCTCAGGGGTATGCCTCGTAGCAAATGTACCCCTTTTGTTCTGGAATGGGAAAGAAACATTGGTATACATCCTTTCGGGCGCTAGCCCATGAGTCTGTTCTTCTCCCTTTTCTTCCTTTTTTGTTTTGTTCTCTGCTCCTTGACAAGGTGAGTCCGTGTCGACGGCCCGGCCTAGGGACACTCCGATTGGGCGCACAGAGGGGCATAGGAGAGTGCTCACCTCCCCAAGGAGGAGACGAGGGGACCACTCCACCATGCGAGCCTCGCGGCCTTGTCGAGTGATCCCGTGGGGTGGGTTGACCGCGACGAAGGACCCTAGGTCTAGGGGTGTATGCATCGCCCGGGGAACAGGGAAAGGATTCATCTTATGGGAATGACCTGACGGAGGGTTCAAGTCACAGGGCTGTTCATCACCCGAAGGGATGGAGAGAAGAGCTTATTGGTTCAACTGACCTGAACGGGAGGTTCAAGTCACAGGCTTGTTCATCACCCGAAGGGACGGAGAGAAGAGCTTATTGGTTCAACTGACCTGAACAGGAGGTTCAAGTCATAGGGCTGTAGGCGGGATGTTCGCTCATTGACGCCCCCGGGTGGCAGAGCCAGACGCAGCCTGTTCGCTTCTCGGGGCATTCATCAGCACTGGGTCGGTGTTGATGCAAAGAGAGGTTTGATTCTCGGCCCAGACGTAAGGTCCGGGTGAGATGTCTATTCGCTGGCGTCGCCGAAGTGGCGAGCTTGCGGCTGCCCTCCGGCGATGGCCGGCGGTGGGGGGGGGGGCCTTGTGCCTCCCCCCTCCACCCTCTCCCTTGCTCCTCCGCCGGGACCACCTATCCTCGGCGGCGCTGTTCCTGCTGCCCCCGTCCTGGGCCGCCGCGGCTCGGTTGCGAAGGACTCGGTCGTGGGTGGCTCCCCGGTGGTCCAGGGTGCTGCGTCGGCTTCGTCGTCAGCTTTCCCTGCGTCGTCCGGGCCTTGCGCTGCCGGTGGCCTTGCTGCCGAGGCGTCATGGCGGACCTCCTCTGCGGCGGAGGGTTCTCTCTCTCTCGGGGAAGCCTCCCCTACCCTTGCCGCTGCATCCGCGAGTGTTCTTCCTGGCGCCCCGGACCTGGCCGGGCGCAACCCATCCTGCTCGAATCCCTCTCCGGTCCCTCCGGCGGCTCCCGCCGGCGAACCCATCGTTTCCCAAGCCTCCCTTGTCCCGCTCACACGGTGCCACGTTTTTCCCTCCTCAAACACGTTACCCCAAGACGGCTCCCATCCACCGTCGATCGCTCACCTACCGCCTTCAGCTCTTCTGCCAAGTGAACACGTACCCCCCCAGTCTTCCCTTCCTCTTCCGTTGACCGGCCCTCCCTTCGACGGGACGGCCTCCCAATCCGATACTCTGTTTCCTGCTGCATGCCTGCGACGGCCTTCACCTTCATCCCCTGCTTCAGCCAACAGACCGACCGCCACCTGTGGTCTCCCGGGGAGCTCTGTGCCCCCCTTCGCTTTGCATGCGGGGCACCCCTCCCCTGCGTCTTCCCCAGCTCCGGCGTCGGAGCCTTGCGGCGCCGGCGGCCTGGCTGCGGAGAACCCGTGCCGCCCCTGCCCTGCTGTGGAGGGGCTTCTCTTTGGCGGGGAAGACCTGTCCGCCCCTGCCACTGCGTCCGTGGGACGTCATCCCGGTGCTCCGGACCAGTCCGGTCGCGACGCGCCGCCTCATGCAGGACCATCCTCGGTGCCACCACCGGTGGGTGAGGCGGTCTCCCCTCTGCAGGAGCCATCCTCCGGCCAGGGGCGTCCGGCTCCCCCACCGCCTGTCCCCGCTTCAGTTCCTGCCACCGCAGTGCCTCCGGCGTGGGCCACTCCGCCTGCAGCTACCCTTCATGGAGGCGGTCGACCCCGCACTGCACAAGGCTCGGGAGGGAGGCCTACCTGGCCAGCGAAGGGAGCAGCTGCCGCTGCTGGGTTGGGAGGGCCAGCCTTGGCTACTCCCCCATCCGCCGTGGCACCTTCTTTCTCCCAGGTGGTTCTCGCCTCATTCACACCGCCAGCGCTTCCCCTCTCTGTCCACTCCCCCGCTACCACTGACTCCGGCGAGCCAGCAGCCTTCTTCTCGCTGGATGAAGTTCAACTTCCCGTGACCCGACCCGGGCACGAGAGTGAGAGCCGACTACCTTAGCTCTTTGCCGGTTCCTCAACCGCGCACGGTCTGACCGCTTCCCTCGCGTGGGACGTATCCGAGCTTGCCTAGAGTCTTAGGTCGTCTCGCGGGTCCGTCCCGCATCACCGGCTCTGGCAACTGACAACTAACCCTGACCGAAAAAACCACGCAGAACCTCGGAAGCGTCTCCCGACGACCCTGCCTCACTTGAAAACATAGGGGTGAGCCTCATTTCAGAGGCTCAATAGGGATCCCGTGGACCCCCACCTCGCACGAAAGAAGCAAGGTGAAAGACGTGAACAAGCACAGAAAGTAACACTACCTAATCGGGAGTACGGCAGAATCAACAAGCAATAATAAATAAATAGAAAAACTCCCTACAACTAGCCATACCGTACCAACCAACCTCGGTCCGACAAAATACAAGTCCACACCCGCCAGGAGATAGGAGCTCTACCCACTAGAAGAACGACCGGATGCGTCCCCTGACGTCTTACACCGTGTCACAAGTGTCTCCCTACTCGTCCGGGTGGAAGCTGAGACACGCCACAAGTACCACGAACAAGGACTAGTTGGGGTCGCGCTCGTCAGCGCGCGTCCTCTGCCCCCAACTACGTGTGCACCCAGAGACCATCTGCTCTAGGTTGGGTCCTCTAGCTGATTTCCCCCCCAGCCGGACTCAGGCTGCAAAGGCAAGGGGCCCTACAATAACCAGCCTAAAAATCGTCTCACTCGGGTCACGCTCTCCACCACTCCCGAGTGGGTCCGCGCCCGTGTGCGCAGGAAAGCTACGACTAGTGGACAGGTCACTGGAGGTAAGACTCGACTCTCTGAAAGCACCAGGAGAATGAAAAATGGAACGGTTGTCCACGTAGGACTGCCCATTGCTTGGCGGTCTATCACTAGACTGCGAGGCACCTAGCGGTCTAACTCTAGACCGCGAGGGACAACCTAGCGGTCGAACACACGACCGTGAGGGAACGAGCCACGGTAACACTTAGCGGTCTATCGCTGGACTGCAAAGTAAGCCAAAAGGTCCATATCTAGATCGTGAGGCAATGGAAAACGGCCATACCCTTGACCGCTTGCTAGCACGTGACTCCCAACAGTCAAAAACACACACCCTAGGGGCGCCACGGTTAAAACGGGGCAAACGATCGAGGGACGACCGCCAGCCCAGGGTTAGCGGTCTATCGCGCGATCGCCAACCAATGTCTAGCGGTCCACTATTGGACCACATGGCCTGTCGACAAAATTGTACCATCAAGCGGTCTTACTGGAGGCCACCTGGGGAGCCTTGCGGTCACTAGAAGGACCGCTAGGCTCACTCGAGAGTGAAACAGTGGGAAAATCCCTTGGAATTGCTATCTTAGTGATGCTTCTGTCCTGTGTCTGCTTAAGTGTGGACAACTTTATTTTGAGTCTGATCTACTCTTTGCTTATTGGTTGCTTAACTTTGGACTCCGTTATGGTGTTGAGAGCTGTAGCGTACCATGTTCGTCGTGCCATGTCTAGAGGCTGATGTGTTGAGAAGACTCATTTATCGTCTCAGGACGTAAAGGTAAGCTGAGATTAGCATTTTTCCTTGTGCTTTTTGCTGAAGCTGGCACTCTCTTCAATTGCACTTAGGTTCCTTGTGATCAATTGCTCACTGGATTAGTATTCGTGACGTGTTAATTGTGATTCTGATGAGTTGCAGTGCCGCCGTGTGTATAATGAGATGCGATTGTCGAAGTCTTTTTCGATGCCTATGTGCGTTGTTAAGAGTGCGCAGCGGAAGCGTGTGGGTTGGTTACCCACTGGTCGAGGATCGTTATGGCGAGATTCTCGCTGGTCGAGAGATTTTGCTTCTTCTCGATATGACTTCCTCTTGGCTTCCTGTGCCTTGATGTCGTCTGTCGCCGTGCTATGGCTAGTAATTTTTGGGTGTTGGCGTTAGCATTTGCGATGTTGGGAAATTTGTCAGCTTGTCCGCTGATTGAGTACCCTCTACTCTGCATCTTTTCTCGTGGGTGTTGTGCTCTCTAGGCATTGCTGTGGTCCCTGAGACGCATTCCCTTGAGATTGTCGTTTGTGTCACTTTCTCATGTCGTGGGTCTTCCTTGGTGAGTAATCTGATGCATGACTCATTCCTTGTAGTCCGGTGATCAGCTACTATTATGCCTTGATGTGACCCTGCTTGCAGATGTGTTCCGCAGTTCTGTGTGCTATTCAGAGCCGAGGTCCTGCAGGTGCTGTCATGTTATTTCTGTATGATTTTGTGTTTCTATCGTGGACCATTGTCTTGTCAGTTAGCATTGTTGTACTCTCCTTTCCAGGTGAGATTAGCTTGCGACTCGGTCAGACATGTTGTCCGGCTGAGGATTGACTCGATTCTGCTCATGGCCCAGTGCTGTTGTTTTGCTGTTGTTCTTTCCGTGAATTTATCATTTGTGTCCTATGTGCCAAGTGTTCCCTATTGCCTTTGGCATCAGAACCGATGATATTGTCAGGCTGTCAGCTGAAAGGGCTATGTTTCCTTGTGTAAGCTATTGTTACTCATGCCTGACGCCTTTGTCATTCCGTTTCCTAGATGTCTGTTGTTCTGGCAGTCGTATCTCTTTTCCTGTGAGACGTAATGATGGGAATCGACGTCGAGCATGTATAGTTTATTTTACATTTATGTCCTTTTAGTTTGTGTTTATATCCTTGGAAAAGTATGTACGCAATTGTAAGGCTTTATAAGCCATCGAGTTGGTTGTTTTTGTTATTTTTTATATTTTATTATTTTTGTTGATAATTTACTGTTATATTTTTTATTTTATTTTATTTTGTTATCATTTTTTTGCATAAGAAAATGTTATTATTTCGTATAAGCACAGTGGTAGTAGCGGCATCAAGGATGCAGGCCAAGAGGACATTAGGGAAGCAGGCTGTGAAAGCCAAGGGACATTGGGGTGTAGGCCGCGAGGGCCGAAGTTGGAAAGCAGGCTACGAGAGCCAGGATTTAGGGGGTGGGCAGGCTGCCAAGAGCCGGAGCTGGAGAGCAGGCTGCGGGACCCAATATCAGGAAGCAGACTACAAGGAGCCGATGTTGAGAAGCAGGCTGCAAAGAGCCAAAATCCGGAAGCGGGCTGCGAAGAGCTGAGATTGGGTGAGCAGGCCGCAAAGGGCCAAAGTTAGAGGAAGCAGGCTGCAGGAGCCAAAGCTGGGAAGCGGGCTTCATAGAGCCTAAGTGGAGAAGCGGGCTACAAAGAGCCGAAGGTTGAGGAAGCAGGCTGCGGGAGCCAATATCCGAGAGCGGACTGCGAAGAGCCGAAATTGAGTGAGCAAGTCGCTAAGGACCATAGTTGGAGGAAACAGGTAGCGGGAACCAATATCGATTCAACGCCCCATCGGCGGTAGGGTCAATTCGGTTTAACGCCCCATCGGCGGAGTGGTCAATTCGATTTAACGCCCCATCGGCGGAAGGGTCTAGTCGGTTTAACGCCCCGGCGGCGGAAGGGTCTATTAGGTTTAACCCCCCGTCGGCGGAAAGGTCTAGTCGGTTTAACGTCCCGGTGGCGGAAGAGTCTATTTGGTTTAACGCCCCGTCGGCGGAAGGGTCAATTCGGTTTAACGCCCAATCGGCGGAAGGGTCAATTCGGTTTAACGCCCCGTCGGCGGAAGGGTCAATTCGGTTTAACGCCCAATCGGCAGAAGGGTCAATTCGGTTTAACGCCCCATCGGCTGAAGAGTCTATTCGGTTTAACGTCCCGTCGGTGGAAGGGTCAATTCGGATTAACGCCCCATCGGCGGAAGGGTCAATTCGGTTTAACGCCCCATCGGCGGAAAGGTCTACTTTCCCTTCTTCTCTTCTCTTTTGTTTTATAGAGAGGTGGGTGCACGACCACCTCTACCTCGCATTCCTTCCTTCTCTTCTTCTCTTCGTTTCTCATCTCTCCGATACCCCTGGACCATGGTATGCTTTGCTTAATGCACCCCCCTGCTGGGGTATGGCTCTTCCATATTTGCCCCCCCTCCTTTTAGGCCGAGAGGGTATGCCCCCCTTTTCATTTTCGTGCCCTCAGCGGGGTACATGATCAATGGCTTTATGCCCCCAGGCCGGGGTGCAGCTTTGTCTCGTATGCCCCTAGGGATGTGTAAGACATTAAGAAAATGTGCTCAGACCTGAATGCATGTTATGCAAAAATGTGCTCAATCACTAATGCATCTGTATGCAAACTGACACATGTATACAAAATGATGATTTGACCACGTTTATGCCCTAATGCATGCGTTGACTTTGGTTGACCTGTTATTTTCATGACTTTTCATACTTTTATATGTGTGATGAGATCATTAGTTCATTCAACAAGATTGAACATAGTGAGTCATAATATCTGACATCATAGTGACATTTAGGCAAAACATTGACATCACTGACATAATATTTGACATCATCAAAACCACAGAGATCCAACATCTGCTCCTTCAACAGAGGTTGAAGCTGAAGTTCCTGTCCTAGTCAGTGTTGAGTCCACCAAGCAACTCGAGAAAGAATTGGTGGAACCATCTTCCTCATTGCCCTCATCCTCCTCAGCCTGCTGACGATATCTGGGCTGAGGTTGACAGCAGGGTAGAGTTTCATCTCCCTAACACACCATCGCTTGGCTTGCAATCATCTAAAGAGCTGGTTTGGCAGAATTTAGAGATGTTGAAGCAGGCTATGCTAACCCGTCGAGACTTATCCTATGCACAGCTGAGGGGGCTGGTAGAGCCCATGTCACGTACCCTCATGGCCTTCGGTTGTCCTCTGCAATAATGGGCGTGTGATCTTGCTACTTCGGTATGTAAACCGGTGAGAATTCATTGACCGTGGTCTGAGGGACCAACTGACCACCCTAAAGCTTCAACGGAGGGAGGGCCTTACTACATTGCAAGCCTCCACGGAAACCGCCGGCCAATAGAGGTTCATTGCCGAGGGAGCCATCGATCAGATTTCACTGTTGCAGAAGCATACTTCCGACCTTCGTGCTGAATTGGCCTAGGCTGAAAAGGATTTGGCACATGCCAAGCAGCTGCAAATACAGAGCTTAAACGAAGCTGCATTGGCGGAAGGGCGCGCTAGCTCTATTCAAGAGGAGCTGCTGAAGCTGGAAGTAGAAGAGCACCGACTGCAAGACTTGGCCAACCATCCTTTTATCGGGAATCATGGAACTTGACGACATTTTTCGTCATCCCAGCCAATGATGTATCATTATATCCTTCTTTTTTTTTGAAACTTCATGCATATCGGAGCTCACTCTGAAACTCCATGTATCTGTTGACTCTCTGGTTTTAATGATGACACACTATGTATCATGTAAGTGATAAAGTACTTGTTTATATGATTCACATGCTTGATGTTATGGATATGCTAGGTCGAAGTTAGTTGCATCTTTCTTCATATAAGGTTGATGCTAGCTGTGTTGTTCACCAAATAAGGTTGACGTTAGTTATGTCTTTCACTAAGTGAGGTCGGTGCTAGTTGCCATCGACTCTTCTACATGCGGGGCGCTTTGCCTCCGACTATGACCCACTTGATTGGAGGTGTTTGGGTGAGATTGGTTGGAGGTGACTGGGCTGGGTAGATAGACCTTCCTAAGTTCGCCCTTCATTTGGCACCATGACTCGATGGGCCATTACCTCCTAATCTCTCTCAGGCATTCAAGGCTCTCCCATTTCCAGGCGGCTTTGTGGACAAGTCTCTTTTGGGCAAAGCTGACTTGCATGGCACTAGACATAGTGTAACAATCAAAATATGTGTCCATGGTGGCCTCCCACTTAAGGTAGTCACCTGGGTCATTGGAACCATAAAAGTCTGAGGCTTCGGGCCTACGAAAGTGAAGAGGATGGTTACCCAACCCATGGGTATCATGTAGCCAGTTATATGACTTGGGAGACTTGGAGCCCATCGGACACTTGGGAACTATACTTTGGACATACTGACACAAACAGACTAGACAGACTGACTCGAATACCAACCTAGACTTAAGACACTTTTTTCCCCCTTTTTAGGCAATGACGACCCTAGACTCAACTAGCTCTGATACCAATTTGATGTGGGACAGACATGCGGGGGACTCAACTCCAAGTTGAATGTGAACCTTGGACTCTAGATAAGCTCTCTGTTCATCCCTAACGAGGGAAGCGTTGGATCGTGCGCGGTTGAGAAATCGGCAAGTGCTAGGGTGGTCAACTCACTTTCGTGCCCGAATCGGGTCACGGGACGGTCTCGCTCTCTCTCACAATGGTGAATAAATATTTGGGTGAGCTAACTTCCTATCACATGCAGCGACATATAAAAAATATACGAGCAAAGCAAAGCCTACGAGGAGGGTGGCGAGTTTACCTCCACGCTCCGGGCATGGGGACGATGACCCCGGCCAAGAACGGTAACTCCCGATAAAGAATTAATTACAATAATTACAGTAGTGATATTATTACCCACTCCATACTAAGAGGTAAAGGGCTACAAGTGGGCCTGGGAGGACTGATCATGGGTTGACGAGCTACTAGCTGGAAGGGCTATTGGGCCAGAAACGGGCTGTTTGTCTGACTCAGTACTATTCTGACTCGACACCATTCGAACTCAGCTCAGCAACTCAGCTCAGCCTGCAGGATAGCAAGTGAACTCCGCTTCTGGGACGATGGCTTCTGATCATCTTCTGACAACAAAGATTGGCTAGGACGCCATTGAGGGGTTGCCGATCGACCTCTGGGAGTGGCGGTCGCCGACTGTGAGTCGGCGTATTTTCTAAGGAATTAATTCCCGAACTGCTCCTGTTGGCTTTGACTCAGATCAGATCTGTGCGCCTCCACGATAGGAATTTCTGTGATCAGATCCAGAGGCGGATCGAGGCGAGACTGGTGTCGTATTAATTTACGCATTGTAATCCCAATTCGTTATACAACTCCTCGACAAACTCCACTAACCCTTCAGGGGCCTCATCAACCTCTTGGGTGGCGTCCCCAGTTCTTGGTAGTGGTGATCCGATGTTTTCTGGTTATCGGTACCCAGAGCTCTGGATCGTTACAGTTGGTATTAGAACGGCGTTGAGGACTCGTACAAGGAATTGAAATTACATAGCGTGGTCCAAAGCAAGTCCACTAGAGTCGTCTACTGCTGGCTTAGGATGTTTTTCGTGTTTGTTGATATGATTTCCACCGGTATGTGCTTTTTAGGTTTCAATGGCACGTCTTCGGAAGGCATGTGTTTCCAGGGAGGGAAGTGGTACTTCTCCTCCGGTGGTTCTCGTGATGGTTTATGCGTCTGTGCTGGGTCAAGTTCCAGCGGCTCCCGCCCAAGTTGAGGAAGGCGTGCCGGGTGATCAGAGTGGAGCACAGAATGAAGCCTTGCTACCTCATCTGCCCTCTGGAGTAGGACAGGTGATATCCCAAGTGCGTGCCCAGGTTGAGTCCACTCAGCCATGTGTGCAGCATCACCTTATCCCTCAACCGATTGGGCAGTTGCAGCAAGTTTATCCGCCGAGCGTCCTCGGAGCTCCTTTCGTCATTCCTGCTGTCGATGGTGCTTCTTCTTCCAAGTCCAAAGGCAAGAGGTTCAAGAGATTCAAGAATAAGAGGCATGAGAAGCAGCGTGCTCAACAATCTTCTATCGGTGCTGTTCCATCGTCAGTCCCGTCTTCTCAGCAGCGTCAGGGACCTGCTACCTGTCAGCCAGGATCCTGTGGGAGGTGTGGTGGTAGCCACCCTGGCAGGCCATGTTCCTCGCCGGTGGTTTGTTTTCACTGTGATCAGCCAGGTGACATTGTTCAAGACTGCCCGTACATTTCGATACTAGTGCAGTTCTTTTCGTCGGCCCAGCCACAGCAGCCCCAATTCCAACCTATGCCGCCACAACCTCAGTAGGACTCACCAGCGTCTCAGCTTCCTCGTGCTGAGCAGTGACGTCCTATCTTTTGAAGGTGCATTGTTGTTTTTGATCAGTTAATTTGTGTTTCGTTTACCTCAGTTATTTAGGTTTATGTGGTTCCATTATTTGTTAACTGTTCACTATGGTAATGCTGTTGTGTGATTGTGGTTTTCTCCTCTCTTGTCCTTGTCATTTCTCCCGTTCTATTTTCTCCCTCATTTCTCTTTTCCCTCTGTTCTTCTCGACGCGGGGCGGCCGACCGTGAAGAGATGACCGAGGTAGAGATACGACGGAATGGGATAGAACGTGATGAAATGATGGATGAGGTGGACGTTGGCAGGATTCGTGGGTGGATCCTATGCTAACGTGGCTCGACTGTTTCCCATACCAGCTCGGCCCGCTCTTCCCACACCCCCAGTCCATCGAGAGGACAAGGGTAAGGGGCCAATGGTTAGTGGCCCATCTCAGGGCACTGGGACACGAGACCGATGCTACACTTGTGGTGGAGTCGGCCACTTTGCCAGCAAGTGCCCCACCTGGGGGACACTTGTGATTGTCGACACACCGACCCGTGACCCCACCCCTGAGTTAGTGCCAGTCAATTATGAGTCGGACCAAGAATTAGTCGAGGAGTTCTTTGACGAACTATTGGAGGGGGAGCAAGTTGACATCTCTGGTACCTCATATCAAGAGGACGTACATTTGGGTGTAGTCAGGTGCATCCTGACCCAGCCTCAGGTGCGTGACGACTGGCGTCGTACCACCATCTTCCACATATTCTGTAGGCTGGAAGGGAAAGCCTGCAAGGTGATTATAGATAGCGGGAGCTGTATCAACGCTATCTCCATAGGCACTGTCAAGCACCTTGGTTTGACGCCCGTGGATCACCCTGCACCTTATAGAGTCTCTTGGGTAGATTCCACTTCCATCCCGGTCAGGCTGCGGTGTCTGGTGCCACTACAGTTCTAGGCATACCATGATGTGATCTGGTGCGATGTACTACCTATGGAGGTGGGTAGTATCATCCTTGGTAGAACTTGGCTCTTTGACCAAGATGCCACCCTTCATGGCAGGTCGAACACTTACACATTCGACCATGATGGCCATAGGATTAACCTCCACCTCATCCAGCCGAAGGACCCATCTATCCGCAGACCAGCTGGCCCCAACACTACGACCACTTCTGGTGAGGAAAAGGCCGATCCACCCACTGTATCCTCGGTACGGGCATCCACCTCTTCGACTGCTCCGAGCAGAGTGGACCCTCCACCCAGGAGGTTGATGATGATCAGTCTGAGAGAGATGGAGCAAGAGATGACCGGGGGTAACCCCATTCTAGCAGTCGTTGTCCGGGGCATTGAGGATGTTGCCCCTAGGTCCGAGGATGAGCATCCCCCGGAGATAGCCGCAATATTACGGGAATTTTTCGATGTATTCCCCCAAGACCTCCCTGGAGGCCTTCCACCCATAAGGGACATCCAGCATGAGATTGACCTTGACCCGGGCTCATCCTTGCCCAACCTTCCCCACTATAGGATGAGTCCCACAGATCATGCCGAGCTTCAGCGGCAGGTCGAGGAGTTGATGAGTCAGGGATCTCTTCGGGATAGTAAGAGCCCTTACGCTGTTCCCGCATTATTGGCCCCGAAGAAGGATGGCACGTGGAGGATGTGTGTTGATAGCTGTGTAATCAACAAGATCACGGCGAAGTATCATTTTCCCATTCCTTGACTAGATGATTTGCTGGATATGATGTCAAGAGCCACTCACCGGCAGCAAGAACTCACGAAAAGTGGAAGTTTGGATCGGGCACTCCTCACACGGGTGCTGCAGTTGGAACCAATACTAAGCAAGCAAATTGGAGCGGCAACCGCACGTACCTAGCTCGTCCGATGGACCGACTCCGGTCGGAGACGAGGGCGAGCCGGGGAGCGTGCGCACCCGGTGAACACGCTGCGTCGGTGTAGCTTGGCGTCGATCCCTACTAATACAATCACTACACTCCACACAGGGAGGGGAACATGGGGATGGGCAATTATTACATGAACTACCCTCACGCAGGAGGGGGGAGCAAGGGGGAGGGAATCTGGTCGGCCGATCTGTGCACCACCTTGTCGGGATGAAGCCTGCTTGTTCCATATCGTGCGCTCAGCTCCGACATCCGAATGAGGTGTCGTCAGTGCCTGGATGAAGCCTGGTGGATGCCAAAGAGCTCTTGAGATCCTAACATCGACCCAAGATCGCTGGAGGGTGGGGATGGTCGCAGTCGATGGCCTACACAGTTCTATCTCACCAGACAAGTTGGCATGGTCAAAGTGTGTCAACTGGCACGCTCACTGTAGAACTCCATATGCGACGAGACCAACTCGGGGGAGTAGCAGACAGAGGGCACTACGATCCCTCAAAAGCTGGATGCTGTCGGATCACCGTGCCGGTCGTGGTCGCCGAAATGGTCGGCTTCTGGTTCCTGGGCGAACAGCCAGATAGGGAGGCGATGGCCAAGCTGGAACTTTCGTTGTCAATGTCAGAACGAGACGAAACCACCTGGGTTGGGTTTCTATCATCGAGGGCCATGACTTATGAGAAGATAGCTTGATCTGAAATGGAGAGGAAGGGGATGTGCTGGGGACAATGAAGTTGCAGTCTGTCCTGGATAGATAGAAACTTCCAGGACTGGCGCAGTCGTAGCAAAACAGGTGCCCTAGGAGGAGGCGTTGTCAAAAGATGGCAGGACCACCTCTGGATCATTGGTGACTCGAAGACGAATAACTCTTATGAAAGGAGTTCTGGCCGATTCGCACAGGGGAAGATGGTACTACTGTTGCCAAATGGTACTTAAAAACTGATGTAGTTCTGGCATGGTTGCACGGAATCGCCTATCGCGGTAGATGCTGATGACGAAACGATGCGGGACCACTTCAGGAGCGTTGCAGACTCGAAGGAGGACGACTTTGCAGAAGACACCTTAAGCTGATTCTCACTTTGGACACTACTAGAATGTCTTCCAAACGAGCCTCTGGTGCTGTCTTGTAGCAGGGAGTAGCAGAACTAGGTTCTGGCTCCACTGGGGATTGGGCGACGACAGAGAGTCTCCGGGGTTGCTGTGGGCGAACTGAGCAGAGGGGAGGGCGGGATAGCAGAGGGTCAGTACATCGTCGCATATAGGTTGCAATTAAGGAAAGTTTTAGAGTTTAGAAGTCGTACCGGTCGGCGAGCACCCCAGAACACCTGGTCCCGGTAGTGTTGGGCGTATGCTGTGTAGTACGCGCTGTCACTCTCCGCACGGACGGTCACCAATCGCCCGCGTGCCACCCAGTCAGCTAACTGGCCAGCAGCCCGTACTGTCCAATCAGTCATCGCAGCTGCTCCCCCTGGGTGTCGACCCACGCGCTCCCCTGGCCTCTCTACCGTCGGAAGCTCCACCGCAGGCTGATGGACGCCAATCGTCCTCAGCACCACTCGGGCATGGAGTGGCTCCACCACGTTCAAGCAATGGAGCCACACGTCCCGGCTAGAGAAGGCGAGGGCCCCAACCACCCAGGGCTGGTCCTCGTGCCCCTCCTCGGCATAGGGAGTCCACCGTACCTGTCAGTTAGCAAAGTCAAGTCAGTATCATAAGCATGGAGAGTTTTAGCTAGGAATCTGAGTTTAGAAGTGTACCGAGGTGTATGGTAGGGTGTCCAGGTCATCCTGTAGGGCACGGACCTGCCTCCGGAGTCCTCCCGTCTCCTGAGGTGCGACCCACCGTCTCACGATCGGGATCGCGCTAGGGAAGGCCAGCTCCCCTCGCCCGATACCGGGTAGCCGGACATAGGCCCAAACCTACATCACAATAGCGAGTCAGCATTTAGAAAGGCATCTAGAAGTCATAAAAGCCAAGCTGAGGTCAGAATAATACCTGGAGCAAGGGAGAGAAGCCCCCAAGCATCATCCGCCAGGTCATCGAGCTGAGGGTGTCGAAGAGGAAGGCGAGGACCGCTACCCCCCACGCGTAGTCGCCCACGTGAGAGAGGTCCTCAAGGAGCGGCAGGAAGCGACAGCTGATCACGTCCGCCCTCGTCGTGAAGAGGAGTCACCCGAACATCAGCATCAAGAACCGTCGAAGCACTCAGTCCGCCTCTGCTCCCGCTGTCGCCGCGACCCTCGGTCTGGCTCAGACCACGAGCCTCTGTAGGTGCTGCTCGGGCAGCTCGTCGGTCGTGATCCCAGTGCCTCTGAGCCCCAGACTGTCCTAGAGCGCTACCCTCGTCACTATCATCAACTGCCACTCCGGGTACAGTAGGTCTAACTTCGAGCAACTCCCGGGCCATGTCACGGTAATAAGGATAAGTGCTCCCGGTCACCGGAGACCCATGCACGCGCAAGCCCGTGATTCGGGCGACATCCTCCAACGTGGGGACCATGTGCCCCCACGGGAAGAGGAAGCACCGACTCACCGGGTCCCAGCAGTCGTGCAGAGCATATAGGAGAGGTGTGTCAAAGCGACACACCTCGATGCTCAGGAGTTCGGCGAATCCCATCGCCGCCCCACCAATAGAAGAAAGCTGAGCTGACCCGGTGATAGGAAAGAGAAGAGACACACTAGAAGTGAGAGACCAGACGCGTCCACTGACGACTTACACTGCGCCTCAGGCAACTCGCGGTCAGCAAAACACAACCAGCGAGAGGCGTAAACAGTACCGAAACAAGAACTAGTCAGAGTGACACTCGTCAGCGTCAGTCCTACTGCCTCCGGTCACGTGTGTACACACTGACTCCTGCCTAGAGCCAGGTCTCTAACTAGTTTTCCCCTTCCGTAGGACGCAACGGTAACTGCAGGGGCCCACGGTAACTAGCTTAAGAACCATCAACGGGAACACCCCTCCACCTTTCCCGGGTGGGACGACACCCCCGGCCGCAGGGCTACGACTAGTGGCTCCATCACAAGGAAATAGAAAGTTACTCTATCGAGGTCTAAAATAATGCCATAGTTTTATAAAATAACTTAAACATGGTGATTATGCACTATTGAATGCATTAGAAACTAACCATGCTCTTTTTAGATTGCTAGAAAGTATAACGGACCAAGCTGGGGCCGTTACCTAACATAACGGATCGGGGCAGGGGCGTTATATGGTACATAACGCGTCTCCCTCTATCTGTTATGCTCACCCGAACGCTCAGGTGAACACAAGCACACAGATATGCGGACCATCACGCACCACCACTGGGGCGTTATGTACAGTATAACGCATCTATGACTATGCATTATACTCGATTGAGCAATGCAGTGCAACCAGGGATGCAGGGCATAACGCACCAGGCATGGGGCGTTATGCTGAGTATAACGTGCCTACCATAGTCGTTATACTCGCACGAGCTGAAACCGGAAACCACAGGACATAAGGCACCAGGGCGGGTGCGCTATGAGACTATAACGCATGGGTCCCAGTCCGTTAAAGTCACCTGAACCCCAAGAATCAGCAGAAAATCACAGTTTAATGTATAATATAACGCATAAGGTAAGGGGCGTTATATAACCATAACGGATCTACCCTATACCGTCATGTTAACCGCCTTACTGGTCAACAGTCAACGGTCAAACCATTGGTCAAAGGACAAATGGCGGTCCAGTGAGGGTCCGTTAAAGCCACCCGAACGTGAAAAATCCACAGAAAATCCATGACCATAACGGTCAGAGAAGGGTGCGCTATACTAACCACCTATCTACCAAGTTCATGAGCATAACGGACCTAGGGTGGTCCGCTATGTGGGCATAACGCGCCAAGTGCGGTGTGTTAAACACATAACGGCCACGGGTGTGACCGCCATGCGATCTGGGCGACGAGCGGGTATGGGTTGAAATCGAACCACGCCCCGGTCGATAGATATTGACGGGTTCGTTTACAAAACCTGTAAAAACGTAAGTATCACACTTCTAGCGGGTTTGAGGCTTCATACCTCGAGCAGGTTTCAAACTTTTTACCTCGAGCAAGTTTCTCTTTATAAGCTGTGTTCGACCATGTGCCGCTTGAGTATGAACAATGTTCATAACTCGTGCAGTCTTTTGTTAACAAGGTCATGCTCCATGTTGATTCTTCACTCACAGACCTCGTGCTGTTTTTCTACTGCTACATCTCGTGCTGATTTATCATTTTCATACCTCGTGCAGTTTTAGCCTAATGCAGCCATACCTCGTGCATGTTTCTGGGGTAAGCATTCCTCGTGAACAACTTCCATACCCTGGGGTGTTCTGTCAAAAATCTTCATCGTGCATCTTTTAGCTTACCTCATGTCGTCTTCTCTAGTTTTTCACCTCGTGCAATTTTTGCTCTAACGAGGAGATACCCCGTGTTGTTTTCTAGTCTCATCACTTCGTGCAGGTTTTGCTTTCAAAAATGTACTTCGTGTCATTTTCGAAAAGCATACCTCGTGCAAGTTTTACTTTTGAAAATGTACTTCGTGTCATTTTTGAAAAGCATACCTCATGTAAGTTTTGCGTTTGAAAATGTACTTTGTGTCATTGTCGAAAAGCATACCTTGTGTAGGTTTTGCGTTCGAAAATGTACTTCGTGTCGTTTTCGAAATGCATACATCATGTATATTTTTCAAAAAGCATACCTCGTGCTTTCTTTCTATAGGGTATATCTCGAGCAGTTTTCTAAAACCATTCCTCGTGTTGCTTCGTGCTTAAACCTTGTGCTGTTTTGTTAGAAAGCCCACCTCGTGTCATTTCTTGCCATACCTCGTGCTGTTTTCTTCTTAAGTTTTATACCTCGAATGATTCTGGCTCTGTTATGCTTCTTGCACATAACCTCTGTCATACCTCATGCACAATCTTGAGCTATGTTTGTGCTGAAATAAATTGCATGCAAATCATGTCTAAGTTGTCTATTGCATGGATGTTTTATTTTCATACAAGAGTTACCTCATGCATATGCTCATTAATACGATGTTTCAGTGCAGAATAATTGTTTGAAGAAATTCACCAATGATGAGGACTCGTGATCCGAGGATTCAGTCCTCTGACACGTGTGCCAGTCATTCACGCGTTCTGGAAGACTCCAAAGGTATAGAGCGTGTCTCCCACACTCTCTGTGACCTACGGAGGATCATATAAAAGGGAGTCTACACAGAAGAAGAAGAGGCGTAGAAGACAATTACAGAAGAGAAAAAGTAGAGAATCAGAGAAGAAGAAAGAGTGAGAGCAGTAACTGAGAGGAAGAACGATTGAAGAGAGAGTGATTTGAAGACCTGTGTTTACTGACCGTGGATTAGATCCAGGCCAGATTGCTCCAGAGGAGAGCTAGTACTTTTCAATCAATATTAGCTCTTAGCTATGCTGGCTGGTGAGAGAGAGTGCCCGATCTCGCAAGTCCCGTACTTCTGAGTGACCACCGTGGGAGTGAGTGACTACCCGTGCCCTCGGCACCGGGTTGGCCCTTAGAATCGGACTAGCCATACCCTTTGGGAGACCCTCTGGCCTTGCTGACCCTCTACCAGTAAGGGACCAGCCCTCACATCCTCCCCTCAGGCATCGCTGAGTTACCCCCGGGTTTGGGTGAGTGTCGGGTGAGTCGGCCACCAACATTGGCCCGTTCAGTGTGTGATTTGTGCTTGCTTGTGTAGGTCCAAGGTTGTTTCACATCAGATGTACTTTGAGCCCCACATTCAAACTCATTGTGCTCGACCTCCATGTAATGATGATGGGGGAGTTGCTGATTCGTCCAATCAACTCTCTAAATTTAAGCATCGAGGATGTGCATTCGGACGTTGTTCGACATGCACGCTCGAAGATAGAGAGTTGTGTTGAGTCTCCTGGTTTTGATGATCACAGACCATAATTCATTACTAAATCTCTGTGGTGTGATTAATACTTTTCTTTAAATTCTATTTTGGAGAAGTACAAGAGAAGCACACTTAAAGTGTCGACCTGCCATATGGAAGTGCTGACACGGCATGAAGAATGATGCTCTCAAAGCCTCTTCTATTTGAACTCTAGCAAAGGCAGAGTGTCGACACTACGCCCAACGTGCCGACACATCAAGAAGCAATCCGAGTCTAGACCATCTCTGTCTAGTCTCTGGAATGTCCATTGTGTCGACACCCTGGGTCAAAACTGTCGACACTTCAGGTGTGCTGCCTTGAATGCCTCACGGAGCACCGCATCGATGCTTCAGCACATGCCTTGACACTCCACAAGCATGTCTCAACACGAAGGCCAAAAATGAACGTGGGCAAGCCGCAAGTGTCGACCTGCGGGCAATGAAGTGTCGACCTACTCACTGAAGGCAACCAGTTTCTTCAAGCCACACAAAGGGACATGTCGACACTTACTCTGAAAGTGTCGACACTATCTCATTCGCACGGAATGGATCTAAAACTAGAAGCATCCACTTTTCAAGATCTGCAACTGATCGTGGAGGATCCGTTCGTGTTCAAAAAAGCTTCTGGAAGCCCACCTTTTCAAAGGCTCTGATCTTATGTCAGAAGATTCGTTCAGATGTTAGTCTAAGTGGCAGTGTGTGTTCCCTACCTACTATGTACGAGGTGAGCATGGCGCAGGGAGACCAACTGCATGCTGAAACAAAAGCAGAAATTGAAAGTGACATTCCAAGGAGAAGTACATCTCAGAGGATAAGGCTGGAGATGATATAGCTTGGAGAAGAAGTAGAAGAGGCATCCATCTTCCTATCGGCATTTTCCCTTTGGTTGGGATTGTCTAGTGTTCGATTCTTTTATCAATTGCTCAGGGTGTTGTTGACCATTTGAGTCGTGGCAATGGTCGTTTCCACTGATGTGATATTTTGGTCATCCCAGCTTAAATCGGGTCAGCTCCTGACGTGTTCCGTTTCTGTTCTAGTCAAAGTGTTCGATTGGACCAACTTGGCTGAGCAGCTATTCGAGCGAGCTAGGCTCTTCCCTTCTTGGTGAGCTTCTGTTGCTGAGCTCAATGCTGTCCATGTTCATTAGTGGATCTCCTTGTGAGATTGACCTCGGAATTGCCATCTTAGTATCACCTTGCCCTGTGTCTGCTCAAGTGTGGACAATTTAATTTAAGCCTAACCATCTCCTTCTTTTACGGTTGCGTGGCTTTGGACCTTATTCTTGTGTCGAGAGCTATTGCATACCGTATCTTCATCGTGCCGTGCTTAACGGCCGATGTGATGTGAGGCTCATTTGTCATTTACAGGACATAAAGGTAGGCTGAGATTAGCGCTTCCTCTTGGGCTTTACGCTGAAGCTGTTGCTCTCCTCCATTGCACTTGGGTTCTTTCTGCTTGGTTGCAAGCTGGATCAGTGCTCGAGGCATGTTACATTGTGATTTTCGATGATTACGATGGTGCCTAGTACGTGCTGAGATGCAAAGGCCAATATTCTTTCTGATATCTTTGTGCATTGTGCAGTGCGCAGCGGAAGCGTGTGGGCTAGTGACCCACAGGCTGAAGATTCCTTTCGTGTAATTCTGTCTAATCGAGAGAATTGTTCCTTCTCGACGTGACTCCGTCTTAGCTACATGTGCCTGGACGTTGTCGTGACCGTGCTGTTGTCGGTCATTCTTCTAGTTTTAGGGTTGGTATTTGTGAGTGTTGGGGAAATCATCGGCTCCCTTGCTGATAAAGTACCCTCTGCTATGCATCTTTTCTCGTGGGTGTTGTGCTCTCAAGACATGTTTGTGATTCTCGAGATGCATTCCCCGAGATTGAGATATCTCATGCCGTTTTACGATTGACTTCAATGGTTGTGGGTCCTTCCTTGGTGAACGGCCTGATGCATGACTCGTCCCTGGTAGTCGTGTGTTCAGTTACCGCGTGCCTTGATGCGACCCTGCTTGCAGTGTGTTCCGTAGTTCTGGGTGCTGTACGAAACTAGAATCCTGCAGGTGTTGTTGTCGTTAGCAGTTGTTTCTGTAAATGCTACTTTCGGATAATTTTGCACTCATGTGTTGGACCATTGTCTTGTCAGTAGTTGGCTGCACTCCTTTTCCCAGTAGAGTAGCCCGCGACTCGATCAGATGTAATGTCTGAGTGAGGACTGACTTAATACTGTGTGTGGTCCAATGTTGTTGAAATTATTGTTTAAATTAATTTACGCATTGTAATCCCAATTCGTTATACAACTCCTCGACAAACTCCACTAACCCTTCGGAGACCTCATCAGCCTCTTGGGTGGCGTCCCCAGTTCTTGGTAGTGGTAATCCGATATTATCGGGTTATCAGTACCCGGAGCTCTGGGTCATTACAGATGGTATCAGAGCTGTGTTGAGGACTCGTATAAGGAATTGACATTGCATAGTGTTAGTCCAGAGCAAGTCCACTTGAGTCATCTACGGCTGGCTTAGGGTGTTTTTCGTAATTGTTGATGTGTTTTTCATCAGTATGTACTCTTTAGGCTTTGATGGCGCGTCATCGGAAGGCGCGTGTTTCTAGGGAGGAAAATGGTACTTCTCCTCCAGTGGTTGTCATGATGATTTATGCGTCTATGCCAGGTCAAGTTCCAGTGGTTCCCGCCCCTATTGTGGATGGCTTGCCGGGTGTTCTGCGTGGAACGCAGAGTGAAGCCTTGCTGCCTCATCTGCTGTCTGGAGTAGGGCAGGTGATATCTCAAGTGCGCATCCAGGTTGAGTCCACTCAGCTAGGAGTGCAGCATCACCTTATCCCTCAACCGATTGGGCAATTGCAGCAGGTTTATCTGCCGAGCGTCCCCGGAGTTCCTTCCGTTATTCTCGCAGCCGATGGTGCTTCTTCCTCTAAGTCCAAGGGTAAAAGGTTCAGGAAATTCAAGAATAAGAGGCGTGAGAAGCAGCATGCCCAATAGTCTTCTGTCGGTGCTATTCCATTGTCAGTCCCGTCTTCTCAGCAGTGTCAGGGACCTGCTGCCTGTCAGCCGGGATCGTGTGGGAGGTGTGGTGGTAGCCATCCTGGCAGGCCATGCTCTTTGCCGGTGGTTTGTTTTCGCTATGATCAGCCAGGCCATGTTATTCGAGACTATCCGTTTAGGCCGAGACCGGTGCAGTTCTCTCCATTCGCCCAGCCATAGTAGCCCCAGTTCCAACCTGTGCCGCCACAACCTCAGCAGGACTCACTAGCGTCTCAGCTTCCTCGTGCGGAGCAGTGACGTCCTATCTTTTGGAAGGTACGTTTCTATTTTTTGATTAGTTAATTTATGTTTTAATTATTCCTATTACTTGTGTTTTATGTGATTCAGTTATCTGTTAATTGTTCATTATGATGGTGTTGTTTATGTGATTGTGGTTTTCTCCTCTCCTGTCCTTGTCGTTTCTCTCATTCTACTTTCTCCCTCGTTTCTCTTTTCCCTCTGTTTTCCTCGACGCGGGGCGCACGACCGTGCCGAGTTGACCGAGGTAGAGACACGATGGAATGGGCTAGAACGTGATGAAATGATGGATGAGGTGGACGTTGGCAGGATTCGTGGGTGGATCCTAGGCTAGCCCGACGAGGGTACCAGCTGGCCACAACTAGACACTACGAGCACGCGCCCCAGGTACACACGGAAGCCGAACGAACGACCACCACCTGAAAAGTAGGGGTGAGCCTCGTGTCACTGGCTCAGTAGGGGTCATGCGGATCCCCATTGAAAAACACGCAGTAACATGTTAAAAATAGCAGGCAAGCAACAGTAGTAGTAAAGCAGGAAAGCTACACTACAAACCTGTAAAGGAAACAGAATAGGGAGCAGGAGTAGGGAACAAGCTAAGGAAGAGGGGGAGGAGGAAGCCGTACCAGACAATGGCCACCGAACTAACCTCGGTACCCCAAACTACTCCAAGCAAGGGCAGGAGGGTGACTCGGAGCTGACAGAGTCAGGAGCTACTGAATTGTTGACGCAAGGAACCTACAAAACAGATAAAAGAAACCTAGGAAAAGGCTAGATAGATGACCGACACGGACGATGGACAACATGACAAGGATGTCGTGCATACTACCCCATACACAAGAAGAACGTCGTGCAGGCGACAAACACTGACCTCGAGTATAGGCACAAAGGGGCTAACCCAAAAGGTCATGACGCACGAGAAACATCGAGAGTCGCACAACATGTGACTCGAAAGAGGAACGGTCAGTTGCGTCCACTGACGTCTTACAGTGCACCACAACTTACTCCACAAGTGCCTCGACTACTAGCCAAACGTGGTCTGCCACAGCTAAGGCCGAGTCGCAGGCCCACGCGAAAACCACCATTGCAAGGAGTAGTCAGGGTCACGCCCATCGACGTGAGTCCGAAGCCCCTGACCTTGTGTGCATACACTAGCTGTAGACCATTAAGCCAGGCCTCTAACTAGTATTCTCCCCCGCGGATGCTACGATAAGGTCGGGAGCCCATGGAACTAACTTAAAAATCATGTCTCGAGAAAAGTGCCCTGCTACAAGAGCCGTCATGCCAAAGCGTGTCGTAAGGAACCAACCAAAGAGGAGCCACAAAACTTAGAGACTTCAAAACACAAGTGTCGAAGTATAGACATGTCGAAACACCCTGTAACACGCACTTCGAAGCACCGAAGGTAGCACAGGAGACTGTCGACAACCTCGGGGCAAGGCAACTAGATCTAAAACTACAACGGTCCCTGAGTCCTACGACTCTGAGTTAGGATCTGATGGGGGCATCTTTGGCCCTTCACTTTTTTTCATAGCCCCGGTTGCTCACCAGCTTGGTTCCTTTGTGTCCGTCGTAATTTTCTGAGTTGAGTTATGTAATTTTCATATTTTTCTTGAGTCATATCATTGTAATTTTCTTTTTATTTGAGTCAAGTCCCTAGGTTAATAAGTCATCTACCTAAGTTTATTGTCATTATGTTAGTTAGATTGGTTAAAAGACCGGAACTGTTGACCAGAATAGCGGGGGGCGGGGTCGTGCCGGTGTACTGAATCCCCACAGCGGCAAACGGCATGTTCGCACTGGCGGAGAACTGCAGCAGCGGTCCGCCGTTACCGTTGCTGGTGTCGGTCGTCGTAACCTGGATCGAATTGCCCCCGCCCCCGGAAGCCGCAGCCCAGGCCGCAGCGGTCGCGTAAATCGTGCCGGTCGCATCACAGACCTGTAGCCCGCTCTGTGAGCTGACCGTTACGGTCGCGAGCGTCCCGTTGGCGTCAGCAATGGTGATCGTACCGGACGGAAAACCATAACCACCTTGGTCCGTGATACCTAACCAGATGTTGTAGGTTCCAGCAGCTATCCCAGCTTGGACGTTCAGAACGTAAGCGGTTGCACTGAACTTATTGAACTGAGCCCCAGCGAGTCTCTTATCCGATACGCTGGCGTTACGATCACGAGAACCGTCCACCTGAGCCGCCAGGTTCCAGCCGCAATTGAATGTGTTGCCATTGATCGTGAGCGGGGAATTTGAGTCAGCCCCAGGCGTATAAAACGGCAGAGATGCGTTAGAGCTAGGATCCTGCGGCAATGGGCCGGCGCCGCTCGGATCGGTGACGAAGCCCGCCGTCGCCCGCAGGTCAATCCAAGTGGGTGTGGTCCAGGCCACTTACACTCCCAGCAGCAGGATGGAAGATCCTGCCGAGCTCTGAACCGTTGGCACGAACTGTAAGCCGACGCAGGAGAAGGGCGTATTGACGGTGGAGGAGAACTGCAGCAACGGGCCGCCGTTGCCGTTGGAGGAGCCGCCGTCGCCAGCAGAAGACGCGCCGCCTCCGGCGGGTGAGCCGTTACCGCCGGGCGAATGACTGCCACCGCCATGGGCGGGGCCCGCATCGCTGGCGGGTGACGCGTTACCGCCCGGTCGGGGCGGCGTTGCCGAAGATGGCGATGCAGATGACGCGGAGGGTACCGCCGGTGATGCCGGCGAGGTGTCCGCACTGCGCGGTGCTGAAGGATCGGGCGAGTCGTGAGATTCCATGTCGTGCTTGAGGCGCGAAACCGGAGAATTATAACGACGACCTTACAAAACCCTTTCTTGAAGTCCCGCCGTGCGTCGCGTAACCCTTCTTTGCGTCAACACTGGCCCAGTGTCGACGTCCACTCCAAGAGACAAATAGACCCTGTCGGACTCGCCACCCTGGTGACGACGACGAAAAGGCACCTCAACCGGACCTTACGTCCGGGACGAGGGAATAAACCCTTCTTTGCGTCAACACTGGCCCAGTGTCGACGTCCACTTCCAAGAGACAAATAGACCCTGTCGGACTCACCACCCTGGTGACACCGACGAAAAGACACCTCAACCGGACCTTACGTCCTGCCTGGGATGGAGGGCGAATGATAAGAGGTTTGAATGGTGGAGGAGTGGAGGTAGATGGGGCCTCAGACGGGCGGTGGATAATGAGAGATTTTGAGGGTAGGGGTGAAGGTGAGGTGGAGGTGGATGGCAGGACAGATAGCCGAGGTAAGATGAGGGGTTTTGACGGCATAGGTTGAGGAGTAGTGGAGGTGGATGGCGGGGTAGACGACCGAGGTAAGATGAGGGGATTTGAAGGCATAGGTTGAGGAGCAGTGGAGGTGGATGGCGGGGTAGATGGTCAAGGTAAGATGAGGGGTTCTGACGGTAAAGGTATAGGTGTGGTGGAGGTGGATGGTAGGGGACATGAAAAACCAAAGAATTAATGACGTGACTTAATGACATGGTGCCTCCATACATGGACGCCAAATAATATAATTTTTTTATGGTAAATTCTGGAATTGGCGCCACTCTAAGGAGACGTGAATTTATGTGAATTTTCTATTATGATTTTATCGAGTTTTGACCCATATCGCGGGACACTTGGCGCTCATATCCCAATTCGTGGATAGTGTCCCTATATCACGATTGTTTCACATTACACATTTCAATTCTTGGTGATGATTAACCCTTCGCGGGATATTCCTTCATTCGGATTGGTAATTTCTTCATTGAGACCTCCGTAAATCTCTGCTAGTCTTAAATTCTCTCAAGACAATCGAGTGGGTTGTACCCTAAAAACTCTGCACACCAGTCATAGTCATGTCACTCTAAAGAAACATGACCATCCAGCCCTCATAGCATGCTACTCCTGGCGTTTTTATGAATTTCAAGTCACCATTTGGAATTAGCATCCAGACTAGTTGACGCAAAATAAGAATGGCCATTTGACCCGGTCAACGCCGAATCTTTCGTGCCTTTCACTGTCCTCTAAATTAGCAACCACTAGGATGGACGCCAATTTAGAATTCACGGTGATCTGATTGGATGCCATTTTCCCAGATTTCTGTGCATGTCCCAAATTTCAACTGTGCTTCTCTATGTAAACTTCTGTCCTTGGAATCCAAATTTTGTAAATCTACCTTATTATCTTACAGAGGCTTATTCCTTTGAAATTTCATTGGCTATAAAACTATAGTGGATGTCTAAAATATTACATGACCCAATGCCTGTGCATATAGGGCCCGGTCTAGTCCTGGGAGGAGCACCTGAAAGTACTTATGTCCATGGTAGTTGATTGACCACGGTGTGATATTGCACCAAAGTACTTGTCGTTCTAGAATTTATGGCATTTCACATTCTCTCTCTCGTGACATGAAAATGTATGATAATACTTGATGTACTTGACTCGACGACGCAACTTGATATTACATGCTTAAAATCTTTGTTGACTTGTTTGATATAGGAGGTACGGGTACGACGCTTTCCCTGCAGTTATCCATTCATCTAATTAGTTACATATTTTGCATGCATTTTCATCGTTAAGATTTCTTTTGAAATAAACGGTCCCCACTGGGCCGCTGTTCACAAAATAACGGCCCAATCTAGGCCGTCATTCCTCTATCCACGGTCGTCTAACGGCCGTTGTTCCTGATTCCTCGACGGTCCCCCCATGGGCCGTGATTCTGTTTGACGGTCCTCTATGGGCCGTATTGTTCTGAAGGCCACCAGGGCCTACGAGTGTGTTTAACGGTCCCCCATGGGCCGTGGTTCTGAGTTTGACGGTCCTATGTGGACCATTATTCTGATGGAAGTCGAAAGGTTTCACGGTCCTGTATGGGCCGTATTGTTCTGAAGGCCACCCAGGGCCTACGAGTGTGTTTAACGGTCCCCCATGGGCCGTGGTTCTGAGTTTGACGGTCCTATGTGGACCATTGTTCTGATGGAAGTCGAAAGGTTTTACGGCCCTTTGTGGACCGTCATTCTGTTGTCGTCCCCGACGACGGCGAGGCTCGCCCCCGCCGCCGTGGACGCCACAAACCCCCGTTTTTCCCCATGAATAAAGAAAATGAAGAAAATGAAGAAGTGGAGAGGCCTACCTCGACGTCCCGCTTCTTCCCCTTGGCCGGTGGAGCCCGTGCTCCCTCGCCGCCGGCAACCTCCTCGCCGCCGGCAACCTCCCCGTCGCCGTCTCCACTGCTACCGTCCTCCCCATTGTCGCCTTCCGCGGCAAGGACGACAGCCAGCTCGTCCACCATCATCTCCATAGACTCGTCCACTGCCGCCTCGTCCGCCGGCCGTCGCCCCTCGTCACCGCCGGTTTCGTGCTACGCCATCAAGAGACGAATGAGAGGGAGAGAATGAGAGAATGAGAGGGAGAGAGGAATAATACGAGAGAGGGAATGAGAGGGAGAGAATGAGAGGGAGATGGAATGGGGTTGGTTGCTCTCCCCCTTCCTCCTCTTCTTCCTGCCAGTTACGGTAGGAGGAGGGAGAGGAAGGGTTCTTCTTTTTGAACCGACGCAAAGAATGACGGTCTAGCGATAGACCGCCATTATGTATACGACGGTCATCATAGGACCGCCATAACCCAACGGTTACTCAACATACAACGGCCCTCCCATGGCCGTTGAGCCTCCATATAATGGTCTCCCATGAACCGTTGAACTATGAAAGATTGCAAATATCATTATTTTTGTGAAATTCATGTGCTAATGAGCTTTGATTGCAGTAAAAATTCCAAATCAGCAACGTCCCACCTCTGCGCCTACACAGGTAAGTCAGGTATGACTCTTCATCCCTCAAAACCCTTATTGCATTACTATATGATAAATAAATAAATTTTCCAAATCGCGACAGGCCATCCGCTGACTCTTCCACAGACCATTACCACAACTCGATCCAAATCTCGCTCGGACACCGCAATCGATCTCGAAGCTCATGCCAACTCTACCCTCTTAGGGGAGCACGGCGAAGCCACGTGACAGGATTCCTCCTCGGTCCTCACGCCACTCGACTCAGACTTACGAGGAATCCTCCCCTGTTGTTCATAGACCGGGGATCACCATATTCAAGGCCGATGTCTCTTCAGAGACCACACACATAGGCACCATCCTTTGACCAATCGAATCCTATCTCATCTCAGTCACTCTAAATGGGTGTCTGCCAATCCCAGTTCTGCTCTTACCTCAGAGTCTCGGGACACAATCTCTTACAATCCACGGCACACTTCTCCAGAATCGACAAGTGCCGCCTGCTACCACAGCAATCTGGTCGATGATACCGCGACTAATGCTCATGGGTCCCCAGATAATACACTTCTTACCATGGTCGATCACTCGGTCAACCTCACCAGCAGCTCAAAGTAACCAACCAGGACCCATAATCTGTAAGAGATCACTTCTCCAATGCCCGATCTCATCCAAGGGCACAGCTTCCAACACAAAAATAGGGTACTCATGTGACAACCTTGCCAGCACGTTTCCCCCAATTCACCATCCAGCCAGTGCCACAAATCACAATGCCTCAAGCAACGGCAGGGTAACAACACGTCTCACGTAATCCGAGATAATCTCACACCGAGGAACCAATCCTCCAACGCTCTACACATCCTCGAAAATTCACCCGTACCATCCAACGCTACGATCCTCTACTGCACACTCAGATCCACGTACACAGCCACCAGAATGACAACTCGGGATCCTCCGTCCCGATAATCCTCTACAACTCCGCAGGCTCCGATCCTCAACACATCGAAAATCACAACACCAGCTATAAATTCTCACAAACATTACCCAACTGGCACTCATCCTTCCGGAGCAGTGCCAACACACCCTAACACATTGGGGAATGGGCAACGCTTCTCACTGGCAATCACCTTGCCAACACAGGATTCGTCTCACACGGACATCATGGCATACGAGAGAGGCCAACCAATCTGGACACACGATGCAAGACGACGAACCTTAATCCAACCCGATCTCCTCCAACCAATGGGAAAACTCAATACTCCTCTGACCAATGGAAGGTCCCTGTGCTCGACCTGACCTCGAATCTTGCACACGCTGGGAATAGCACCTTCCAGCACCGAAAAAATCATTACCTCCATCAGGTCAGCACCTCTGACACACTCACCAAGTGTCTTGTCAGACCACGATCACAACACTTCTCGATGCACCATCAATGCGACTCCTCGAACCGCAACACACCACGCCTCGAGCTGCAGTAATATATATATATCTACATACAGAATGTAATATGTACCCATGTACATAAATAACACGTGATGACAAATGCATGAACGGGAACGTTCCGTCCGCATGCCCTTACGTGCCGACAGGCGTCCATGTATATGTACGCAAGTACGAACAACGGGCACAAATCGAGAGCGTCGTCTACTCTGGGCGTCAAGGTCTCGAAGTGCAAGCCTGAGGCACAAGTACACCCACGAGCACCGCTCGGCTCATCCTTCGCCTACATTATCCGTTGGTGGGGGGCATTTGTGGACGTGTAAAATTACATGCTCATATGTCCTGTCTGACTTCACATCAACATCAACATCAAGCAGAGAAACCCCCGGAGAGACTTGTCACCCAGACTCCCCGAATATACACACTGCCGTGAAGCCGCCTCCGGAGTCACGATAGTGAAGAGAAACCAACCCCCGGGAAGCTCACCACCCATGGGCCCCGAAGAAAATCAAAAGGACCGCAGCCCATGCTTGCAACAGGCTCAAGTCTACCTCAGCAGCATACCCACCCCTAGCCGGCACACTCCTCCAAAGCCATCAGTGGCACACCTATGGCACACCCACGGCGTGCCCTACCCGGCACACCCTCAGGGCCATCCAGCGGTACACCCTGCAAGTGCCCCTAGCGGCACACCCATGCAGGCCTCCAACAGCACACCCTCGTGCCCCCTCAGCGGCACACATATGGGGGCTCCTCCACCGACACACTCGTCCGAGGCCTTCTACGACACACTATCTCGTGCCCTTCAACAGCACACCTCCTTGTGCCTTCCAACGGCACGCCCGGGCTAGCTTCTCAGCTGCACGCCCCTTCTGGGTTCTTCAACGGTACGCCTCTCCAGCCCTCCAGCGACACACTTTGTCAGCCCCTCAGCGGCACACTCTTCCAATCTTCCCACAGCACAGCTGCCCAACCTTCCAGTGGCACGCTATGGCTTGTTCTTCAATCGGTGCAGTCGGCAACCAAATCTCACGCCACGACCTACGATCCTTGGCGCGCAGTGGAGATCGTGTAGGTCGAGCTGAGGTGTCATCCCCTCCTGAAGGCACGCAAGCTACTCCCTGCCATCGAGGATGACAAAGTCAAATCTCGTTTAATGCTGGTCACGTTCCCACCATCGCCACGTCGGCCTGGATGCTCCCGCTGCTGGGGTATAAAAGGCCCCTTCTCCATGGTGAACACACACACAGATAGAGGCGGATGGAAGAACATCCACTGAAGCTCAGGAAAACATACAGAGAAGAGAGAAGAGGAAGAAGAGGGCTCCGGCATGAGGTTCTCTGGCGACCACCGAGGGAGAGAGAGTAAGAGAGAGAGAGAGAGAGAGAGAGAGAGAGAGAGAACCCGTGTAGCAGGGTGGTGGGGTTCAGCAGGATGAGGGCAAAGAGGCCTTCCGCCCAAGATGAGGGGGCTGATGGTGAGGAGGACGAGGATGAAGGTACTACCGGGAGCGGGCAGGCCATCAAAGACAAACATGAATCCGGTGCAAGGAAATAGCAAAGGCCGTAGAAGGACCACAGTTCTTATTCGCGTAAAAAAAAATGAAGTGGGGACTACAACAAAAGAGGAAAGGGGGAGACAAGAACGGAAGAGAAAGGAGAAAAGGGCTGGAGTTGAACAGGGGCAACGGGGCCCTGCTCTTCCTCACTCCTTCTACTACATACTCTCTCTAGCTCTCTCTCTCTTACTCTTTCTTTGGTGGTCATCGGAGGAGGATCCCACGATGGAGCTCTCCTTCCTCTTCTTCTTCTCTTCTTTCCTGCGCGTCTGTGTTTCTCTCCGGGTATCTATCTGTGTCTTCTTCTCTCCTCCTCCTCTTGTCGGGGAATAAAAGGGGTTTACATGCTCCAGCGGCACGGCGCAGTGGGCCGGCCGTCGGAGGCGGGAACGGGGTGTATTGATGGGGATTTGACTTCCCATCACTCCGTTGACAGGGGAGTAGCTTGCGTGCCTCCCCCTGGTGCCGCCACGTTGGCCACTCCACTACGCGCCGAGAATCCGTAGGGGGATGGCATGAAATCCCCCCCCTGTCGGACGTGTCATGAGTGGGGAGTGTGCCGTTCAAGGGGTGGGCTGTGCCGCTGGAGGAGCCCCGTAGCGTTGTGCCATTGAAGAGGCTCAGGCAAATGTGCCATTGAAGGCTATTAGTATCGTGCCGTTGAAGGGCACAAGGTGTGCCATTGAAGGCACTTAAGAGTGTACCGTTCAAGGGATTTGAAGTGTGTCGTTGAAGGGGCACTTGGGCCGTGCGGTTGAAGGCTACGCCAGGCTTTCTTGAAGGGGCTTGGGTGTGCCGTTGAAGGGCATGGGAGTGTGCCATTGGAGGGCACGTTCGGGCATGCCGTTGAAGACACGTCAGGGCGTGCCGTTGAAGGCCACGCCAAGTTGTTCTTGAAGAAGATTGAGTATGCCGTTGAAGCGCACGGGAGCGTGCCATTGAAGGGCATGTTGGGGCGTGCCGTTGAAGGCACTTCGTGGGTTTGCTGAAATGGATCTTCTGGCTTGTTCCGGACTCGATTGACGATCTGCTTGATTCTCTTCAGGACCCACGAGCAATGAGCTTCCCTAGGGGTTGGCTTCTCTTTGCTGTCGTGCTTCCGGGGACGGCTTCACAGCAACATTTTGTTTGTTCGGAGAGTCCGGACGGGACGTGTCCTCCAGGGTCTCTTCGGTTGAAGTTATTGTTGCTGCTGGACAGGCAGGGACATATAGGCGTGCGATTTTGCACGTCCACACCCCCTCCTCTGTCCATACCCCACTACCCCTCTCCAACTTAGGGTCGTCCACCCCCTCCCCCACATTCCTGCTCTCACATTCAGCCACTCTGCCCTGCACCAGATCACAAACAACAGCAGAATCCCATTTTGCAAAGCCTGCCCTAGCGTCAATCGGTGACTTTTGGAGGAGTGCCATACATCGTCGGAAATCTCTCCCAATTAGCTTCGACCCCGAGGTGATCCCGCCTTCATCAGAGTTCGTGGCTGTCTGGGAGATCCATTCTCGTCGGAGTGCGCATCTGGCATCCATGGGAAGACCAGAGCCCTGCTACAGAAGCTGATACACCCACACCCCAACTCCCCTTGTTGCGCCCTTTGGCAGGGGTGTTCCTCTATCAGTCTTCTATCCAACGCCACTGGCAGAGCCTCATTTGGAGTCCGGAGGTGTCCGTTCCGATTTTTCTTCCTCGGGTGCGCAGGTCAGTTCGCTCAGAACTAGCACCGGTTCCCCGCCACTGTTCACCCTCTACCTCCCCACTACGACCTCCTATCGTGCCCTTCTTGGTTGGAGAACGAGGAAGACTCATAAATGGACGCGCTTGCTTTGGTCCCGCACCATTTCAATGACGGGAGTGATCGTGACAACGCCGCCTTCCTGAGAGTCATCCTCCACAGACTGTGCAGAACCAGTCCGGCCTGCAACCAGAAACGGCTTACAGAAGCTACTACGACCTCAACTCTGCTCCTCTTGGTGCGCCGCTTGTCCGGGGTGTTCTCCTACCGGTGCTCCTTCCAACCCAGTCGATGGAGCCTCATTCGGAGTCCGGAGCTGTTCGTTCTGAATTTTCTCTCCTGGGTGCGCAGGTCAATCCACAGAAAACCAACACTGATACCCCACTACTGTTCACCCTCTATCTCTCTGCTCCGACCTCTCCTAGAGGTTTCCTGGTCTGAGATTGAAGAAGACTCGTAGGTGGACGCGTTGGCTTTGGTCCCGCACCATTCTGACTCCAGGAGTACTCGTGACGGCGCCAACTTCCTACTGCTGCGCCCTGAGGACAGATCCAGTCAGAGCAGAGCCGCCCTGCCCCAGAGTCAGCCACGACTAGCGACGTCTCCAGGCCGTTCCCCAAAAATTTTGGAGACTTCTTGAACCAGATAGAGACGTATTGGCGCTAGTTTTGGCATCATCCGAGTTCTCTACAGACTGTGGAGCCGTCAACAACGACCATTGGTTAGCCCGTTCCAGAAGCTGGCAGAACCGGCCGAGTGGCCCATTCGGTTAACTAGTGATCTTTTCCCCCACCCCGCCTGGCCGGCTTAACGCCCCTCCCTGTGTGGAGGTAGTATTTTGATGTATTATTAAGTCCCCCTCCCCTAGTCCAACCCCTCTGTGAGGGCAATTACCTTTTCAATTAATAATTTAAATTAATCAGAGTTCAGTCCAAAGTAAAGCAAGTACAGTCCAACAGAAAAGAAAACGTACACTGAAGTCGGGGCAAGCCAAACGCAGGTAATACTGGCAACGCTGGCAACTACGAACCGACACCGCCCACGGACCACGAGGAAGGAGGATGACCACACCTGTAAAGCAGGGGTGATCCTCGTGTCACTGGCTCAGTAGGGGTCATGCGGATCCCCACTGGAAACAACGCAGTAACACGCTAAATAACAGTTAAACAGGAAAGCCGTAAGTAGGAAGGAAAGCAGTAATAGCAGTGCTAAACTACAACAGTAAAGTGTTCGCACGGGGGTGGTGTTGTCACCGACGCGACGTGTGTGCGGTGACCAGAGTGAGGGGTAGGATATATCTACGAGAGAGATGCCAGAATGGGACGCATTTCGAGCACTCCCTCTCATGACCGTATCTTTCTCAGAGCGGCACCGTGCACTCACCTTTTTTGGAGAGTCTAGAGGAGACCGAGTGACACGGGAGGTTTCTGGGTTTAAGGGGAAACATGGCTAGGATGTCGGCGTGCCAGTCGATTTCTCGACAATCACCTGTGGAACCGAATGTTTAACCGGGGATGCGCCACCAGGGCACGGCACGTGGACTCAAGTGGTGAGGTACACTTGGAGGGAATGATGGCTCCGTGGGTGCAAGTGCACAGGCAACTGTGGGGAGTCGTGTACAGGACGTCTTTCCCCACCGACCGCAAGCAGTCGGTGTTTATTTATATCGGATTGAATTCGAAGACCTTCGTTCCATGCTGAAGAGGAGTCCGTATATTCCTGAAGTCCTAGGTGGAGAGCCCGGGGAACTTTGCAGCTATTGGTTTGCCTCTTTACTGGGTGGTGTTGACTGAGGTCAGGGGTGTTGGAGGTTCACGCTAGGTGACACAGAGGGGGGACTGAGGGCCTAGATGTGGATGCGAAAGCATTCGTCCAATTGGCAGTTTAATTCCTGAGAGATGCATGTCTTTACAGGTGGGCCGTAGTGACCAAAGTACAACTGGTGCACGCCACAGGACAGTTCTGACGTGATGATCGGTCCCCGGGTCGATGCAGGATAGACGAACACACATGTGCTTTACAGGGGGCTCCTCCCGTGGGCCATGGTTGCGACGCCAGACGGGGGGCTTATAGCTGGACAACTAGGGGGATGCATCGATCCGGTGTCTGGGCGAGGGTCGATCACGACTCAAGTTGAGCGGTCGAACATGGCCTCGTGACTGCGGGAGAGCGCGACATCATGTGGCGTGCGTGGTTGCGACCAACGGGCACGTGAGGGGAAATCCCGGCATGAGGGGACGTTCGCCCTTGTCATAATGTCTCACACATGACAACCAGGGCGTCGTCATGCGGGGTGGTCAGCCCTTCAAGGTCTTGGTCTGAAAAGATGATGACTTGTGGCTCACTTGGCGGGGCCTTCGGGGACTCGATGGCTCGGCTCACCCATTCCGCATGATGCTTCCTTCCTCGGCTACTATCTCCCCCTGATGCATCTCCTCCAATGATGACGTTGATGTGTACCCCGCGGGGGGCACTATCAATCTCTTCTGGAGCGCCTCGGTCTTCCTTGTGCCCGACGACGAACCGGGATAGGTGTCCCTGACGGACGAGGCACTCGATCTCATCCTGGAGCTGGCAGCAATCGCTGGTATGATGCCCGTGATCGCTATGGAATAGGCAGTGCTTACTGCAATTGTGACTTTTCGACTTCATTAGCTCGGGTTGGCAGAGGAGGCCCAAGCCCTTGATGTCTTCGTAGATTTCGTACACCGGAGCGGTTAATGGAGTGTACCGCTCGTACCTCCAGGACAGCTCTTTGTGCTCCTTGTCTCGGTTCCGCCTCTTCCCTGGGCCCGTGCTTGGCTCAGACGCCCGCTTCTTGTCCCCCTCCTGACCCGAGCCAGTTGCGCCTCGGCACGCGCTGAGAACCTCTTCGCACTCAGCATGGCGTAAAGCTAAAGTCACTAGCTTGGCAAGGGTCGAGGGTGGGTGAAGGACAAGTTCACGACGGAGGTTCTCGTCTTGGGTGCCTCCAGTCAGTGCAGTTGTGGCTGAGGCAACGTCTAGGCGGGGGACCCGCAGGGCTTCCTACTTAAATCGGCTGATATAAGCCCGAAGGCTCTCCCCTTGCGCCTGTTTGAGAGCCAACAGCCCTGCTACTGACCTTGGGGGGCCGCTGCCTACGAAACTCTCATTGAACACTTGCCCGAATTGCTTGAAGTCTCGAATGGATTCGGGGGCGAGGGCCTGAAACCACACTTGGGCACCTTGGACCAGGGTGGTCACGAAGGCTCTGCACTTGATGGCGTCGGATGCCCCGTGGAGGGTCATCAGAGTGTCAAAGCTATTGAAGTGGTCGGTCGGGTCGCCCTGGTCGTCATAAGACTTAAAGGTCAGAATAGAGATTCTGGGAGAAATCTCTGCCTTTAGGATGCAGTCAGAGAATGGGGATTCCTCCTCATCCTCGGCTGAAGGGGTCTTCTATAGGGCCCGTAGGGCGCGCTCCTACTCTACGAAGCGTCTCTCAAACTCTCACAGTCAGAGGGACAACTCTAGTTGTCGCAGCGCTGAAGGGCTATTGGGGCGTGCCAGCAGGTTGTCCTGATGTTCCCTGGGGACTTCAGTCTCCGGGCGCGGATGGCGCCCCCCATGTTTCACCCTTCTTGGGGTGGAGGAGGCCTCTTGCTCTGGAGGAGGGGCTTGTAAAGGTCAGGGTGGGCCACCGAAGTGAAGTGGTTGTGAATATTGAGGTCGGCACATCTGTCTCTAAAGTAGTGAGAATCAAATTACTAACCGTTATCGCTCACAATCACTTGGGAGATACCAAAATGACAAATGATCGACTTCCACATGAAACTCCAAATGACAGATTTAGTGATCTTGGCAGTGGCCTCAGCTTCAATACACTTTGTAAAGTAGTCAATGGCGATGATGACGAACCTCTTCTGGGCCTGAGCCATAGGGAATGGCCCCAGAATCTCGATTCCCCACTGAGCGAAGGGATATGGCTCGGTAAGAGTGACGAGCTCCGAGGCAGGCTGGTGGACCAGATGGTCGAAGCATTGACATCGGTCGCACCTCTACACATAGGTCGAACAGTCGCACTGAAGGGTAGGCCACCGTAGCGTCGCCGAAGCAAGATCTTGGCAAGTGATCTTCCTCCCTGGTGCGCACCACAGATGCCTTTGTGAACTTCTTGAATTGCTTGGCTGACCTCATCGGTGCTAAGGCACTTAAGGAGGGGACCAGAGAAAGACCTTCGGTACAAAGCATCGTCTAAGATGACGAAGCGTCGGGCTTGGTACTTCAATCTCTGAGCTTCCTGAGGGTCAGGTGGCACCTGGGAGTCTCGGAGCCAGGAGACATATGGGGTCCGCCAGTCACTCGGGGTAGCCGGGTCAACAATCATGAGCTCGGCATCAATGCTTGGTCGTTCTAGCTCTTTAAGGAAGACCAAACGGGTACCTTCTGGGCCAAGGGAGGAGGCCAGGCGAGAGAGGGCGTCTGCTCGGGAGCTTTCCTCCCAAGCTATTTGGACTACCTCGAAACTCTCGAATAGCTAGGCCAACCCTCGGACCGTTTGAAGGTACTTAACCATAGGTGCTTCCCGAGCTTCATAGTCACCGTTGACGTGGCTGGCAACCAGCTGGGAGTCAGTGTGAATACTGACTCACTCAGCCCCTAGTCGTCGTGCCATCCTGGCCCCCGAAATGAGGGCTTCATACTCGGAGGCATTATTGGGCACCTGGAAGTTGAACTTCAAGGCGTATTGTAGTTCTGCTCCTTCGGATGACTTGAGGTGGACACCAGCACCACTTCTAGATGAGTTGGATGATCCGTCTATGAACAAGTCCCAGATGGGTCCTCGGGCGGACGGTGACTCTTCCTCAATCGGGACAGTGCTCTCTACGATGAAGTCTCCGAGGGCCTGTCCCTTGATGGCTGCACGGGGGTGATAGGAGATGTCATAGGCCCTGAGCATGATGGCCCATTTGACGAGATGCCTCGAGGCTTTGGGATGAGAGAGGATCTTCTTCAAGGGTTCACCGGTCAACACGATGATAGAGTGACCTTGGAAGTAAGGTCGGAGGCTCCGGGGTCGGGCGCTCTCTCACTTGCTCAACGGAGCAACGTTGCGGATATTAAATGAACAAGATTAAACTATGGAGTAAGGTTTAGAGTTCACCTAGTTGGTTTGAAGAAACCAACACCGCTCGAAGATGTAGGCGAGCGGGGAAGTGTGGTTCCCCGCACACTGTGTCGATGTCGCTTCCCCTATTAACAATACAATCACTACTCCCCGCACAGGGGGGTTGGACTAGTGGAGGGGAATTCAAAGATTACACCAAAATACTACCTCCGCGAAGGGAGGGGCGTTAAGCCGGCCAGGCGGGGTGGGAAAGAAGACCACAAGATTGCCGAAGAAGCCACTCGATCGGTTCTGCCAGCTTCAAGAACGAGCTGACCACCGGTCATTGTTGACGGCTCCACGGTCCGTGGCGAACTCGGATGACACTGAAACTAGTGCCAATACATCACTATCCGGTTCGGAGAATCACCAAAATTTTTGGGGATTGGGCCAGAGACGTCGCTGGTCGTGGCTGACTCTGTGGCAGGGCGGCTCTGCTCTAGCTGGTTCTATCCTCAGGGCGCATCAACAGGAAGTTGGCACCGTTACGAATGCTCCCAGAGGTGGAATGGTACGGGACCAAAGCCCACGCGTCCGTCTACGAGTCTCCTTCAATCTTCGATCAGGATGGCCACCAGGAGTGGTCAGAGCAGAGAGATAGGGGGTACATAGTAGCAGGGTATCAGGTCTGGATTTCTGTGGACTGACCTGCGCACCCTGGCGAGAAAATTTGGATGAGCAGTCCCGACCTCCGAATGTAGTTCCGTCGACTGGGTTGGAAGGAGGACTGGCAGACGAACGCTCCAGCCAAGTGGCGCACCGAGGGGAGCAGGGATGTGGCCGTAGAAGCTTCTGCACTGGTGCTCTGGTTTTCCCACGGGTGCCAGTCGCGCGCTCCGGTGAGAACGAACCTCCCGGACAGCCACGAACTCGGATGAAGGCGGGATCACCTCGAGGATGAATCCAACTGGAAGAGCTTTCCATCAATATAGGGTGATCCCTCTGGAGCTTCGATCTACTGTGGTGACCGGCACTGTAGCTGGATGGAACTCTGCTGGGCAACAGCAGGGCGCAGCAAACTATGGGGGAAGAGAGGGAAAGTGTGGTTTTCTGTAGTGGAGGGTCCTTGGATCTGCAGTGGAGGTGGATGGGGGATGGAATGAGGTTGGAGGAAGGGGAAATGGAGTGGGGAAGATGGGGAGGGCGGTCTAGTGTAGAAGAGGGTGTTAATGGTGGAGGGGCTAGTTGCTAGGTTGGAGGGTGGGTAGAAGGAGAATGAGTGAGCAATGGTGGGATGGAGAGGGGGGGAATGGGCAGCCTTGGCTGGTTGGGAGGATGGGGGCCGGTCAGGGCCCTTGTAGGGACCCACAGGGTTGTAGAAAGGGCTAGGTAGCCCATGCCTGGAAGGTGTTCAGGGAAATGTCCGAGCCCTTATTTCTTGTCATTTTGCTAGGAGATAGTCCAGGTACAACAAATGCCCCCCACGGGGCGTGCGTCGGAGGCGGAGATGAGGGCGTACAGCCCGTGAGACCCCTATTTCGAGCTGTTGCAGTTGTATTTTGACACTTCATGTGCCTTTATTTTGCTGTGTTGTACATGTTGATTTGTTGGTGATCTGACCATTTTTATGTGCCCTGTCTTGCAGCTATGGCACGATTCGGCAGAGATGGTTGGGTCCCGAGGCGTGTGGCTCGGGAGGAGGACCACTGGGTGCGGCGGACCGAGCGACAGATGCCCCCTCTGGGCCCTCCTGTGATCACTGTGGCTAGTGTGGAGCTACTGGACCAGGGTCATACGGTAGTGGCTGAGGGTCTGCTCGGTGAGAGAGCAGTTGGAGTCGGGACTGTAGAGGTGGCCCGGATTCTGGAGGCCGACGCTTTATACACCTACGATCGGAGCGGAGGCTACCCCTTGGAGTTCCCCCTGGATCGTCACTTGTTCGAGTTCATCAGGAGCTATGTCCCTCCTGGCATGGAGGAGGACGACTCACAGATTCCCAGAGCCCGTCGCCGACTTGAGCTGGCTATCTTGATTGGCAGGGACAACCTGCATGGTGTAGCATTCTACAGTTATTCAAGCTTCTCGAAAGACTACTAGAGATAGCATCAGTTTCCCAGTGTTGAGTGCCTGGGGTTCTTCGGCATGGTAGAGCAGTCTGGAGTCAGAGTTGGGCTGCTAGGCCCTACTTCCTGGGACTTGCACGGTCACCACCGCATAGAGACAGAGGGGACCGCTGGGTTGGTGCTGCAGCCTGCGGACTTGCAGTATGCTGGAGAGGGCTACGACGACCACAACATCCTAGATGGAGTTATGCGGCGGACCATCATCAGTTGGTATGGTCGTTGGGCAGTGATCCCATCACACTACTATCGTTAGGGTGCCACTGAGTGGCTAATGGGGATTGTTCACCACTACCGGGTGTTGCTGGATCGGGCTAGGATCAGGTACGCGGGGACTGTCACTTTGTACACGTACCCATGCTACACTGGGTTGCTACAGGGAGTGCTGGAGCACTTCAACCGCCGGTGGAATACAGTGGCGATAGTAGAGGGAGAGACCTCACTTGACTTGTGGTCTCTATCCCAGATTTCTGGATTGCCGATCTGCGACGAGGGGTACGAGGAGGTGGTGTTAGATGACCTCCACCACAGCCATAGTAATGGACAGGGGGCTATTGAAGAGGGCTGCCTGGCGTACCACTGAAGCCTTCGCTGGGAGAGCAGAGGTAGATTGTGGCCTTTGACCATGACCTTACAGTTTGGGAAATGATATGTGACATCAGACTCATTCCCTAACGGAGTGGAAATTACTAAGTTCATCCATTGTGGTTCCATAGAGAATGATGCAGTAACATTCTTTGAAACAAAGGAATGGGTTACGCCAGTATCAAACAGAACTTGAGCAGACTTGGAACAAATAGATAAGATACCTTCCACCAGTCCGCCTTCGGTTGGTTCAGTCTCCTGAAGAGCTTGGAGACGTCCTTACTTCTTTGTCGGGCGCTTCTTATCTTTGGTTACTTTAGTCTATTCATTTAGCAGAGGGCAATCAGGAATCATGTGTTCCCGACTCCCACAATGGAGACTTGCTCCTAGCTTTCTCCAGCACTCCTCGGCCTTATGACCAGGCTTGTCACAATAATGACAATTCTCTTTGGCGGGTGTGGTGATGGAAAAGGGCTTGTTATTACCTATGGGCTTCTTGTCTTTGGAGGACTAACCTCCATTAGAAGGTATCTTCTTGTTAAAGGAGGGCTTGAAGTTGTTAGTGACGGTCTCCTTCTTGTCTTTACCATGAATTTTATCAGACACTCCGTGGCATCCTCCAAAAGTTGAGCACAATGGACAATCTCTAGATATAACTGGATATCCATTGGAGCTAGTTGGGTGATGAATTGGGGCCTGAGCGCATTCAAGAATCGTCCAGCTTTCATCTTCTCTGTACCCACCAGGTGAGGTGCGTACCTAGCTAGTCGGGAGAACTGGGCCTTATACTCGGCCACAGTCAAGGTTCTCTATTTCAAAGTGGCAAACTCCGCGGCCTTCTTCTCTTGGACGTGGTCAAAAAAGTATTTATCAATAAAATGACCAAAAAAGTTGGCCCAGGTGATGTTTCCTTCAGGTAAGGTGGCTTCTATTGATTCCCACCAACATCTAGCATCTCGCTCTAGCTGGAATGTAGCTAGCAGAACTTTCTAGTCATCCGCGCACTGCATTACGTGAAAAATCCTTTCAATCTCCTTAATCCAGTTTTCAGCATCATTCAGGTTGGAAGAACCCGTAAACTTTGGGGATTCAGGTTTCTGAAACTCCTGTGGAGATCTCCTACTCCATGATGTGCTTCGCCATGTGCCATCTATTGCAGTGCTTGACTGAAGGTCTGGACAGTTTGTTGCATCTCGTGCCACTGAGCACGTTCAGCAGCCATAATCCTATAGGGATTTAAATCTTTAATTAGTTTCATATTTTTATTTATCATGTTGGACAAGATAGGATATCCTATTGTATCTTAGATCCCTTGGTTCAACCGAATCTCACGGTTAAGAGTTGACCTATCCTTGGACTTGAGGTTACCTAGGAATTTGAAATCCTAGGCTCTGATACCACCCGCACGCTTCCCTCGCTAAGGGACATTTGCGAGCTCGTCTAGAGTCCTAGGTCGAGTCCGTGGGTTCGTCCCGCATCAACAGCTCAAAGTCTCGCTAGGTATCACCGTTGGGTCCCTGTAGGTGACTAGATTCGATACACTGAAGGAGGAGCTGATCCCACAATCCACTGGCAAGTCCACATCGTGCGCATTAGATCTGACTCGCCTTAATACTCCAAAGGGATTGGCACCGTGAGCTTGCATTAGATCGACTCGACTCGACGTATGCAGACTCACAACAGACTGTACGAAACAATGACTCACACATGAACCTAGACTAACCTCATGCTATACAGACTCATGCAATGGCAGACCAAGGCATCCGAATGTGTGACTAGCATACACTCGTCGTAACTTGAGGTTGGCGGAATGGGGGACTCCTAGACATCCTAATATAAACCATTCCAACAATGATTGCCGTTTAGATTTGAGAGGTTTGGGTGGGCCAGGAGAGCCGAATTCACTTTCTTCATTCCTAGATGATGGTGATGTATGCAACTCTTTCTGATGAGGTATAGGTTGACTAGCCTGTGGGATATAGTGAACTTCTTTGAAGAAGTGGAGTGGATATGGTGGGTCAAGAGGTTCACTAGGGAAGGGGTCGAAGGGATCAAAAAATGTGTGACCCCTCGAGATGGACTCCCTCATGACACGGTCCCATGTTTAGAATTTTTGAAGGTGTAAATGGTCACCTTCATCCATCGTGATAGATGGGACAATGGTAGCGTATAGGAGATAAGGTTCCTCCCTCGGGATAAGTGGAATGACGCTAGGCTCGGCCGGCATGGGGAGGAATAGAAGAACCTCCGTGGTGACATGGCCCACGGTGCACACAGAGGTAATCGATCCCAAATCGGGATGCATGAAGCCACGACCTTTGGGTCGGTTGAAGCCTGGGGCCAACATGCGTGTCAACTTCAATTGCCAGTCTAATCCCTTAATTAGGTCTTCCAATGTATCTACATGGTGACAAGACCGAAATGTTGTGTGGAATGAGTTGATGGCAAAAGAGAATTGCACGGCCTCAGACATGGGGTAAAAATCAAAATATTTATCTATGGTGACCTCCCAATGTAGGTAGTCGCTCGGGACCTTGGAGCCATAAAAGTCCGAGGCTTTGGGCCTACGAAAGTGGAGGGGATGATTGCCAAGCCCATGGGGGTCATGCTACTAGTGATAGTGCCTGGGCGACTTGGAGCGCATTGGAACCTGTGGGAACGCTACATGATGGACATGTGGTGAGCTAAATGAATGCGAGACAACTCTAGACTCTAACCAATATCTAGTATATGGCGGAGATATCAATCCGAAGATCAATCTCATGCAAGGAGGCTACCTTCTACCCACTAATCTCTCTCTCACTCTCTCGTAATCTCTCTCTCTCTCCCGATTTCACTCTCTCACACACTCTCTCTCCCAACGTCTCTCTCTTTCTCTCTCCTTCTCGGTTTTGACAATTTTAGGGTCAGACCGAGATGCGGGGGACACCGATGGAACCAGTGCAACGAGAGGAATGCGTTGACGCCCTCTATCACGCGGTTCGAGGGATAGTTGGACGAGACGGGGAGAGAGGGGCGCGGTCTCCACCTCGCCTGCATGCTGCCAGAACGACTGTTTCAGAGCGAATGAGGTAGGGGGATGGAACTGCCTCTGCGCTAGGATCGTTTTGACGCCACATGCACGCCCATCCATGCCCATTTGGCCTAGTTAATGTCTATTTTTAGTTTTTCCCTAAAATGTGGTAATTAGTGTTTTTAATTATCCATGGGTATTGTATTTATGTTTTCTAGCTTCTATTGAGTGGTATGGATGCGGTGCATAGCAGGTTACAGGTTTTTACAAATTTTTGTAGCGAACCCCATCGATTTTGGTCGACTGGGGGGTGGTTCAGTTTCAAACTGAACCTGTTCGCCGCCCAGCTCACATGGCGGTCACTCCAGTAACCGTTATATGTTTAACGCACCACCTCTGACGCGTTATACCCATTTGGCGGACCACCCCGGGTCCGTTATGCTCATGCATACTTTAGATAGGTCGTTAGTATAACACCCCCGTCCACGACCATTATAGTGGTGGGAAAACTATGGATTTTTCACGTTCAGGTGGCCTTAACGGACCTCCCTTGGTTCGTTATAGTTTTTGGGTCGTTAAGTTTAATAAAAATCACTCGGGTAGTCGTAGCGGACCAGTGGTGGCACGTTATGCCACATAACGCACCATCACTGATCCGTTATGAACGCTGTGTTTTGGAATCACAGCAGATGAGAATGACGGACCAGAGGAGGCACGCCATGTTACCTTAACGCACCCCACCTGATCTGTTATGCCCTATGACAGGGCAAAGCTGATCCGTTATGGTCTGTAACGGGGTAGCACTGATCCGTTATAATCTCTGCTATCCTAAGGGTAATGAATTGTTGTTCTAATGCATTCTTCGCCATGTTTAAGTTATTTTATGAATACAAATACATCTTTATGTCCCAGTAGAGTTGCTTTCTCTTTCGTCGTGATGGAGCAACTAGTCGTAACCCAGTGACCTTAGTGTCGGCCCACCCGGGAGAGGTGGAGGGGTGTTCCCATCTAACAGTTTTTAGGCTAGTTACCGTGGGCCCCCGCGGTTACCGTAGCGTCCTATGCGGGGGGAAAACTAGCTAGAGACCTGACCCTAGGCAGGGGTCGGTGTGTGCACACATGGTCAGAGGCTTGGACTGACACTGACGAGATATCCACCCCCATTCCCATCCCATTTACCTCATTCCCCACCTCCGCTCTTCAACCTGCAGTTCTGGGTCGCAGGCAACAGAGTAACAGCATCTTGAAGAATCAGCCCCGACCTCATCCCGATGTCGCTGGAGGCTTAACTAGTACCGTCGGAAGCGTCTTCCTGTCTTCTTCGCAACGGCAGTGGTCTCGACCCTTTCTGAGTTCGTGACTGTCAGAGAGAGCCATTCTTCTCCAACTGCGCAGGATAGGTCTGGTCTACAACCTGAAGCCACTTCCAGAAGCTCCCACGGACTCATTCCTATGTTTCATGAGGTGCCAGTTGGCTGAGAGCTTCTACGATAAGTCCTCTTCAATTACCAAGAAGTGGCACCTCGTTCGGCATCCGGAGCAGCGATTTCTCATTTTGCTCCCCTGATTGTGCTGTTCTGTCCCCTCTTGGACTGAACAGACCACCTGTCAATGTTTGGGCTGCTCCGGTCAACTCTGACATCTGCTCTAGTTCCCGTGGGCCACGATTTGAAGTAGACGTGACAGCGATTCCATCGACTCTAGCCACACTTGATTCTGAGTCCGGGAGTGTTTGTGGCTGCCTCGACATCCTGCTACTATGGCTCTGTAGCAGTCAGAACTAGGAAGCAGAGACCCTGTTCGTGGCTCTTCCCCGACCGGCACCAATAGCCTGGGAATTCCAAAAAAATCAGTCAAGACCTTGGTCCAATTTTGAGGAGTTGACTACTGGTTTCGTCAAAAACTGAGTTCGGGAGGGGCCACAGCGGTGCCGACATCACCTGCCTGTCCCCTATTCCAGAAAGAGGACAGAACCGACCCCACTGTTCGTTGAAGCTCCTTGCTCTGTTCTTTCCCTCCCCGCTTGGCCGGCTGAAGGCCCCTCCCTGTGTGGAGGTAGTTTTGGGTATAAGTAATTTAACCCCCACCCCAAGATCCCCCTCCTGCGAGAGGTGTAGTGTTGTAATTACTTGAGCAGGTCGAAGCGCCACTAGCGCGGCGAGCGGGTGCATACCCACGCCTCCCCACTCGCCCTCATCTCCGGCCAAGATCGGTGTATTCACGCTAATCAGGTGAGCTCCTGAACACTCCTCATTGCTGGGACTTCTTTGCTTAGTTTAGTATTGCATTTGATTGCTCCGTCGGCGGCAAGAGTGCGCTCGATCCCGACTTCGATGATATTTGAGTGACTACCACGGGCGAGTTGTGAGTGAGACACTACATCCCACGCCCTCGACGTGCTGGCCACCCATGAGAGTGGGCATCCCAACCCCTTAGGGGTCCGTCCCAAGCTAACCATACCCCTGGAACAGCAAGGTCCCACTTCGGACCCTCCCCGCCATCGCCGGTTCGCCTACGGGCACTAGTGTGCGTGAAGTCCTGGTGCCCTTTTCCTATCCTTGCAGGAGAGGTAGAAGAAGAGCACCTACTCGCACTTCCCAGCAGCTTCCGATTCGCCTTCCATTTGCTGGATCACGTTCGACGACCGTCAGCGGCCATCGTCTCTGCTCGTCCGGAGCATCAGCAACTATGGCGGCCATCACATACGTTCCCATTTTCATCGCCACCCATGCGCGGGTGGGCTACTTGGCGGTGCCGATTGCTTTTGGCAGTTTCACCCCGGTCGTTGGATCGCCCTACTTCTTGGGTGTGTTCCCTGTGGCGGCTCCACTGCCACCCTCAGCTCCCGTCTCTTCAGGTGCCATCAACGCACCACACCTGCCGCCAGTCTCAGCGGCCAGACCGAGTGTCAGACTCGGGTCTCCCATTGCTGACCCCTGTAGGGGTTCCGGACCAGCTCTTGCCTGGGCTTACACTAGCCCCCGGGCCTAGTTCTGACCGGCTCCCAACGCGAGCTTCGCGTCCCGAGTCTCGGTCCCTACCACTACAGTTCGCTCGGGCTTTCAGCCCCGGGTCTCGGCTGAGACAACATCTGATGTAGGTCTCCACTCTAAGGTGTTCAGCTCCCCAGCGCCTCACTCAGGCCGTCAGCCCCGAGCCTCAGCCGAGCTAGCTCCTCACACGGGTCTCCTGACCTAGGGGCAGGGCTCCCCAGTACCTCATTCGGGCCTTCCGACCTGAATTTTTGAAGTGCAGCCGCCTCACCCGGGCCATTAATCCCTGGTTTGAGGCTGCTCAACATACAGACCGGGCATGCAACCCTGGGGTTTCCCGTGAATGACGTCGGGCATGAGTGATCCACGTCAGGTTCCGCATCCCTCAGCTCCGTCGTGGGGGCACGTTCCCTACAACTCGATGACGTCGACTCCCAGTACAGGTCTGCCTCTATGGGACGTGGCGGCCCCGGTGTGGACCGAAGGCCCTGTATCCCACCTTCCGGTCCTGCCAGTCCCCGGTCCAGGTCCAAGGCCTAGGGTCGGCATCCCTGCACCCCTTGCAGTTCCAACTCTGAGTACAAGCACATCATCACGGGCAACCACAACACTGTTATGGGCTCGGGTGAGGGCTTAAAATCAAACCACCTAGCCGCCGGCCTCCACTATAGACCTCGGGTCTTGGGGACCGATTCCTGTGTCACTGGTCGATGGCCTTGTGCCACCAGCAGTTACGGATCGAGTTTTCTCGGTCTACCACCTTGGAGCGGAATCGTCTTTGGCTCCCCTGAAGAAGCACCGTCGCGGCCGTAAAGGCAAGCGACTTGCCACTGCCACCAGTAACTCCGACAAGACTATTCTCATTGGGAATCTACGGATTCGCCTGGATGGGGGCGAACCCATTATACCCCCAGAGCAGGGTCTGGGCACATATGAGGTCTGCGCAGGTTTTGGGTTTAAGGTCCGTGCAGGTTAGGGTGAGGTCAATGCAAGTTCGGGTGACGTCGGTACAGGTTCATGCATATGAAGGCCAGGGTCAGTGCAAGTCCTATACATGCAAGGGACAAGGTCAGTGCAGGTTCTATGCATGCAAGGGACAAGGTCGGTGTAGGTTCTATGCGGGTTCAGGCAAGGTCTATGCAAGGCAAGGTCTGTGCAAGGTTTGAGCAAGGTCCATGCAAGTTCAAGCAAGGTCTATGCAAGGTCCGTAGAGGTTCAGGCAAGGTCTATGCAAGGTAAGGTCTGTGCATGTTCAGGCAAGGTCCGTGCAAGGTTCAGGCAAGGTATGTACAAGGTCCGTGCATGTTTAGGCAAGGTCTATGCAAGGCAAGGTTTATGCAAGGCAAGGTCTGTGCAAGGTCCGCTCATGTTCAGGCAAGGTCTGTGCAAGGTTCAGGCAAGGTCTGTGCAAGGCCGTGCAAGGTCTGTGCAAGGCAAGGTCTATGCAAGGTCTGTGCAAGGCAAGGTTTATGCAAGGCAAGGTCTGTGCAAGGTCCGCGCATGTTCAGGCAAGGTTTGTGCAAGGTTCAGGCAAGGTCTGTGCAAGGTCCGTGCAAGGTCTGTGCAAGGCAAGGTCTATGCAAGGCAAGGTCTGGGCAAGGCAAGGTCTATGCAAGGCAAGGTTTATGCAAGGCAAGGTTTGTGCAAGGTCTGTGCATGTTCAGGCAAGGTCTGAGTGAGGTCTGTGCAGGGTTCATACAAGGTTTGAGCAAGGTCCGTGCAGGTTCAAGCAAGGTCTGTGCAAGGTCCGTGCAGGTGGAGGCAAGGTCTGTGCATGGTCCGTGCAGGTTAAGCAGGGTCTGTGCAGGCTTGCCAAGGCCAAAGGTGGGCCGGTGCAGGGTCTGCCTGGGCTAAGGGAGGGTCGGTGCAGGTTCAGCCTAGGTAGGGCGTACCGGGGAAGGTTCAGATAGTGTGTGTCGGGCGAGGCACAGCAAGGTGCACCGGGTAGGGCCTGGGCAGGGCGTACCAGGCGAATCGTGAGTAAGGGTGGGGCGTGTCGGGGAAGGCCCAGGTAACGTGTACTGGATGCAAAGCCTGGATGGGGTGTGCCGGGCTGGACACGGACAGGGTGTACCGGGCAAGGGAATCCAGGGGAGGCTTTCTCTCTCTCTCTTTTCTCTCTGTGTCTTTTCTTCTCTTTCCCTTTTATTAATGTAATGCATGAGAGTCTTCAACCCTTTTTGTTAATCCTTTCCCCCCCTTTTTCTTATTTGTAAGACCAATGTTCGAATTCACATAGTTGATGTCTGGTCCAGTTCTCTTTATGTCATCCACAATTCTTTTGTCTTGGTTGAAGTATTCCACCCTACCATCACTTAGTCACCACGGGAAAGGGTTGTACTGCGATATCGGTCCGCCAACATCGAGTCTGCCAATTTGAAAGTGTGCTTGCAAGTCTAGGTCCGAGGCTCACTCGGTCGGTACCTTTGCATCCATAGTTTGTGTCACATCATGTAATCTCTGGGTTAACTAGATTCTTTCTCTCTCTTCACCAGCGCATGGGTTAACTAACTCTGGAGTGCTTCAAAGGTACTACCGGCCTAGCTTCCGTGAGGGAATCCACGGGTGCGAGGACTTATGGAGACGTTGGTCAAGGATATTCCAATCCAAAGAGACGCAATGCTCAATGGAGGGTCCTTCCTTTCCCAAGAAAGTGTAGGGGATCCTAAAAATGTAGAGAGAGGAGGTCTCTCAACCAGATGCACTAGAATGCAAGCTAATGTAAGAAGGACCAATCAACAATGTAAAGATAATCAATAATTCAATCAATCAAGTCAAAACAAGAGCAGGTATAGCAATTCTGTGAAAGCAGAGGGAAATAGTGACCAGACAGTGGTCGCTGTCTTAGTGAATAGCATCTGTGTGATAGGCGCTAGTCAATCATTGATAAACAGAAACCAGAACGAAACAACACCTGAGAGTGAGGTGTTAAATGCGACATAGGCGCCTCTGTGAATAGGCGCTGATCAGAATAATTAGAATATAACTCAGAGAAAGTAGAATGAACAGTCACGGGAAGATAAAGCACCTCTGTGAAGGGGCACTGAATGCCTGAAAAATGCCTTTTTGATGGGGCACTTAATAAAAAAAATAGGAGATAATAAATATGGGAAAGAGTGCCTCTATGAGAGGTCGCTAAATATTCAAATTGCGCCTCTCTGAGAGGTCACTGAATCTGTAGGAAGATAGAAATGAACAAAAACAGAGAAAAAACTTTTTTTTTGAAATGCTATGGAATAGTTCAAAGCTGACAAATCAAGTGGGAGGAGTGCCCGTGGGGTACAAAGGGAGTGTGCTACGTGGAGCACGAAGGAGGGGCACACGTGGGTGCCATGAGGGGAGGGGCACACGTAGGTGCCAAAGGAGGGGGTAGTCAAAATAAAAACATCAAGTGTCCCACCGTGATCGCCAATTTGTGAACGTGTCACATAGACATTTAAAAAAAGAGAATTAATTAATTAAAACTAAGCATGGAGATAACTAAAATAACTAAGGGGAAGGGAGCATGAGATACTATTTAGGAGTGTGATCACCAGAGGGGTTACCTCAAAAGAAAAGTATGATCGCGATGAATACCTTGTAAGCGAGTGTGGACGTGGACTCAACTTCTTCCCTCCACCGGCCGGCCGATGAAGGAGGTTCTTACTCTTGATTACCCTTGAAAGAAAACAAACAAAGATACTACGCCTTGCTTTCCCTTGATACTTGTTTGTCTAATATTAGCTCTTAGCTCCGCTGGTCAGGAAGAGTGAGCGCCTGGTCCCGTTAGCACTACTGCTTTCGAGTGACCGCCTGGGGAGAGAGTGTGACCCATGCCCTCGACACCCGATCGGCCCCCTTTGAATTGGACCTTCATACCCCTTGGGAAGAACCCTTGGCCCTGCTGGCCCTCTACCAGCAAGGGTCCAGCCCTTACGACCTCAACTTGACATCACCGAGTTACCCCCGGGTTTTGGGTGAGTGCAAGGTGAGTGGTCGTCGATATCGGTGGGTTCTACTTGCGAATTGTGCTTGCTTGCTAGGTCCAAGGTACATCGGTCTTGTGGCTATCACCCCAAGGTGGGATCACATCAGGCACTGTGACTCGTGCTGCCAGGTTTGCTTTAGAGCCACATGGCCCTTGTTCATGGAGCGGTCTATCTCTCGAAGCATTTCTGCCTCCATTGAGCTTCTTTTAGGTCTTCTACGGCCTTTTTCGGTGCCTTGTGTACCCAAATCGAGTAACCCAGGTTTCCCTGATTTAACATTCGGCATGTCGATTTGTGCCGCCAACTCCACTTTGAGGGCACGTGGAGGGTCTTCATGAGGAGGGCCATCCCTCGAAGCGTTTCCCCCCTGACTGGACGTCTTTATGGCCACTTACGGACCATTCTGACATCCCACGTGTGTTAAGCGGGCTTCCTAGATTTTCTACTGACATCACCTTTGGCACCAGATATCATGCTTTTGGGCCTGCTTTACTCTTGTATGAAGCGTCTTCATTGAGTGGGCAGCCACTGTGAAAGTTTTCCTCCCAACGGGATAGCTTTTCGGTCACTTACAGACCACTTCGGCATTCCGGGCGCCCTGATCGGGTCATCCAGGTTTTCACTGATTTAGCCTTCGGCTCCCTATTTTGAGGAACCAGGGGCATTTCTTCATCTCAAGAGGACTTCTTTATCAGGTGGAGAATCACCTAGTACATTCTCATCCTGGCTGGACAGGGTGTGGAGATATATCTGACACGATTGCTTCGATGCCGGTTCATTGACTTTGATTGTTATCCGGCCTTAGTGAGCTGTGGTAGATGTCTTAACCCGAGATAAAGAAATGTGTAGCCCCCGATACTTCTTGTGAGGTGACCTGAGACTTCAGCGGTCCAAGTGGACCCGTCTTTGACTTTTAGTGGACTCCTTTAGACCCATAATTATCACCCAGTCATAGTTTGGATGTCAACAAATGCCCCCCAGCCGTGGATGTCGCTAGTGAGGGACGATCATATATGGGTCTGCGGATGTGCCTGTTCCATCGAGCTCTGACAGGTAGGGCTGACGTCGCCTTGAGTCAGTGCCACAACTTGAGCGGTGTGACTCAGTGATGGCCCAGGTAGGATGATTCGGTGAAGCTTTGACCCCTTGAGTTGGTGGCGTACGTTTATTCAGTTGCACCTTGGCCGCTTAATTTGGCAGCAGGGCTAAGCCTTAAGTCGGCACCACGCGGTCTCGACCCTTGATTCGGCAGCATGCCCTCAGTGCCTTAATTTGGTGGCGGAGCTGGCAGAAAGGCAGAGCGGTGAGTCGGTGATGCCGGTACTGACTCACCCTCCCCTTCTTCTCTCTTTAAACCCTCTTGTGGGGGTTTTCAAACCCTTCATCTTCTCTATCCCAATTCCTTCTTCAGTGGCGGTGAGGGTTTTTCTTCCAGCGATGAGGGCTTCCTCTTGGCGGCGTTGGCCATCTTGTTTGCCGGTGAGGGCCTCTAAGTGGCCGACGAGCTTTCTCTACCCCTCCTCTTTTGTCAAATGACGGAGGCGATGGGCCGTTCTTCCCCCCTCCTTCTTCTTCACCGCGGTGAGGCAGTGACCATCCTGGGGTTTTCGGATTGGTGGCGCCATAGCGAATCAACCATGGGAGTAAGCTTCGAAGCCCTGTTCATCGTCTTTCAAGGGCCCACCCTTCTTTACCCTATGGCTTCGAGGAGGTTTCTAGTAGGCTAGCCCTCAAAACTGATATTCCCCATTGTCCATTTGGCCTAGGTACATCACCTACGGCCCTATTTTTAGGGACCGTCCCACCTTAGTGTGTGGACGTGCTCCACTATTGTTCTGAGATGCTCCCGACTAAGGGGAGACTCTCTCAAATTTTCTTCAGAAATTTTCTCTGAGCAGTTCTTCTTTTCTAATTTTGTTGCCCCTTTTTATTGCAGTTATAACAAATGGCTTCAACAACTTCTTCTGCGGCCGGGCAAGGGACCGATGCTTCATCTGGTGTGCGTCTGGTCATCACGTGGCAGAATATTAACGATCGCAACCAAGGGCAAAGATGTTTAGCAGTAGTGTCAGAATTTTCTGACTCGCAGATGGACTCCATGGATGTTGGTCAGATGACTCTTTCTAATAGAGGCCAATTCTCATTCGAATGAGGCCAGGGCTATAGAATGGACTTCCCAAAGGATATGCACTTAATGTCTTTCCTTGATCGCTTTAATCTCATGGGTGAGACATTCTAGCTGTTCAGGCTGCACAGCATAGTATACTCCTGGGCCGAGACAGCATGATTGACTCGGTAGTGAGGAGCGAGCCAATTTATTTTTCGGGGGAAGTCCGTGAGTGGGGAACTGTCACTGGTGTACTGGACTTAACTCCGGCTCAAGGACTGCTAACTCGAGCCCCAGAATTTACTCCCGCCATGTGGGATTTATCAATAGGAAATCTTCACAAAGAGAAGCACATGTTCGGCCTTTTCCTGGCCCCGTTGAAGTGGGGGTTCAAAGAAGAGCCATTCCTTTTGGATTGTTTAGTGATCAGGTTCAAACATCTGATCGCTGTGGGGTGGTTTGTAGACTTTAAAGCCACTAACACCCATGCCATTCGGGATAGAGCAGTTGAATTCATGAAATACGTGCTCCAACATTATGGTCCCATTTTGGTGAGAGCTGGAGTATATCAAAGCGTCTATGCTTCCCACTTCTGGTACCCTATTTCAAAGGGCTTGTGTTGCGGAATGATGGAGGTGTTTTGTCCAGAGTACAACACCTTTTATACAGTGAAAGAGGAGACTTCTTTGGATTTATGGAGCTTGCATTGGCTGTCCAGTCTTCCAATCGATGATGAACCATATGAAGAAGTATGTGTAGATGTGAAAAGCGTGCCCCCTAAAAAAGAAAGAGAAATAAATAAGACGATGATGTGAATGATGAATAAAAGGGATGGAGGCACATGCAAGATAATATGAAATTAATATGTGATCGTCACTGAAGCCTATAACATGCCAACTATGATAAATAATTAAGAAAGGGGCATGCTACTTACCTCGAAAATTGAAAGAAAGGCCAAAAGAGGGACTGGCTATTAACACGGCGGTTATTATGAGCGCGTTCTAATGAACGTGGTAAAAGCTTATGTCACGTTATTAGAGAAAGTAGCGGGGTATGTGGATTGGTTCCTTTCTTGCTCCATGGCTGACCGAGGTGCAAGGGCCTCACGTATTCTTCTTCTTATGTCTGCAAAATAATGAAAACCACCAAAAGAAAGCCCATTAGAAAAGGATTAAGCGTAGAATCTATCCCTATTTCCAATAGAAAGCATATGAAAGAGGGCTAGATTACCTGGGGGTTTGGTGGTTTTTAAACCCCTATGGAAGGGCAAAAATAGGTTTGGTGTGTTTGCATGCGTGTATTTGAAAGAAGGAGTTGTACTAGTCAGAGTGACACTCGTCAGTGTCAGTCCTACTGCCTCCGACCACGTGTGCACACACTGACTCCTACCTAGAGTCAGGTCTCTAGCTAGTTTTCCCCTCCCGTAGGATGCAACGGTAACTGCAGGGGCCCACAGTAACTAGCTTAAGAACCGTCAACGGGAATCACCCCTCCACCTTTCCCGAGTGGGATGACACTCCCGGTAACAGGGATACGACTAGTGGCTCCATCACAAGGAAAGAGAAGTTACTCTATTGGGGTCTAAAATAATGTCATAGTTTTATAAAATAACTTAAACATGGTGAATATGCACTGTTAAATGCATTAAGAACTAAACATGCTCTTCTTAGAATGCCAGATGGTATAATGGACCATGCTGGGACCGTTATCTTACATAACGGATTAGGGCAGGGGCGTCATATGGTACATAACGCATCTCCCTCCATCCGTTAAACTCACTCGAACACTCAGGTGAACACAGATGCACAGACATGCAGACCATAACACACTGCCATTGGGGTGTTATGTTCAGTATAACGCACCTATCCCTGTGCGCTATACTCCACTGAACTATGCGATGCAACCAGAAACGGAGAGCGTAACGCGCCGAGAATGGGGCGTTATGCTGAGTATAACGCACCTCCCATGGCCCGTTACACTCACCCAATCTGAAATTAGAAACCACAGAACATAACGCACCAGGGCGGGTGCACTATGAGACTATAACGCATGGGTCTGAGTCCGTTAAAGTCACCCGAACACCAAGAATCAACAGAAAAACACAGTTTTAATGCACGATTTAATGCATGTTATAACACATCACATATGGAGCGTTATATGACACATAACGGATCTTCCCTACACCGCTATGCTAACCGCCTTACTGGTCAACGATCAACAATTGGTCAATGGTCAAATGACCATCCAATGGAGGTCCGTTAAAGCCACCCGAACATGAAAAATCCACAGAAAACCCATGACCATGGCGGTTAGGGAAGGGTGCGCTATACTAACCACCTATCTACCAAGTTCATGAGTACAACAGACCTGGGGTGGTCCGCTATGTGGGCATAATGCGCCAGGCAAGGTGCGTTAAACTCATGATGGTCACTGGGGTGACCGCCATGCGATCTGGGCGACGAACGAGCATGGTTTGAAATTGAGCCGTTCCCCGGTCGATAGAAATCGACGGGTTGATTACAAAACCTGATAAAAACATAAAACCTACTATACCATGCATCCATACAAGCCCACAGAAGCTAGAAAGTGTGGTTAACATGCCCATAAACAATTAAAAACACGAATTAACATGTTTTTAGCACATTTTAGGGAAAAACTAAACATGGATGCTAACTAGGCCAAACGGCCGTGGATGGACGCAATACACCACGTGGCTGGCTAATAGCGTGCCCGTAAAGAAGAAGAATGGGCAGATCTGGATATGTGTCGATTTCTAAGATCTAAACAAAGCCTATCCCAAGGATGACTTTTCGGTTCCAATAATGGAAGTCATGATTGATGCCACAACTGGCCACGAGGCTCTATCATTCATGGACGAGTCTTCTAGATGTAACTAAATATGGATCGCAGAGCATGATCGGGTCCATACTGCCTTCCGAACCCCTAAGGGCATTTATCACTACAAGAGGATGCCATTCGAATTGAAGAATACTGGTGCAACTTATCAGCGTGCGATGACTAGAATATTTGATGAGCTGCTCTACCACAAGGTCGAGTGCTACATAGATGACCTGGTAGTCAAGACCAGAAGAAAACAAGACCATCTGCAAGACCTCCGAGTTGTGTTTCAGAGGCTCAGGCAGTATGAACTAAAGATGAACCCTATGAAGTGCACATTCAGAGTGTCGAGCGAAAAGTTCTTGGGCTTCATTGTCAGATATCGGGGGATTGAAATAGAGCCCGCAAAGATCAAAGCGATCTAGGAGTTACCCTCACCAAGGAACCTCTTCGAGTTGAGATCTCTGTAAGGCCACCTGGCATACATCTGGTGGTTCATATCCAACCTGTCAGGGCGGTGCCACCCCTTTCATAAGTTGATGATGAAGGATGTCCTCTTCTACTAGGATGAAGAATGCCAAACAGCCTTTGACAAGCTGAAGGACTATTTAAAAACTCCCCCAGTGCTAGGTGCACCAGTGAGAGGACGACCGCTAATCTTGTATATAGTAGCCACACATTACTCCCTAGGGGCAATGCTGGCTCCGAATAATGAAGAAGGAAAGGAACAAGCCCTCTACTACCTCAGTCGAAGACTGGTCAGAACTGAGGAGAAATACTCTTTCATTGAGAAAGTCTACTGGGCGCTAGTCTTCGCAGTCAAGAAGCTCCGGCACTATATGTTGTCATATGAAATCAACCTGATCTCTAAGGTGGATCCACTGAAATATATCATGTCCCAACCAGCACTCAAAGGTCACTTAGGTAAATGGGCGGTGATCCTCATGGAGTTTGATATCTTCTATGTGCCGAAGAAAGCTGTCAAAGGCCAGGCTATCGGGGACTTCTTCGCTGCACACCCAGTGCCAGAAGACTGTCCACTAGAGACAGAGCTCCCTGAAGATGAGACTCTGGAAGCCGACCTAGTGCAGCCCACCTTGTGGCAACTATACTTTGATGGTGCGTCCAAAATTTGTTGTGACCCCTGGGCACAAGATAGAAGGGAAAAATCTTAATGCTGTCTTGTTTTGATGATTGCAACAGGTTGACGTATAGCAACAAGTTAAATGATGGCAACAGGGTCCACAGTGCAAGTCTGATCAAGTGGCCTTCTACAAAGTCATCCTACGTCGAACCAGCTACGCTCCGGAAGTGGTCCCGCCTTGATTCATCATCGGCACCAACCGCGTCGGGCGTTTCCGTGCAACTGCACCAGAACTGCACCAATTTTTGAGGACCTCTTGGCAATGGTGGCACCGTCTTTCCCTGTGTGAACCGGCCAGAACTCCCTTCACAAGAGTTCTTCATCTTCGAGTCACCAACGATCTAGAGGTAGTCCTACCATCTTTTGATAACGCCACCACCCGGGGCGTCCATTTTGCTATGACTGTACCAGGTTTGGAAGTCTCTGTCCCCCCAGGACAGATAGCTGCCCCGTCGGCCCCAGCACTTCATCCTCTACTCCATTTCTGGCCAAGCTGTCTTCTCCAAAGTCGTGACCCTCGATGATACAAAGCCAACCCAGGTGGTTTCGTCTCGTTCTGACTTCGGTACAGAAAATTCCACTATGGCCACTGCCTCCCTGTCCAACTGCTCTCCCAGGAACCAGAAGCCAACCATATCGGCGACCACGACCGGCAAGGTGATCTGACGGTGGCCAACTTTTGAGGGTACATAGTGCTCTCTGTCTGCTACCCCACCGAGTTGGTCTCGTCACGTTTGGAGATCTACAACGGGCGTACCGGTCATCGCATCTCGATCACGCCAACCTATCCGACGGGACAGAGTGGTGTAGATCTTCGACTGTGGCCGTCCCCACCCTCCAGCGACCTCAGAGCGATGTCAGGATCTCAGGAACCCACTGGCGTCCACCAGGCTTCATCCGAGCGTTGATGACACTTCAGTCGGACATCGGTGCTTCGCGAGCTATTCAGAACCAACGGCTCCCTCCCAACAAGCTGTCCGCAGATCGGCCGCGCTGCCTCCCCTCCCCTTGCTCCCCCCTCCTGCGTGAGGGCAGTTCTTGTAATAATTACCCATCCCCATGTTCCCCTCCCTGCGTGGAGTGTAGTGGTTGTCTTAGCAGGATCCGACGCCGAGCTACACCGACGCAGCGTGTCTGCCGGGTGCGCACGCTCCCCAGCTCGCCCTCATCTCCGACTGGATCCTGTCCATCGGATGGCTAGGTACATGTAACTGCCGCTCCTAGTTTGCTTGCTTAGTATCGGTTCCAACTGCAGCACCGTGAGAGGAGTGCCCGTTCCAAAACTTCCACCTTCGAGAGTAATTACTGTCGGTGAGTGAGCATCGATTGAATCGATTCCCTCGGTATCGGTCTGCCCGGTTGAGCCCAGTGCCCACTATCATTTCCCCTGGGTGGCTTGACTCCACCCTCCTCGCTGCTCGGACCGTGTCCGGCCTCCTCGCGAGCCTCGGCTCGCCTAGCCATCACTACGAGTCCCGTCCTCTTCTAGGAGCCTACTCTTCAGGTCAACCATATAATGAGCTTGGGCCAACTGCTCAGCCAGTACCCGAGCCTCCTCCTGGCCCGACAGAGCCTGCACCCACAATGAGGCAGCCTCCAACCGAGAGACTTCGAGCTCAGAGGTCAGTTGCTCAATCCACCGATTGGCCTTAACACGAGCCCGAGAGAGGGACCTCTCTTCACCCTCCAGCTGAGCTTAGAAATCGGCTATCTCGGCCCCCAACTGGGCCATGATCAGGCCACCCTCCATCACCATCTGAAAAAGTAAGGATGGAGGACCATGCCTGAACTCGTCCAGAACCAGTGAGGTTGTCAAGGATTGACACCTCTGGTACAGAGAAGTCTGGCCGATCGGGACACCAGTAGGAAGAGGGAGAGTCCTCTCTGGTCGAGCCGCGACTGGAGTGCCCCCTCTGAGCATCCCCATTCTTGGGACGGCTTCACTCAGCTTGGGTAGGGTCGATGCCTCGCCCCGAGCCCCCTCAGCCTCGGTCGGGACTTAAGAATCAGCCACCTCCGGCTGCTAACTGGAAGGCTCGACGACAACCTTCCCACTGGCGGTAGCCGCCTCTGGCCCTGTGAGTGGGAGATCATATTGGCAGACTTCCTCGGTCGAGGGCCTCTCAACCAGGCAGGCATGCTCTTCGACCAGAGGGGCAGCCTCCACCTTCTTCAATCGCTTCTTCTCTACAAGCAAGGCCTTCATGGAAGACAACATCAACGGCTAGCCAGGTTCCTTGCGCTTGGACCCACAGTGCTCTGGGACGTCATCCCGAGCCTTCTGCTTGCCCTTATCGGGGGCATGGGAGGGACCCTCGAATGCTCGAGGCTCACTCGGAGCAGGCGTCTCCTCCAAGTCGGCGGTCCCGTGCTCCAATGGCTGCTCCCCTTCATCCGCTGTTTGCCTCGAATCTGAGTAACCGAAGCCAAATCTTTAGAAGGAGACCCACCTGCCTGACCCATAGGTGTAATATGGGGCACCAAGGTTCATACCTCACCTGGACAATGCCTGAGAAGGATATTCCTCAATGTTCACCACCGTCGTCAGCTCGGCGGTCGATTGGCGATGCTCCTGGAGAATCCTTATCTCCTCTTCCAGCTCTGAGAAAACTACCACCTACTTCGGAGGAATAGACAGATGGAAGTTTGGCACCATCGGGAAATCCAAAGAGACGCCGCCCTTCGATGAGTCCACCCAGAATAATTGGGTCTTCCATCCCTTGTGAGAAGAATCTTTGGTAGAAAGCATCACACAACTCCTTCCCCTCTTTGCCTGAAGATAGAAGAAGCCCTTGCCCGCATGGGTGTGCTCCTTCAACTCGAAAAAGGCATGGAAGAGGTCCAGCGAAGTGTTGAGCCCATCCAAGGTGGAACCCAAATGTTCTAAGGGACTTGGCTAGCTTAGGCTGACCCCTAAGGGCCTGGGATTCCCAACTTTGTAGGAGGCCGGCACACCAGGGGCGTGGGTTTGGGTGGCACCCACTCACATTCCGCGGTTGGCACACTAGAAGTGGTGTGCAAGTCTGGGCTCTTGGCTCACCGTCCGACGGGCATTCAAGACGATACTAGACTAGCAAAGCGTGTAACCAGCCAAGGGTACTAGTCGCTCACCTGACCGGTGTGAAAACACCGATCCCGATCGGAGACGACGGCGAGCGGGGAAGCATGGGTACGCACCTGCACGCCACGTCGGTGGTGCTTGACCTGAAAATAAAATAGCTACAGCACTACACCTCTTGTAGGAGGGGGTTCTTGGGGTGGGGGTTAAGTGTGTACAACCAAAACTACCTCCATGCAGGAAGGGGCCTTCAACCGGCCAAGCGAGGGGAGGGGACGAAGCTAGAAACTCGATGTGCCGGGCTCCACGTCGGTGCTGCCAGCTTCTGGAACCACTAGATAGTCGGTCGAAAAGGGCGCCGCCACGGACACTCCCGAACTCCAAATGAACTGAGACCAGTGTCAAAACTCTCCGACTTGGCCTAGGAAGACGTTCAAATTTTCTGGATTAACCCTGAGACGGTCGTTGGCTGGTGTAGGTCTTGGAACAGTGTCGGACAATTCTGGTTCTGGCCGCTCACAGGATAGTACTGCTGGAAGATGGAGGCTCCACAGACAGTCCTGAACTCTAATGGAGGCAGGGATGGTACCGTTACGACTGCAGACAAGCCTACTTTCATACGGGATTGACGGCAACCTCAGCTGATGTCGGCGATGCTCGTACTGGCCTAGATGGTGGAGGTGGGTCTGTTCAGGAATAGGGAAACCAACTTGGCACAACTTTGGAAGAAAATTCAGAACTCTTGATGCCGGGGACTGAACTTTGCTTCACTTCTTGGGGATGACAGAGGACTAGTAGAAGGTGCCCACATCCAACTAGCACACCCAGATCTGCAAGGGGGTGGCTGTGGTGGAACCTTTTCTAGGGCTCTGGTTCACTGCTTGAGGGTCCTTGCGCAGTCGGGGAAGATTCACTCTCATGGGCAGCTCAGAGCTCAGACGGTGACGAAACCACCAACCCTGGAAAGCTCTCTAGACGACCTTTCTAGTGGTATATGATTTTCCACCAGATGAGTTGAGGAAGGGCTGGAGAAGCTACTGTTTCCAGGACCCTTACTACCTGCCTGTGACCTGCCACTGGAGCTGCAACCTTATGATGGCCAATGGAGTGACGGGGGAGGCTGCATAGCAAGGGGATGGCTCGGAGTAAATCATGGAAACTCAAAGACGCAGGGAGGAGGCCGAATATTTTCACTTGTTAAGCATGCATAAACATATAATATATTAGAATTATCAAAATCATTGTCAAAGACAAGGAGGGGCACACAGAACCCAACAATCTCTCCCTTTTTGATGATGACAATATATCGTGGCCACCGAGACTCTCTCCCCCTTTGACATTATCAAAAAGTGGGGGACTAGAGACATGACCAAAGGTGAAAATTTTAACATGAGTGGCGCATGAACCCAGCCTTAAGGCAATTGAGGTAAAATGATTATGTGGGCATGATGGAACCTGCATTGATAACAATACCAAGTTTAAGTCAATCCCATGGATAACAACACAACAAGGTCTTACCTTGAACCAAGTGAATGTGACACAATTGAGCCTGTAAGTTAACAAATTCAACCTCATGTTAAAACACATTAGAATCACATAATGCATGCTATGATGTCTGTGCATATGAATTCATAGTCAATGCACAAGAGAAGGTTGGGCCGGTGCAAGTTGAACATAGTCTGTGCAATGGACAACAAGGTCCGTGCAATGGAGAACAAGGTCGGGGCAGTGTAGAACAAAGTCCGTACAAAGACGAACCAGCTTCGTGCAATTTGTTCCTGCACAGTCCAGAAATTCAAGTTCATTAATCATGAAACCAGCTTGATTAAATATAAGGCATTTCAATTTCAGTTGAGATCATAACAAAGAACTTGGCTCAAGGACCTAGGGGTCTACCCATGGGGTCGACCCATCCCATGGAGACAATAAGGACTGCCTTAGCAATCCAATGCAAGGAATCCACTTAAGAGTTCCAAGATGGTCCAAGCTCAAAGTTCATTTCAACTGGACCTTACCAAATCTCTAATAACCAACATGGCTAATCAACCTTCCATTAAAGGAAGGTGTGTGAACCATGAACACCAAACAAGAAATGAGATTTGAAGTGCAATATGTAAGATGACAAAAGTGTATGCAAGTGCTCAATTTTTGAATTTTGTTCAAAGTATATGACAAAAGAAATGACATGCGATGTGTAATATGCAATATGTAATATGCAATATGCAATATGCATCAAGATGGAATGAAGTATGGCATGAACACAAATGATCAAGTAGTCAAGCACTCAGGCATACACAATTAAGTATAGAATCAAGCAAGTCCCTTTGACATAAGTAGATAAGATCACAAGAAAGTCTCCCCCTTTACAAAGCAATAAATGCAATCTAGACAAGACCTGTTCTCTCCCCTAAAATAATGCAATGCTCCTTGTTTAGAATGAAATAAGACTTTCAAGAGTGTAAGGTGAGGGGTATGTCAAGAATAAATTTAGGAGGGTTGTCATGGCAACATGCAGAATACAGGATCTTTCAAAGACAGTTCAGCAAATAGAGTGAGCAGGATCTGCCTCGGGATCTCTGCCTCCCTACAGTAGCTGACCGAGACAACTGAGGAAACTGCTCCTGTCGCTGGTACTGCGGCGGCTGTGCTGGCACTTGCTGAGGCTAAAACTGCTGCTGCTGCTGCTGAAACTCGGACGGCTGACTCAGCCTCTGCGGACAGTCACGTGCCATGTGTCCCGGCTGGTCACACCTGAAACATACCACGGGCGCTGGACACGGTTTGCCTGGGTGAGAACCACCGCACCTGGGACACCCGTCCCGCGCACCACTCACCGAACTCCGACGCTGTAATGTCACCGGCTGCTGAACACTGCCAGTCGACTCCTGCTGCTTCCGCCCCTTACGGTCCTGACGCCTCCTGCCAAAACCAGCTTCCCTAAGTAGTTTCTTGAGCTTCGAGCCAAAGGAAGAAGACTCTGGCACGGGGGCAACCGATTGCGTCGCCATGGGACCACCTGCTGAAAGCTGGACAGTACTCTGCGGCTGACCCACCGACGGCTGACCGAAAGTTGCCTGAACTTGACCAGCACTGCCCTGCCCTCGAACCTTCTGCAGATCTCTCTCCAACGCCGATGTTGCCTTACATGCCGCGTCTAAAGTGGTCAACCCTGACGCAAGAAGATGGTGGCTTAGCTCAACCCTCAAACCATTGACGAACTGATCAGCCTTCACTTCCTCATCTGCCACAATGTGCGACGCATAACGGCCCAACTCGACGAACCTGGCACGGTATTGCATCACTGACATGTCGCCCTGAGTCAACTCCATGAACTCGCACAGCCTCTGAGTCAGAGGGCTACATCAAATGCACATAAAGGGATATATATATATAAATACATTAATAATAGGTTTTCCTCTTTAGGGCCAAACCCTTCTCACGTTCGAAGACGTACATGGGAGTCTAAGGGTTTGATCGAATGAAGAAAATGGCTGTGCATATTGCGAGTAGAGGATTAGCATGGAAAGTTTAAAACCTTTTAGGATTCTTACGTAGGAATTTAAATCCCATTAGGATGCTATGAACTCGTCGAAGCCAAAACCTAATAAATAGAGCCCCCATCGAACGAGCAAGCCAGTTATTACTACTGCATTTGAAGGAGCCCTCTACTACGTCTTCTTCCTATGCTTCCTCTACTTCCTGTGCATGAGGAGAAGGAGCGTCGTTCCTCTTCTTCCTCTTCCTCCATCTTTGTCCTATAGATGCTACAGTTGCTGTGCTACTACCATTGCTATACGAAGATGCAAAAGACTTCTTCCTCTGTTCTTCTTCTTGCTGCCCCCTTGTTCTTCATCCATCTTCGATTGTTAAAGTGTCGTAAAGGTAGGCAATCTCCCAAGCAAAATTGTAAAGAATCATGCTAGATGATAGTGCATGCATGAAATCGCTCTCTTGTCAACAAGGTCTCACTTCGAGCTGTTCCTTTTCCTACTAAGCTTGTGTCACTTTTCATAGTTTGTGCAGTTCCTGCACTGATAAGGTGAAACCTCGTGTTGATTTCAGTGTTCACAGTTCGTGTATGTAGCAATGAACCTCGAGTATGAACAATATTCATAACTCATGAAGGTCTTCTGATTAACGAGGTCTTGTTCGTATTGTTCCTCGTCGTTTTTCTTGTTCGTATCATTTTCTGTTTTCTTATACCTCGTGTCTTTTTATACTTCGTGACAGTTTTGTACACCGTGTTGTCTTTCGCTCAGTTATACTTCATGTCACTCTTTGTTCTTTTCTACTTCGTATTATTTTTCTTCATGTCAACTTCGTGTCATTTTCATACTCAGTGTCATCTCTTCTTCTTACAGTCTTGCTTTATGCGTTCGAAAACATATCTCGTGTTGTTTTCGAAAAGCATAGCTCGTGTCGTTTCTATACTTCGTGTCATCTTCACCTCGTGTAGGTTATGCGTTTGAAAAACATACCTTGTGTTGCTTTCAAAAAGGCATACCTCATGTTGTTTCCTACCGCATCTCGTGTTGCTTCTCTACTGTTCCACCTCGTGTTGTTTTTCTACTGTTCCATCTCGTGTTGTTTTTCTACTGTTCCATCTCGCGTTATTTTTCTACCATTTCACATCGTGTTGTTTTTGACCAAACCTCATGTCGTTCTTGTACCTTCTCATTTCGTGTTATTTTCTCCACTTTTCATACCTCGTGTCATTTCGCCTTCATTATGTATCTGCACAAAAGCACTGTTATACTTCATGCACAACTCGTCTGGCATCGCATCATGCATATTGTCCCCTAGTTCCTGCTGCCTATTTCTAGATACATACCTCGTGCATGTTTGATTGTGCATCTGATGATAATATCTTCGTGCTGAATTTGTTAAGTGCCGAAAGTATACCCCGTGCACATATCACTCTATGTTTTCTTCTGACACTATAACTGTTCGATCAAATGTCAGCGACCTAATGTCGAAGATATTCTACAATTAACGAGGTCACGTGATCCGAGGTTGCAGACCCCTGACACGTGAAACAGAGGCACCTGGACTCCGGAAGATTCCAAGGAAAGGGTCACGCCATCCACACTTTTCGTGCCCTTCTAAAGGAGCTATATATACTACTGGTCATCATCCAAGACCAGTGTGCATACTTGTAGAAGAAGAATTACTTCTCAGAAACCGAGCGACCCAGTTCAGGAGAAAAGAAGAAGAGCGCCGATTAAGAGAGTGATTGAAGAAAAGAGTGAGAAAGAGCAGAAAAGAAGAAAAGAGAGAAGAAGAAAAAAGAAGAAGAGTGAGAGATCAAGTGAAGGAAAGGGAGTAAGAAGTCTCAGGGAGCTGGAAGTCAACCCTGCTGTCAACCTCTGCCCAGATATCATCACCTGCCTCGAAGGACGTCGACAGCATGATTTGTGAAGCGCCAATGCCGGGTTCGACGATAACAGCTGCTGTAGCTGAAGAAGTCTCTGCTACAATGACTTCTTTACCTGCCTCCCGGGGTGAGGTCATGCTGGCCGTCTCAATAGTAGGAGATCCTGGCTCCCCACATGCGACTTCGTCGACTTCCATGGGAATGGATTTCGCGGCAATGGTTAGCGCCTCGGGAACGCTGGCCTCTTTTTCAATGATTTCTCCCTCTTCTATCTCCAGGAGGCTGCCCTGCGCCAATGGTGATTCTTGGTCGGCAGCCAGGGGCTGAGGTACCCCAACCTCCGTCGAATCACCAGCCGCTACAATCGCTGCAATGTCTTCCGAAGCTGCTGCCGCTGCATATGTCAGCGGAAGTCGTAGGGCAACGGGCCGCAGAACTGGCGGAAGAGTAGGCTGGCTCACGCTCAACTCGGGCAAAGGTATTTGCATCGTTATGGTTAGTGGCGCTACCTCAGCCTGCATCACAAATATGTATGTCAGCCAACTAAATTGGAAATGACACGAGAGGCTGCAGGCGGGCTGAGGGATGTTGCCCACCTCGACCAGCACTATGTTCAAGCCTCCAAGAGGGGCCCCTGCTGGCTCCGGTCCTCCTCCTGCCACGGGGCACGATGGCTCTGGCCCAATTATAGATAGCCTCTGAGGGCTGAACGTCAGAAGATCGCTCTCATAGGCTGAAGAAGCTCTGGCGTCTTCAGCCTTCGTGTCAGCCTGCAGGGGCTCGTCGTCACTGGGGCCGTCCCCATAGTCAACTTGTTCAGAGGAGAAAGACTCCTCGGCTTGCTCCCGGAGCTCTAGCAGCTGAGCAGGCACTGTGCTGCCCAAGGTGACTCCTTCAGTTGGAGCCTCGTCAGCAATCTCCGTCGCAGGGACATCAATTTGGGGAGCAGCTTGAGGTTCATCCCTTAAAACTGACGATTCACCAGCTGCCACATCCCCGACGACTCCAACCTCAGGGAGCGTCGAGGATTGAATATCAACTGAAAATAAAAATAATGAACAGTCAAGACCTGACTGAAGATGCAATGGGATATGCAATTCCATCGGTGAATTCTGAGTTACCTCCCGCTTCTTGCTGAGGTGTCGGTGAAGGCAGATCACCTTCAACGGGAGCCGAAGGAGTCTCCTCCTCCCTCTCTCTGGCCGAGTCGCTTGGTACTGTCGCCAACCCAATGACGGTAGAAATAGTGCCTGCTCCCACAGAAAGGGGTGATTAACACAACAACTAAAGCAAGCAGGACGAGCCATGAAGGAGGAAGAAGAGTTACCTTCATAAATCAACAACACTGGACCACACACAGCATTAAGTCAGTCCTCACTCAGATATCGCATCTGATCGAGTCGCGAGCTAGTCCATTGGGAAAAGGAGCACATCAAGCTACTGACGAGACAATGGTCTAGCACATAAACACAGAATCATACAAAAATAGCACTTGCAAAAATAACAGCCAACGACAACAGCACTTGTAGGATTTCGGCTCCGTACAGCACACAGAACCATGGAACACACTGCAAGTAGGGCCGTATCAAGGCACGCGGCAGCTGAGCACACGACTACAGGGAGCAAGTCATGCATCAGGCCATTCACCGAGGAAAGACCCACAACAATTAAAATCGATCGCAAAACGACAAGAGAAATCACAATCTTTGGGAACACACCTTAAGGATTACGAACACACCTCGGGAGCACAACACCCACGAGAAGGAATGCAGAGTAGAGGGTACTTTATCAGCAGGGAAGCCGATGATTTTTCCAACACTCGCAAATGCCACGCCAAAACTAGAGAAATGACAGACAACGGTATGGTCACAACAACGTCTAGGCACATGCAGCTAAGACGGAGTCACATCGAGAAGAAGTAATTCTCTCAACCAGCCAGAATTGTACGAAAAGATCCTCGACTCGTAGGTCATTAGCCCACACGCTTCCACTGCGCACTTAACAACGCACGAAGACATCAGAAAGAACCTCGGCCTTCGCATCTCAACACACACTAGGCGTCATCGCAATCCCAAAAAATCACAATGTAATACGCCTCGAGCACTGATCCAGCGAGCAACTGAGCAGAAAAAGCCTAAGTGCAACAGAGAAGAGTGTCAGCTTCAGCACAAAGCCCAAGGAAAAGTACTAATCTCGACCTACCTTTGCATCCTGTAAACGGCAATTGAGCCTCTCAACACGTCGGCCATCGGGCACAACACGACGAGACACGGTACGCAATAGCTCTCGACACAGAAATTAGGTCCAAAGCCACACAATCGTAAAGCAAGAAGGTGATCAGGCTCAAATTAAGTTGTCCACACTTGAGCAGACGCAGGACAAGGCGGTACTAAAATAGCAATTCCAAGGCCAACCTCACAAGGAGATCCACCAAACGACATGGGAAGCATCAAGCTTACTAACAGAAGCTCACCAAGAAGGGAAGAGCCTAGTTCGCTCAAGTGGCTTCTCAGCTAAGGGGTCCAATCGAGCACTTCAACAGAAGCGAAACACGTCAGGAGCTAACCAAACTTAAGCTGGGATGACCAAAATATCGTAATAATATGTACGGCCATCGCCACAACTCGAATGGTCAATAGCAACCTGAGCAATTGACAAAGACCAAGCGATAAGAAATCGCGAATCTAACACCAGCAAATCCCAACCAGAAAGGGGTTCATTGCTATAAACGGACACTATAACCATATTTTAGAAAATCAGTGTATTCACTCTACCCTTTATAACTGTTAAACCTGAATTTAATCAAAGATGCACATTGCTTGCTTCTTATGACTAAAGAATTTTCCATAATTTGCTTATATTCTGAACCATTGCGTAGAATGTTATCTAGTCTCCTCTATCCTGTTTCCTCTATATCCCTTCCTCCTTGTTTGCTGATGGCAAAGGGGGAGAGTTTATATCGTTTATTATTTCCTTCTCCTCTCCTCTCTCTTCTAATTGCATTCTGATGGCAAAGGGGAAGAGACTGTGTGTCAAGGGGAAGAGATTTTTATTTAAGGGGAAGAGCTTCTAATGGAAATAGGTGAGAGAAGCGAAGAGAAAGGAGCTCATGCTATTTTGATCAAGGGATAGGAGTCATAGATACAGGGGGAGCATCTTGAAGATTCATTCAGGGAGAGAGTCTACTCTTAGAGTCTGCATCTGCATGCATGACATCTGACTATGTTTCATGAATCATCAAAATGCATCATCTTTATGGCATCCATTTTTAGGATTGCTATTGGGGTTGTCATCATCAAAAAGGGGGAGAATATTGGATCTCCTCTAAGATGCAATGCTGGGGGAGAATGTTGGGTCTCTTCTGATTGATAAGCAGTATGTGTACTGCTTTGTGCTGAAATGTTTTGATGATTGGCAACTGCATTGTTTGATTTGGTTGACTACATAGTTGACTTTGTCAACTTTGTATTGACATGATAATGAGTGTATGTTGATGACTTTTATATGTCAGATTATCATATGAATAATGTTTGCATCTTTACACTTAGTTTGTGCATAAGCATAGAGCCTATGCAACACTTAGTCCATTTTGCATTGAGTCAGTGCATAGGGAGCATCTCAAGCATATTAAGTCTATGCATGTTTCATTGTAGAAGTCTAAGTCGGTGCAATTCCATGTTTGTTCCATATTGAGTCTGTGCATACGTTATGTCTCTAGGGAACATAGTCCGTGCATACATACATCGAGTCGGTGCATATCCATGTCCATTTCATATTGAGTCCGTGCATGCATATATCAAGTCGGTGCAACCCTCGTTGCTGCACGCGACTAAGTTGTTGCAATGTAATTGCTATCACACGCGATCAAGTCGATGCAACTTTTGCATCGTGCACATAAAGTCTGTGCAAATTTCGTTGGCCAGTTTACGCATGAGAAGTCTGTGACTCTTATGTCTGTGCAAGCGAAGGTACATTGCACATTAAGTCATTGCTAGTCTAGTCTGGTGCACGAATGAGTCAGTGCAATACTCGTACTTTGCATATTCATAGTCAGTGCATTCCTTGCTTGTGCACACACCATGTCAGTGCACTATTTGCATCTCGCACACACGTAGTCTGTGCAACGTTTGCTGTGTGTACAACTCGACTCCGTGCATATGTGATCTCATGCTAAATTGAGTCTGTGCATACTCGTCTTGTGCTATGATAAGTCTTTGCATCTCTTAGTTCTTCATCTATTAGAGTCTGTGCAAGAGAGTTTTTGGCGTGTTAGGTATGTGCATCCTTTATATCTTGCACGCATGTAGTCAGTGCAATATTCGCATTGAGCACACACAAGTCTGTGCATCCAATGCATGCTGTCAATAAAAGTCTGTGCATTTCTTTGTCCCTGTTCAACTACCTTAAACTAACTTCGAGTCTGACACTTTGACAGGAGAGTTGTTCATGGAAGATAAGAATGACACGTGATCCAAGATTGGAAGATGTGCCAGGATCGTGACATGTGGAAAGCAGTCGAGCTGGGACGCTGTCACGTGGTCTAGGAATGTTAGATCTGGATAAGGCATTTGGGCAGGAAACATGGTGAGCACGCGCCCTACCTCTCTGCTGCTACCTATAAATAAGAAGATTCTCGTTCAAGAGAAGTTTGATCGTGAAAAAGGCAGATCCGAGCGTGATATTGAAAGAAGCAGAGCAGCGAGAGGAAACGAGCCAGCACGATCCAGATTGAGAGAGAGCATAGTAGATCGAAGAGGAAGCTTTGAGAGAAGCTCTTGAGAGAGATTTTGTTATCAGTCTCCAGGTTCAGAACCGGAGTTGATTTGCTCATTGTTGAGCTACATTCTCGTTTGGGTTTTGATTCTTCCTCTTGTTTCTTTTATTTTCTTCAAAACTCTTGTTCCTTCAAGCTGTGAGTCAGCGATTGCAGAGGTGGATTCCTCTAGACAGGTGAAGATGTAATCCTCAACGGTTGCAGAGGAGGATTCCTCTTGACAGCAAGCTATGAAGCTCAGCAGATTGTAGGGATTCATCCCCGAACCTGTGGATCAGTGGCAAGCTATTAGTCAGCAGTGAAGTCACACTCGGTTGAGTGTAGGGTGGACGTAGACCTCTGGATTGAGGTTGAACCACCTTAAAATCCCTTGTCTACTATGCGATTGCTCTGTGTTTTGAGTTCATCATTGCATCCAGTTCATCGATCAGTAGATGAATGTTTAGGATCGTGTAAGGGTCGGTTAATTGATTTGTTTCTCAAGGTTGTGATTGAGTACCTCCCTGTCGTCCTGCAGTAGCTTGTTTTAATTCCGCATAGTAGCCGCTGTAGTAAGTTTTAATTGGGTGGTTGATCTATTCACCCCCCTCTAGATCATCTCAACAATTGGTATCAAAGCCTAACTCTTTTGCAGGGATCAACATCCTAAAGACGAAACGGAAATGGACGTTAGAGGGATGACGGCTGAGGGACATTCCACCACGAAGCCTCCATACTTCGACAGCTCAAATTATACATACTGGAAGAATCGGATGTAGGTTTTCCTGAGAGTGAAAGATTTTAAGATCTGGAGAGTGGTGAGCAAAGGTCCTTACAATTTGTCTGAGAATGAGGATCTATGGACAAAAGAAGAGATCTGCAAGTTGACACTGAACTAGAGTGCTATCAATGCCATTCAGTGTGCTCTTCACCCCATAGAGTTCTCTAAAATTTCATCGTGCGCGACAGCAAAGGAGATGTGGGATAAACTAAAGGCCATATACGAAGGGACCTGGCAGGTGTAGGATACCAAGGCAAATATGCTGGTCTCAGAATATGAAGCATTCAGAATGAAGCCTGGTGAGACCATAACAGAGATGTATGCACGTCTCACCATCATCACAAATGGTCTCAGAAATCTGGGGAAGACTTATTCAGATTATGAGATTGTAAGGAAGATCCTACGATCTCTGACTCCGATCTGACACACTTAAGCAACTGCGATTGAGGAGTCCAGAGACCTACAGAACATTAAGGTAGATGAGCTCATCGGTTCGTTGATGACCTATGAGATGAACTTGCCAAAGACCGAAGAACTAGAGAAGAAGAGGAAGCCAATCGCACTGAAGGCTAGTTCTAGTCGATCCAGTCATAATGGATCGTCAAGTGATCAGAGCCTCTCTAGATCTAAATTTGAAGAAGATCAATTAGCAATGCTGACCAGAGAGTTCAGGAGATTTTTTAGGAAAGAAGGAAGTAATTTTGGAAGAAGACAGTTTGGCAGCAGGAGACAAATGAGGTATAAGTCTAACCCTGCCAATAAAATTGATACTAATGTGTGCTATCATTGCAAGAAGGCCGGCCACATGAAGGCAAAGTGCCCTGAGCTCCAGAAGCTGAAAGAAAAATCAAAGAAGAAAGCTCCTAAAGGGAAAGCTATGGTGAGCACATGGCCCAATCAAAGATGCCTCGGGTCTTCTCTTTTGGGAAGGAGTAGGGCTTCCGTAGCTTCTCTTGTAGTGTAAGGCCTTGCCCAGCCGGCCGTCTGACTGTAGGGCTTGCCGTGTTCCTTGCCCTTCCTGCTGACTGGACGGAGGCATCGGGGCTGGTGGTTCGGGACCAGGCCACGTCTTCACCCCATGGGTGGAGGAAATCCTGGGTCAAGTCTGCCACCAGTGTAGCTAGTTCGGCCAATTGTGTCTTCAGCATCTCAATCTCTCATTGTTGCTGATGATATAAGGTGAACAAAATGGGATCGTATCGATGTGAGCCTGGAATCTGACCCAAGCCGCTACTTCTTGCCTGGCTAATAGGCGGGGGTGAGGGGGCCTTGGTGACATGACCCTTCGAAGCCGATCCTTTAGAGGATGGGGATGTCCTTCTTGCACGTCCTCGACGAAGGGGATCCCAGAGGAAGATTTCTTCATCTAGCACTTCCTTAGGTGACAGTGCGAGTTGCTTCTTGCAGCGGGCTTCCTGTAAGGCGGCGGCTCTGACGGAGTCCCTATCGAGTGGGGCCGAGGCTGATATTGTGTCGACCTCATAGTAATCTTCCGCTGAAAAACCCAAACTCGGGTGCTTGGTGATTTGCAGGAGCCTCCGATCCAGGTTCAACGGGTTCCACATCTGCTCGAACATTTTCTTCTGACTGGAGGGCTGGTAGAGGGGAATCGTCTGCTTTCTAACCACTTCGACCACACGCTTGGCCATATAAGGGAGTCCCGAGATTGGGACGTGCGGGTCATACAGGTCGTCAGGGAATTGACAATCATCGTCTCCTCTGACGGGTTGTTCATCGGCCACATAGAAAATAGTAGGTGGCCCATCGGTGCTCAGAACTTCAAAGGTCTGCAACTGTTCGGCTACTTGGCAGTCAAGTTCCGCTATCGGTTTAGTAATTTCCGGTGGTACTTCGACATCTTCCAACAAATCTTCGAGATGGGGTGCCCCCGGTGTAGGGTAGACGGTGAGGGGGAGTGCCTTAAATGTCCCTTCCTCTGCGACAAACGGCACGTGTGGGGGAGCCACATAGCCTGGGGGTGGTGGAGGAAACCAGCGTTCCGATTTCTTCTTCTTCTTCCCTTTGTCGCTGGCGGCCCGCGGGGCCTGTTTCGCCTCTTCCAGATACAGATTGGCGTCTGACAGGTGACACTCAAACACCTTGAATGGGTGGAGGTCAGAAAAGATCCTGACTTCTTTTCCCTCGCAAGGGTATTTTATGCATTGGTGCAGAGTGGACGGCACCACTCTGTTCTGATGCAGCCAGGGCCGGCCGAGCAGTGCTTTGTAGGAAGTGTTGGAGTTGATTACATGAAACTGGACCTTGGTGATGAAAAATGTACGCTCACTCACCGGCAGCAAGAACTCACGAAAAGTGGAAGTTTGGATCGGGCACTCCTCACACGGGTGCTACAGTTGGAACTAATACTAAGCAAGCAAATTGGAGTGGCAGTCGCACGTACCTAGCCCGTCCGAAGGACCCGCTTCGGTCGGAGACGAGGGCGAACCAGGGAGCGTGCGCACCCAATGGACACACTGCGTCAAGGAAGCTCAGCGATGATCCATGCTATTACAATTACTACACTCCACGCAGGGAGTGGCAAACCATTACATGCACTACCCTTGCGCAGGTCGGGGGAACAAAGGGAGGGGAAACAAAACTATGATTGTACGCCTAGCTCCGACGTCCAATCATGGTGATGTCAATGCCTGGACGAAGCCTGGGGAATGCCGAGGGATGCCTGAAAGTCTGACGTTGAGCTGATGTCGCTGGAAGGTGGAGGAGGTCGCAGCCGATGGCCTACGCAGTTCTGCCTTGCAGGACTGGATGGCGCAGTCGTGGTGCGTCGATAGGTACGCTCACTGTAGAACTCCAAAAGTGACGGGACCAACTCGTGGGAATAGCAGACAGAGAGCACTACGAACCCTCAAAACCTGGCGGCCGTCAGATCACCTCACCGATCGTGGTCGCCGAAATGGTCAGCGTCAGGTTCCTGGGCAAACAGCAGGACAGGTTGACGATGGCCATGGTGGAATCTTCTGTGCTGATGTCAGAATGAGACAAAACCACTTCCATTGGCTTCGTATCGTCGAAATTCACAACTTTTTAGAAGAATTCTCAGCCTTAAAATGAGTGGAGGATGGTGTATTGGGGCCGACTAGGTGGCAGTCTGTCCTGGGTGAACAGAGAGTTCTGGATCTAGCGCGATCAAGGGAGAATGGACACCCCGGGCAGAGGCATTGTCAAAAGAAGGCGGGACCACCTCTGGTTCGTCGTCATCTTGAAGATTAAGAACTCTCGTGAAGGGAGTTTTGGCCGATTCATAGAGGGGAAGTCAATGTCGATGTTGCCAAGTGGCACTCAGAAACAGGTGTGGTCCAGGTGCAGTTGCACGGAAATGCCTGTAGCAGTTGATGCCGTTGACGAAAGGAGGCGGGACCACTTGAGGAGCGTGGCCGACTCGAAGGTGGTCGACTTTTCTGAAGATGCCTCAAGCTGAATCTCACTGTGGACACAGCAAGAATGCCTTCTGATAGCATCTCTGCTGCTAACTTGTAGCAGAGTGTAGCAGAACGAAACTTCTTACTCCACTAGGGATGGAGCGATGATAGAGCGACTCTGGGGATTTGCTGTGGGAGCACTGAGCAGAGGGGAGGAGAATGTGGGTTGCAGAGGGAGAGGGAGCTGGGGCGTGGGGTGCTGGTGAGGGCGGCTGGACATCATCGGAGGGATGGTGAAAAAGAATGAAATAGAGTTGGGAGAGTACAAGGTGGACCCTCCGCAACTACATGAATCCCCTCTGAGGAGGGCAGGAGTCAACATGATCTCCCTGTACCAGGCATTGCCTGAGGAGATCTCTGAAGCAAGCACACGGTGCTTCTTGGAGCCCGTGAAAGAGTAACAGGGATGGCAGCAGGTCCTTGCAAAGAGCAAGAAGGAGAGGGCACCTCGCCCGAAACTAGGGGCACATGTGCGTGGCATCACACCACGACCTGCTCCACTAGTAGCAGCACCAGTGTGGACCACTTCACCTGCAGTTATCAGAATACCCACTCACAATCGGAGGAGGCAAACTCCGCTACCAACAGTGAAGGAAGTGAGCCCCGGGGCTCCAAGGCTGCAAAACTTTATAGATGGGCTGGATGATTATGTGCAGCCTGAATTGAAGCCTTTGGTGATACGGGACCACATCCCATGGCAAGAACTGGAGCAGTTGTCGCTCGAGCAGAAAGAGCAGGCTGATACAGCATCAGACAAAGAGGGCAACCTGTTCTGGGGATAGGCGCCTACCGAAGCGAAGAAGAAAAAGAACCAAAAGAAGAAGAAAGGAAAGGCTGCTAAGGTCGATAAAGTGCAGGTCGTCTCCTGCAACACCCTCTTAGCACTCTTCAACCTACCCGGTGAGGAGGAAGAAGAGGAAATCTACTTTACACCCTCTGCTAAGGGAGGCAAGGCCGAAGCCGCGATTGCTACACATGTAACCTGGTCTGGCTGGAAATGGGGGCGCTAGCCGCCGCCCAACCACAACATCATATTCAGGGGAGAGCAGCCCTACAAGACACCTCCCCTAGAGGTCAGGGGAGTCCAGATCCCTCCTCCGTCAAGCCTATATAGCAAGAGTGGGGGCAAGACAGTCCCCTCCTTTCTTGAATTCATGAAGATGTCCAAGGGAAAGTAGCCATGCCAGGAGGCCAGCCCTGCACCCAGGAATGTTCACCCGCAACCACTATAGTCTTCCGAAGCCTTGGATGCAAATGAAGCTTGCCCTACATCAACTGATGAGGGGCAACAAGAGTCCGGTGCCAATCAGAAAGGTGCCGAATCGGAGGCAGATGAGGCAGGCCCATCAGGAGCTGTAGCTCAAGATTCTCCCAAGCCCAGATGGGCCGAAGAAATGAAGCTCTCAAATGTCTGAGCTGGGAGCCGAATAATGAAGCTACTCAAGAAGCTCCCCACTAGATTTACAATCTGGGAGATCCTCTCTTTGAGTGAAGAGACCCGACAGGCGATCATCACTGCCTTGCAGATGCCTGCTCGCTTCGAGACCTGCTTGACTGAAGCACTGCCAGAAGCCAGCATGACCTTCACTCAAGAAAGCGTACCTACAGTCCGGCCTGTCTTCGCATGGATAAGATGCACCAATTTCTGGATCTGGTGCAGGGTGAGATGACCATGTTGCAGTATCGGAACAAGTTCATCGAGTTGGGTCGGTATGCGCCGCATATTATTACTGATGAAGTCTTAAAGATCGAGTAATTTCTCTGAGGTCTGTGAGCTGAATTGAGAGTACCGCTGCTTGCTACCCGTGTCACTATCATGGATGATGCATATCAGGCAACAGTCGTGGTTGAGCTTGATTTGGTGAGGTCTACAGGGTTTTCTCAGTCCAGTGTTGCTCAACCGGTTGTGCCAGTCCAGTAGTCCTATTAGCCGTCAGCACCTGGCGTTCCATCTGTCGTGGCTGCTTCTGGTGGTCCGTCGAGGCGGATGTTTCAAAAATCTAAGAAGCGTTTTAATCGTCAAGCATCGTCAGGTTTTGTGCAGCAGCAATCGGTGTCTTCTAATTCAGTTCAGCAGTCTGTTCCTCCATATCAGCAGCGCCGAGAGTTTCATGTGAGTCAGCTGAGACCATGTCCGAGGTGTGGTGGCAGCCATCCCGGTGTACCCTGTTCTTTGCCGGTGGTTTGCTATCGCTGTGATCAGTCGGGTCACGTTCTTCAAGATTGCCCGATGAAGTCAGTTCCGACGCAGTTCTCGCAGGTCACCCAGCCACAGCAGTCACAATTTTACCTTCCTGCACCACCTCAGCCTCAACCGTCATTTTTGCAAGTTCCAGCTTCTTCCCAGCAATCTTCTGTAGCCTCTAGCCGGAAGCGGAGGAGCCAGATCACTCATATCACTCGTGCAGAAGTAATTGCGTCAAATCTCGTAGAAGGTACAGTTTCAATTTTTGGTCATCCTGCTCGTGTGCTATTTGATTCAGGTGCCACTCATTCATTTATTTCTGAGGATTTCCTTGCTCGTCTCGAGGAGCCGATGACCAAGTGACCTTGTGATCTGCTCGTTGAGTTGTCCTCCAGAGATTTCATGTCCACTCCATTTTACCTGGAAGATTCTCCTGTTATCATCAGTGACCGACAGTTGCCAGCGAAGTTGTATCCGCTGCAGTTGGCCGAGTACGATCCTATCCTAGGCATGGACTGGTTAGAGCGATATCGTGCCCTAGTTGATTGCAGATCCAAGAAAATCTATTTTCAGCCACGTGGGAAATCGACTTTCTATTTTCAAGGTACTTGATCCTGTTCCCATTTTCTGTGGTTAAGTGTAATTCACTTTCAGATTCCTCCTTGTTCTTCCTTGTAATTTTGAGGATGAAATTCCTTTAAGGAGGGGGGAACTGTAACGTCCGTGATTTAATGGATCCTTAGCGAGTCGAGTCTAGAAGTTATTCTGGTGATTTCAGGTGATTTTTACAGACTACAGGAGGAGAATGGAGAGGGAGAGAAAGGGGGAGGGGAATAGAGTTACCTCCATGGGAAGGCGTGGCAGAGTTCTTATAGTGCCAAGGTTGCTATGCCAATGTCCATAGCAACAATACTACCTTGCACATGCCGCTGCTGCCCCATGCCTGCCATTGCTGGAGGCACCAGTGCCGTGTCCGTCTACCCACGTCACTGAGGTTGTTGTGCCATAACTACTGCCATTGTGATGCCAGAGCATGCCCATGTAGTTGCTATGCATGGTGCGGTGGGGTGTGAGTGCATGGGGAGTAAAGAGGTCGATGTGGGTCATGTGTGCGTGGGAGATGTGGTAGATGAGGCAATGGGGCTAGAGAGAGAAAGTGAGGGAGAGTGGGACGGAGGTGGGTGTGGTGTGCGTGGGCCCTTGGCCACGTACATGTGCATGGGTTAAGGAGAGGGTGACAATGCAGTGGCTACGGTGGTGAGGTGCTGTGGTGGCAATAGTGTGTGTGGAGTGAAAGGGAGAGAGGGACGTGGGGTAGATGGAGGTGGGACACGGTGTGCATGGGTGAGAGGGGGTGTTTAAATGGGTGCTATAGGGAGTGCATGCGGTGAGAGAGCGGCATGATGGGGCTGGGATATGTGTGCATGAGTTACATGCATGGGTGTGCTCAAGAGAAAGAAAGAGAATGAGAGGGTGGCGGTGATGCATGGCGTTGTGGGCGGTATGAGCAAGAGAGAGAGAGAAGAACGAAGATGAGGACCGTCGCGATGGGTAGGTTAGAGAGAAAGGAGAGAGATTGGGGGTGACTGTGCGCATGGTAGAGGAGAGAGAGGGTTAGGGCGATGGTGAGAGGTGGGCTCATGCGTAGGTGAGATGCAGTGTGTGTACATGGGTAGTTAGAGGGAGAAAGAGGGAGGTGAGGTTGTGTGTTCTTGGTGCTCATGTGGGTGTATGAAGTGGAGTGCATGGGCTAGAAAGAGAAAGAGAGAGGGAAAGGGTGAGATGAGGTGTGCATGGGCATGGCTGACGGCGCATGCGATGAGGCCCATGCCAGCTTCTTCTTGTTCTTTGGCCATTCGACACACAAACATGGCCACTAACCCTCCTACACGTGTCACCGTCTTCCTCCACAGCTCAGTCGGTTGCTATCGTGGGGCTCTCCCGTGAGCAGGCGAATACCAGTCCACTGTCTCACCGTAGCGAAGGAATGGCACTATTCACAAAAGAGACACTTTGATCAAAGTTTGTTTAAATGTAAAAAAATGTAATTAAGTCCCTCCAGCATATGAATATTAACCATGTAATTTTTATATATCTCAAGTCCCATAGATTATTAATTATCAAAAGATTTCAATTTTATGTAGGACTGAGATTAATATGAAAAACTTACATACGGGGACCTTCCGTTGGTCGGAGGAGTATTGAGTTTTCCCATTGGTTGGTGGAGATCGCGTTGGGTTAAGGTTCGTTGTCTTGCATCGTGTGTTCGGATTGGTTGGCCTTCGTGTGCCATGAAGTCTGTGTGAGACATGTCCCATGTTTTGGCGAGGTGGTTGCCAGCGAGAAGCGTTGCCCATTCCCTGATGTGTAAGGGTGTGTTAGTGCTGCTCCAGAAGGATGAGTGCCAGTTGGGTGGCATTTGTGAGAATTTGTAGCTGGTGTTGTAATTTCTGAGGCATTGTGAATCAGAGCCTATAGAGTTGTAGAGGATTGTCGGGATGGAGGATCCTGAGTTATCATTGTGGTGACTATGCACGTGGATCTGAGTGCACAGCGGAGGATCGTAGCGTTGGATGCTACAGGCGAATTTTCAAGGATGTATAGAGCGTCAGAGGATTGGTTCCTCGGTAAGAGATTGTCTTAGTTACGTGAGACGTGTTGTTGCCGTACCGTTGCTTGAGGCATTGTGATCTGTGGCACTGGCTGGATTGAGAATTGGAGAAATGTGCTGGCGAGGTTGTCGCATGAGTACCCAGTTTCTGTGTTGGAAGCTGTGTCTTTCGGTGAGATTGTATCTTTGAAGAAGTGATCGCTGACAAGATTATGGGTCCCAGTTGGTTGCTGTGAGCGGCTGGTAAGGTTGGCCGAGTGATCGACCATGGTAAGAAGTGTATTGTCTGGGGACCCATGTGCATTGGTCGTGGCATTATCGACCTACTTACTGTGGTAGTAGGTAGCACTTGTTGGTTTTTGAGAAGTGTGTTGTGGATTGTAAGAGGTTGTGTCCCGAGGCTCTGTGGTAAGAGTAGAATCGGGATTGGCGGGTGTCCTTTTGGATCATTTTAGGCGAAGGGTTTGATGAGACAGGACGAAGGATGATGCCTATGTGCGGAGCTCTCTGATGAGACGTTGGCGTTGGATATGGTGATCCCTGGTCTGTGTCCAGTAGGGGAGGATTTCCCGGTGTGTTGTGTCGAGTGACGTGCGGACCGAGGGGAGATCCTGTCATATGGTTTCGTCGTGCTGCCTTGAGAGGGTAGAGTTGGCACGAAGTTTAAGATCAGTTGCAGTGTCTGAGTGAGCTTTGGCTCGAGTTGTGGTAATTATCTGTGGGAGAGTCAGCGGATGGCTTGTCGTGATTTGGAGCGCGCTGGTTGAGCCGGTGGAGGTTTCCCATTGATGCGTATTTGGTGATCTGTGGATGGTCTTTCACAGACAAAAGATGTTGGTTGTTGGGGCTCGAGAGTGGCGAGAGTCGTGTGCCAGCGAGGCCATGGGTGGCCGATTATGAGATGTGCTTTTCCCAGATTGGATCTGGGGTTTGTGAGAAGTTAATAAGCACACATTGCACACAAATAAAGTCTAAATAAATATGATAAATGCTAAGACTCAAGGGGGAGTCTCCAGGCTATCTCCGAGCCAAATGGAAGCTGTCGTGACTCGCGTGGTGCTCCATGTCCGGTACCGGTGGCTCGCTGACCCGGATCGCTCATGTGCTCGGGTGTCCGCACCAGACATGTTACTATTGTGATCAAGAAAGCCATATAAAGAGGGATTGCCCAGTGCAAAAAGTGGATGCAAAGATGCTAAAGGGGAAGGAGAAGGAAGAGACATCATCTATCGAGACAATTATGGAAGACATCAAGTGAGATATAATCTTCTACAGGTCACCTACGAGTGAGAGATATTCGGGTTGGATTTTAGATTCTACTTGCTCGTTTCATGTGTGTTCGAATAAGGAGCAGTTTGGCGCATATCAGGCAGGTGATAGTGATTTGATCCATTTGACAAATGGCATGGAGTGCACATTTGCTGGAGTGAGGTCGATGCGGGCTTTTGCATATTTGATGGAGTGGTACATACACTGATAGAGGTCCGACATGTGCCAAATCTAAAGAACAACTTGATCTTATTAGGAGTCAAGGATTTAAGAGGTTACTTATGCACTCTTACTCTCAAAGTATACAGGGGAGCACTACATGGATAGATGATGGATGGCATGTACAGACTCGTAGGGAGGGTCGACACAAACATGGCTCGAGCAGATGTCCTAGGTGAGTAGCATTGATCTGCGGAGGACTCAATTCGCTGATGGTGGAGTGTGAGGGGAGGGGTCATTTTCTCTTCAGATATTGATGATGATCATGGTCTCTTATGTAGCCTAAGAGAGATGGTGCCACATCAAGCCATGCAACAGTGTTGAGATGTGCATGACATCTAATTGGAGTGTGGACATGTGGGTATAGGATACGGGGCTAACGAACAAGTTATGGATTCGACACCGAGTTGATCTTTAGGTGGCTTGTGGATTCAAGTCAAGGTAGAGATTTATTATGAGATGTGCAAGACATCTAGTTGGAGTGTGGGCATTTGAGTATAGGATAAGGGGCTAACGAACAAGTTGTCGATTCGACACCGAGTTGATCTTTAGGTGACTTGTGGATTCAAGTCAAGGTGGAGATTTATTAGGCGTGTCTTGATCCGCATGTAAGCGAAGTCAGAGTTGGACTATGTTTGAGCCTATGTGGCGCTTTAGGCATGAGACAGTCCTAATGAGATTCAAAAATTACAAGTGGTCTTCTATAAATATAACTGTAAAGTCTGTAATCGCTGGGGTAGATAGACCGGAAGACGTCAAGTGTTTTGTTCACCAAGGATTCTTTTCATAGTGAAAAAGATGGTTCCCCCAAATCTCTCTTGTTCTCTCTCATGGTAATAATCAGAGCTTCATACTCTACTTCATTATTTGTGCAGGGCTTGTTGATGCAGCACGAAGTGTGCACCACTTCTCTATATGGAGATTTGAGGATGATGCCAGCCCCAGCCTGTATTTTGGCTTGCCCGGAGAGGGTTGTTTCTGTTCTGGAGGCCCTGTCGAAGTACAACAACCAGATAGCCTACTGGACATGGTCCGCTTCCAGTACTTCATCTTCGGGTAGTTCCGTAGCCAGTGGGGAGTCTTCGGGCACAGGGTGTGCCGTGAAGAAGTCAGCAATGGCTTGCCCCTTGATAGCCTTTTGTGGCACATAGGTGATGTCAAATTCCATTAGTAGCATGGCCCACTTCCCAAGATGCCCGTTTGGGACTGGCTAGGAGAGGATGTGCTTGATGGGGTCGGCCCTGGAAATCAGGCTCACTTCATGGGACAGCATGTAATGCCTCAGCTTCTTGACCGCGAAGACCAAGGCGAGGCAGACCTCTTCGATAGGGGTGTATTTGGCTTCCGCTCCCACCAATCTTCGGTTGAGGTAGTAGAGAGCTTGCTCCTTCCCCTCGTCATTGTTCTGGGCGACCATTGCCCCCAGTGAATATTCAATAGCCGCTATGTAGAGGATGAGCGGCTTGCCTTTGACAGGTGCCCCCCGCACAGGTGGGGTCCTCAGATAATCTTTCAACTGGTTGAAGGTGTGCTGCCATTTGTCACCCCAGCTGAATGGTGCATTCTTCATCATTAATATGTGGAATGGCTGGCAGCGTCCTGATAGGTTAGAGATGAACCTGCGGATGTAGGCTAGCTGGCCTTGCAGAGACCTTAATTCTCCCAGGTTCCTCGGGGGCGGTAGCTCCTGAATAGTTTTTATCTTAAAAGGGTCGATCTCGATCCCCCTATGCCAGACGATGAAGCCCAAGAATTTTTCGCTGGAGACACCGAAGGCGCACTTCATCGGGTTCATCTTTAGCTCGTACTGTCGGAGCCTCTGGAAGATGACTCTGTGGTCACTCAAATGATCGCCCCTCTTCTTCGTCTTGACGACTAGATTATCAATGTAGCACTCGACCTTGTTGTAGAGCAACTCGTTGAATATCTTGGTCATCGGCCGCTGATATGCGGCCCCGACATTCTTGAGGTCGAAGGGCATTCTTTTGTACTGGAAGATCCCCTTGGGCGACCTGAAGGCTGTGTGGATCCGGTTGTGGTCAGCTATCCAAATTTGGTTGTAGCCAGATGATCCGTCCATGAAAGACAAGGCTTCATGGCTAGTAGTTGTATCGATCATCACTTCGGTGATGGGCACCGAGAAGTCATCTTTTGGGCAGGCTTTATTCAGGTCGTGAAAATCCATACAGACCATGATCTGCCCATTCTTATTTTTCGAGGGTCTCCCAAAGGGGTTTGGCTAGTCCAATTCTAGGGCCGACCCGGTGCCGAGGGCACGGGTGCACACTTCTCCTATGGTGGCCACTCGGAAGCACTCGGGCTTGCGGGACCAAGCTTTCTCTCACCATTCAGTGGAGCTATGAGCTAAAATTGAATGAAAATCACTTAAACTAGAGACAGGGTAGAGTGCTTACTTGATCGGTTTGAAGACACCGGTCTCGCTCGGAGACAGGGGCGCGCACGGAAGCGTGGGGCTCACCCACGCCGCGGCGAGGTCGCTTCAACCTGCTCCAGCCAATACAACAATACGCCCCACATAGGGGGGTGATATTGGGGTGTGGGTTAATGTAGGTACATCCAAAACTACCTCAGCGCAGGGAGGGGCCTTCAGCCGGCCAAGCGGGGAGGGGAAAGACGAACACTTGGACTCCACGCGGTGTCAGAGACGAATTTGGCCCTACGCAGGAACAGGGTACCGACTGTCAGTGCCGAAATTTTTGTGGAAGCTCCAGAACTCCGATGATAGCAAGACCAGTGCCAAAACTTCCATGATTGGCTTGGTCTAGAACAGGAATTTTGGCGGGAGCCGGTGTAGCCGTCCCAAGGCGTGGTGGAGCTGGAAGCAGGGCCCCTGTCTTCTGCCACGGACTATCATAGTACTACAGCTTCTAGAAGTTGATGTCGCCACGAACAGCCCTGAACTCTGATTTAGACACGGTCAGTGGAGTTGGAACCGTTGTCAAGCTGTCTTCAAAACGAGACCCACGGGGGTGCCAGCAACTGTGGGGGTAGGCCGATGCAACTCGAACACTGAAGGGGTGTCAGCTCTATCCTAGGCTGGACTGAACTGCGCACTTGGAGGAGAAACAAGAGAAGAATTTGATCCTATGGCCGAACGGAGCCCCGCTTCTTGGAGGAGGAATAAGACTCGTCGAGGAAGGTGTCGGACAAGTTCCGTCTTCAGATCTTAAGACCACATATCGTGGCAGCGTCTGCAATCGTCCTTAGGTTGCTGACTAGGGCTCCTCTGCGCAGTCGGGGTAGATCGCTTCTCCCTGACAGCCACGAAGTCGGATGAAGGAGAGATGACCACCGGTGCGAAGCAGACTCAAGGATGCTTCTTTTGGTACCTCTTGAGCCTTCAGAGTTGCAGGGATGAAGACGAAGTGACTTCTGCAAGCTACTGGTTCTCTGTTGCCTGTGACCAGAACTGCCGATTGATGAGCGGAGGTGGGGAATGGGGTAAATGGGATGGGAATGGGGGTGGATATGAGTGGGGAAGACTCCTGGGTGTTAGGGGGTGTGGGAGGGGGTGTTCTAAGGTGTGGAAAGTGGAGAATGAGGGCTGGAGGGTGGTCTAACAGGTGGTGAGAGGGGCCTGAGCCGAAACCACACGGTCCGAAACATAGTCACAACCTCACTGCTGTGAACTCTACGCCGTCTAGGGAAAGCTCTCGGTGACGCTCACCGAAAATCCTAGACCACGGCTATGGGAATGCTCCCAAAAATAACACCCGAAACCCCATCTCACAGACGAGAAATGGAAACCCGGGACACGACAACTCACGTCACGTGACGGGAGCACCATCCACTAGAAGAACGACAGGATGCGTCCCCTGACGTCTGACACCATGTCACAAGTGTCCAGCTACCACGCCCCAGGAGGAGACAAGGACACACCAAGTAACCAGAATTACCACAAACAAGGACTAGCTGAGGTCGTGCTCATCAGCGCCGGTCTGAACCCTCAACCTCGTGTGCACACTCAGATAATACGCCCTAGGTCTGTCCTCTAGCTGGTAATTCTCCCACCAGCCTGGACTCGACAGTACGTGGGGGACCTACGGTAACCAGCCTACTCACCATCTAACTCGGGTACGCCGTACCAGTGCTCCCTGTGGGCTGACACACGCGTGCCGTGGAAGCTACGACTAGTGGATGGGTCACAGACGTGAACACAGAAAGCCACCCATGCACCCATAGCGAGTAACATGAAGTAACAGGTGACTCGAGGTCACCTGACTCTGGGCAGCCCACTAGACCTACTAACCCAACGGTCCTTGAGTCACACGACTCTGGGTCAAGATCGTTGAACGTGATGGTACAACACCGTCAATCTAGCCTAGTCCCTAGGTCTGAAACTATGATAACACGGAACCCACGGACACCTCAGAACACGGACACAAAATCGTCGGGGTGTCTGGGACTCTCACAAGATCAAAAGTCGACCGCTGGGTCACAACCGGGTCGACCGGAGTCCAACGCGACACCCAAACGGTCACGAAATAACCCACTAAAGCAAACCGATAACACGCAGGGATGAGCAGCTCTGGGTAGACTGCACAAGGGCATGTGCGGTCAGGGACAGTGCGCTCAAAGGGGATGAGCGGCCAAGGATAGTCTATTCATGGGGGGGATGTGTGGACCTAACCGGGTGGCACAACCATGTGCGGTCTACGCTGCGACCGCACAAGCCCCAAACCCAGAGGGGATGAACGGATTGCTCATAGCTACTCAGGGAGATGAATGGCTCTAGGCAGTCCGCTCAAGGGAACGGATGCAAAAACACTACGGGGGATGGACGGTCAAGGGTCAGACCGCCCAAGTATGAACGGTCTAGGATTGGGCCGCTCAAGTGTCAGAACCAAAGGGGGATAGGCGGTCAGGGCAGGACCGCCCAAGGGATGTGCGGTCAAGCCCTGGGCCGCACAAGCCCACGAACCCAAAATAGTTCCTGGTCAAAACGGTCTTGACCGGACCCTGGCTTGCTCCAAGTACTTGACCATGGAGGGTTCGCGCGCTTCAAATTCTCCCCTCACCTGGTTGGCGATGAGCATGGAATCGCTGTGCATTTGTACGCTGGTCGCCCCCAAGTGTTTTGCCATGCACAGCCCTGAGAGGAGTGCCTCGTATTCAGCTACGTTGTTCGTGGCCAGAAAGTTGAATCGCAAGACGTATTGAAGCTCGAGCCCTTCCGGAGAGAGTAGGACCAATCCTGCTCCACTTCCCGTGGTGCAGGAGGATCTGTCGACGTACAGCTCCCATGTGGGCCCGGAGGAATGCCCAGGTGAGTCTTCAGCGGGTATGGTGCACTCGGCTACGAAGTCGGTGAGAGCTTGAGCATTGATCGCAGTCCTCGGGCGGAACTTGATGTCGAATTCTCCCAACTCGATAGCCCATTTGATCAACCTTTCCGAGGCGTCAGGGTTCTAGAGGATTTGTCGCAGTGGTTGGTCAGTGAGGACAATGATTGGGTGAGCCAGGAAGTATGATTGCAGCTTGCGAGCAGTCGTAATGAGTGCAAGGGTGAACTTTTCAGTTTGCAAGTATCGAAGTTTCGGGCCTTGCAGTTCTCGACTGAGGTAGTAGACGGGCCTCGTGACCCCTGCCTCTTCCTGTGTGAGCACGACGCTCATTGTGCTCGGCGTCACAGACAGGTACAGGAGTAACTCTTCTCCGTTTTATGGTTTGGCGAGGACGGGAGGGGTCGCCAGGTAGTGTTTTAATTCTTGGAACGCATGCTCGCACTCCTGATCCCAGTCGATCAGCCCTTTCTTCTCCGGCGCTTGATTGGCTTGCTTGATCAACCAGAAAAAGGGTAGGCACCATTCGACGGCTCGGGACAGGAACCGAGCCAAGGCGACGACGCGACCGGTGAGGCACTATACGTCCCTCACTCGCCCTGGCCGCTGCATCTCCAGCACCGCTCAGATTTGGTCAGGATTGGCCTCGATCCCTCGGCAGGTGACGAGGAAGCCCAGGAATTTTCCCGACCATACTCTGAATGCACATTTCACTGGGTTGAGCTTCATGTTGTATCTTTTGAGCGTGGCGAAGGTCTCCGCCAGGTCGCCCAAGTGCTCGGCGGCTTGGAGGCTTTTCACGAGTATGTCGTCGATATATACCTTCATGTTGCAGCCAATCTGTAAGTCGAACATATGGTTGACAAGGCATTGGTAGGTTGCCCCCGCATTGTTCAACCCGAACGGCATTCGAGTGTAGAAGTATAGGCCGTGATCGGTGACGAACGCGGTCTTGTCCTGGTCAGGTTTATGCATGCTGATCTGGTGGTAACCGGAGTAGACATCTAAGAAGCTCAGAATTTCATGCCCGGCCGTTGCATCGACTAGTTGGTCAATCCGTGGCATGGGAAAGCTATCCTTGGGTGTAGCTTTGTTGAGATCGGTGTAGTCGACGCACATCCGTCACTTTTCATTGCTCCTGGGGACCAAGACCATGTTGGCTACCCAGTCCGGGTATTGAGTAGGCCTAAGTAGCCCTGAGCGTAGCTTTTCGCTTACCTGTTCCCTGATAATAGTCCGTCACTCGTGGTTGCAACGCCTTTGACGCTGCTGGACCGGGCGACAAGTGGGATCCAATCTTAGTTGGTGTGTGATAACCTCCGGTGATATTCCAGGAAGCTCATCCTTGGACCAAACGAACACATCCTGGTTGGCAGTGAGAAATCTTGCATAGGCTTGCTTATCGTGCTCGGATAAGTTCGCGTCGATCTTTAATGTTCTGCCTGAGTCTTCTCCCACCTGGATGAGGTACGAGTCTTCCACCGGAGTGCTCGTGCTCGGGCCCGGATCTTGGGTCCTCACCCTCTTCTCGGGCGGTACTGCTTCGGGATGTCGATCACATGTGGAGATGAGGTAGCATCTCCTAGACTCCCTTTGGTCTCCTCAGACCTCCCCTACCCCCCGGGGGGTGGGGAATTTAAGCTTCTGATGATAAGAGGAGGGAACACCTCGAAGCGTGCTGAGGATGCCTCGGCCAATGATGGCGTTATATCCTGTCATCCCGCGAACTACAGTAAAGTCGGCGAGGAAGGTTACCTCTTTTGGTGTGGTCCCGAATGTGATCAGGAGTGAGATGTGTCCTTTTGGGTGGATGGTCGTGCCAGAAAATCTATATAGTGGTGTGTGCAATGGTGCGAGTCGAGACATATCCACACCCATGAGTACAAGGCAGTCGTAGGCAATAACATCGGGTCCGCTCCCATTATCCACTAGAATGTGACGCACAGTACATTGGTTGATGGTGGCCGAGACCACCAAAGCATCGGAGTGGGGTGTGGTCACACCGTCTAGGTCGTCCTCGGAGAAGACAATGGGATCTTCTAGACGGCCCGGGGTGAAAATCCCACGTTGGGTGTTGTCACTTCGGTCCGCAGTGCGAACGGCCATCGCGTATCGTCGCCTCCTGCTCGCGCTATCTCCCCCCACAGCCAGCCCCCCAGAGATCATCATGATCTCCTTTCCATTGGGCCGGTTGTCGATCGACGGGGGCGTCTTCTGCCGCCGTTCTGCGATTTTGGCGAGGAACTTGTTGAGGAGTCCCCTCCGGACGAGGTCCTCGATGGTGTCCCTCAAGTTGATACAGTCGGCGGTGTCGTGGCCGTGGTCGCGGTGATAAAGGCAATACTTCTTCTTGCTCCACGTGCTCGGATCTGACTTCATCCGGGGAGGCCACTTGAGAAATGGCTCCTCGCGGATTTCCATCAAGATCTGGTCAGGTGGAGCCGTTAGGGGTGTGTAGTGGTGATAATTGCCCCTCTCCCTTAGAGCGGTCGCGGCGGTCTCCGTCGCGTCGCTCCCGCTTGCTCCGACCCTCTCGCAATGGGTCGGCAGATCTCTTGTGGTCGGACCGATAGGCTCCAGCCGTGCGGCCCAGGGCCGCTGTATTCTCCTCGCAGCGCGCGTGCTTCTATGCTAGGGCGAGGAGGTCAGGAAGGGTCACCGGGGCCTCGACTCCAAGGACACGTCGGAGGATGTGGTCCCGCGTCCCCTGGGTGAGGGCTGTAGTGGCGATACCGATGTAGAGATGTGGGATCCATAGTGCCTCCGCGCAGAAGCGGGAGACAAAATCTCACAGCGTCTCTTCTTTGCCCTACTTGAGGGCGAGCAGAGTCACTGCAGACTTGGCCACCTTTCGACTGCCAATAAAGTTCTCCTTGAACAGCTTCTTGAGCTGTTGGAAGGAAGAAATAGTCCCGACCGACAGGGACTCGAACCAAGCCCGGACGTTCTCCCGGAGGGTCGTTATGAACGCCAGGCACTTCACAGTGTCCGAGACCCAGTGGAACACCAGGTGGGACTAGAAGCTGTGCATGTGGTCGACCGGGTCGATGGTGCCGTCGTAGGAGGTGAACGACAGTAGTTGGAGCTTTGGCTGGATGGGGACTTCCATTATTTCCCTGGAGAATAGAGCATGAAAGTCCAAGTCGTCGTCGATCAGGTCGTGATTCTTGGCGGCCAAGAGGACGTCGTCCAGGTACCAGACTTTGTCCTCCGCTGGAGTCGGCGATCCATCTCCGGGTTGGAGTGGAGTGGGCTGCGCACCCTCGGTGCGGGCACACTGCGGGATCATCGGGTCCTTATGGCCGAGGCACAGGATGCCTCTCGTGCTTGACGGGGGTTTCCCCCAGTCTGGTCCCTCTCGCCCTCCCGTCGCTCGGGTAAGACGCGGACCGTCCCGTGACCCGATCCGGGCGCGAGAGTGCAACCCGACCACCCTAGCTCTTGCCAGTTTCTCAACCGTGCACATCCGACGCTTCCCTCGTTAAGGGACGATCGTGAGCTTGCCGTGTCCGTGTCTCGTCGTCCTGCATCACCTCAAAGGAACTGAGTGACGAGATCGACTGGATCACCCGGGCGATCGACCAGGTGCGTGACTGGATGCTTAGAGGTCGGGTGGTGTGAGCCCAGGCTACTAGTGATGAGGCCTACCTGAAGGCCTATGCCAAGAGATATGGAGACTAGGTGTTTCACGGCGCTCAATGACTGGTATGACTTTCTAAACTTAAGCTTCCTAGTGATTCCTAATGCACTGACACCTGGACTTGCTATATGCAGCTAGACCCCCATGGACGGATAGCGGAGCTCCAGGATCTCCTCCACTCCATTGTGCAGCAGAGGGATGCGTTCCAGCATGCGTTGGAACTTCTGGTGAGCCCTATTAAACTGAAAACTTAATATGCAAATGCTTATGGGACTTGACTGACTTAACCTTTATGTAGCGAGCTGAGGGAGCATAGCGGCAGGGACCAGATGCCCCATCTTCTTCCTCCTAGCCAGTAGGAGGCCGAGCTGAGCGAGATGCCGACTTTGCACGGGCAGTTGCTCAGGCTGAGGAGGCCGAGGCTACTCTCACCGAGAGGGTAAGCAAACCCACCGAATTCCTTTCTACTAAATGTTTATGATAATGCAATTGACTGACCATGATGAATGCTTATACAGACAAGGGAGCTGACAACAGTACTGAGCGAGGTAGAGTAGCTTCGAGCAGAGGCGGCAGAGCGGCTCCAAGCAGAGGCGACAAAGGTGACCCATCTCCACGCAGAGGTGGTGCGCTTGAGCACATGAGTGGCAGACTTGGAGCGGTACCGCACAGAGATGAGGGAGGCATGATGCCAGGCTTATGACTTGAAGATAGATCTATGAGCTGTGGAGCGGATGGTCCAGATGATGGGCCGAGGACCCGGAGCGTGTCGCAGAGTGACGCGAGGAGCAGTGCATTCCCAGACTTTCTCACCCGCTCCTCCGGACAACGGAGGAACGAGGAGGCGGAGAGACGACGTCGGCGAGAGGAGGGCTGCACCACCATGGGCCCGCCAGAGAAGCGGCATGAGGGCACTGGGGATAGCGGGGGTCCAAGAGAGGGACCTACTTGAGAGTGACCTTGTAGTCTACTTTTGTGGATATGCATGTACATGACTCTTTTTAGTTAATGATCTTTTTTGACTTTTCTTTTCTTATGTCAAATTCAAAAGCACAGATGTTGACTTTCTAACCATGACTAACAATGCTGACCTCTAAGACTGACAAAGAGAGAAGGAGAGCATGGGAGCCTGGCACCCTCAAACCCACACCTTCATGCTGCCATCCTTTGAGGCCACCATCTTGTTGGAGGAGGTAGAGACCTACTTCTCCTTTCCTAGGTCCAAGGTGGGGGAGGACGACTGCATTTGTCACACCGTCGCCCCTATAGACCCAGTTGCCATTTTAGGGGGGTTCATTCCAAACAGTAGGGAGGTTCACACCTTCATAGGCCCGCGCCACATTCATCTCCTTCCCCTTAGCCAGTGGATAGTAGAGCATTGTAGGAATAAGTGTGGGTGGGACGAGGCCATAGCCAAGGTCGTGTCCATCTGTTTGTGTGGTGCCATCTTGTTCCCCTCAGCTAACCATGTCCTAGATCTACCCCTTCTTAGCACCATTAGTGGCCTGTGGCAGGGTCTCTCCATTTCCCAGGCCATCCTTACATATCTTTATGAGGACCTCACCTCAGCAGCCTTAGAAGGTCCACTGTTCGGAGTGCTAGATGGGGGTTAGGATGAAGTTCACCCCTAGGGAGGATACCGACACGACTGGCCAGATCTTTAGGATCCATCCCCTCTTCTTTAGAGGTGGCACCTTTAGGTTCCCTCCACAGGTTGAGTGCAGGACATCAAACATGAAGACCAGGGACAAGTGGCGACAGTACCTTAGCAGGCTGCCCCTGGAGAGGTTTGTGATGCGCCCTAGCTTCCTCCTTGATATTGACATCAAACTACCTAGAGGGTGGAGATTGGACTTGAGGCTCGTGGGCGATACAATGCTGGCGATGTATAGCCCGCACCGGTGCTATCTATAGGTCCGGATTCCCAAGACCATCCTACCACCCCTACCCCACCTTCCCGCGCTACAGATGAGGAGGATTGGTATAGAGGAGGATGAGCAGACGGTCAGGAGTGTGACGATCATGTGGGGAATCAGTAGGGTGCAGATTCTTCCAGCGGAGGTCGCTGAGGTGACAGAGACCCGCCAGGCTTATATCAGGGAGTTGAGAGAGATACGTCCCCGGGGGGATGCCCAGCAGAGGACAGAGTGATTGTACCTTTTTTCCTTTTTCATGATGTTAGAGTTTGAAACACGAATAAATAAGTTGATTGGTTTGGGATAGAACTTGAGTTTGGTTTGTGACTTTGTGGCTTATGGTTCCATCTTTGCCGTGTGATGATCATAATCTTTGAGCTTCGTCCTCGACCTATCACTGCGCTCATGAAAATAAGAAAACAAGTTAAATCTGTTTCAGGGTTAACCCCTTGCCTGTAAATGACCAGTTCTTGATTTTTGGTCAAGGGAGTAAGCCTTATCAAAATAGGCGGCTAAAAAAAAGAAGATATATGATATGCGATGCATGCCATGAATGTAAAACACGATGATGAATTTTCTTAGATTTTTAAAATCTGGCACGTCTATACGGTCAATTAATCAATTGATTACTTGTTAATTAATTGGTTTATCAACTCAAATAAATAAATCAATCAAATAAAACAAACGAAAGAAAAGGTGAACGAACAAGTCTGGCATGCCCAAAGGGACTTGTGTCTCCTTTCATCTCTTTGCCGAGATAAGTGGGCCCTGAGGCGCTCCCAAAGACTATTGATCGTTTGCTTGTTCTATGTTTGTAGGCAAACAATAATGTCATCAGGACTTGCTGCCCTTACCTTTGGCCCCACGATCGTCGCCGACCATGCTGAACACGTGTACCTAGCAGTGCCCGCTATTTTCGGGATGTTCCCTGCTGCTGTAGGCTTCCCCCAACTTTTTACGGCTGGCCTTTGTCAATCTACTTCAGGTGGAGTCTTCTCAGCCTACCGAGGATGCTGCAAAAAGGTCGAGGCCCTGAAGGCTCGATCATGTGCGGGTTTACTCAAGAGCCTGATTCAAATCACCAGCTACCTGGTGCACCACATCACTCATGGGGCCTGCCCCATTCCTGCCAAGAATTCAGAAGGACACCGACATAGGGGCTTCCAGAAGAATGCTGCTGCTGTTAACGGATGCCTCTCTGTGTCTGGCAAGTCTCTACTGATCGGTGGAGTTTGCATCTTCCTGGATGGACGTAATGCTTGGGTGGTCCTGGATCGTGTCATCCCCGCCGTACCTATCTACAACTCCTACCAGGCCCTTTCTGGGAGGAGGGCAGAGAAAGAAGAAGCTGGCCATCACGGCTAAAAGAACCTGGCCCCTAGGCCAAGGATATTCAAGCAGGTTTGGATCCCTTAGAAGATCCAACCCGCCCATCAGGGTGCACCAGTCCGTCACCGCCCTGCACATGATGGAGCAGAAAAGAAGAAGGAAAGGGGCTTGGCCCCAAGGAAGGAGGAGACGGTTGTGGACCCTCCATGCCGTGGAAGCTTTAGGGCCTGTGCCTGACAAGCCAACATCCCTACAGTGGGACGAAGATTCCAGCAACTCGTCAGACGAGCCCGGCTTGCTTACATCCCTCCTATGGGAGGTCGACAACTATCCCCAATCCTACATCAGGGACGTGGGCAAAAGGAGATGACCAACATGGTCAGAAGCTACTTCAGGGGTCTAGGCAACCCCTCACTGGGCCAACAACGTCTGTTGCAAGTGGCCATGGCTGAAGAAGACCACTGCCCACCAACGACAGTTGAAGAAAAAGAAGAAGAAAGAAGGATGACGTCATCGGTCGATGACAATGGACATGAAGATGGCTTCGATGATGAAGCCGATGAAATCGCCCCTCGGCGATAAGAAAGAAAAAGAATCTCTGCGTTCGATAGACTCACCTTCTAGGAGCATGCAAAGAGGAAGGTTGAATAATGTTGTATTAGTTTGTTTTGGAAGCTAGTATTGTAATAGAATTGGGCTCATTCAATAAATGTTGGAATTTTATTCTTTTCCATTGTCCTTTGTCAATTATTAGTTTAGTATTTTACTAAATTCGTTCTAGCGTGCTTCTGACTGTACGTCCCGATAATTCCGCCTTTGTTCGGGGCGTGACACAATCAAATTCCCATAGCTGTCAACCTGCCCTTTTATATTGGTGATCCTGCATTCCTTATTTCAGCCCACTTCGCTTTCATTCTATTTTTTTATTGTTATTGCTTCAACGCATCCGGTGAAAATCTGGTAGCATCTCCCTTTGCCGGGGGCTTTGGGGGGATATCAACGGGTGCACATCCTCGGAGCGAAGTCCTTGATGGCCCCAAAATAGTAGTGTGCACACAGAAGTGGCAACACCGTTAACCCACACCTGTCCTGGAGAAATCCTGAGGATGAGTCTACTAGGGGTCCCATTGACTGAGGGGCACCACAATCTCATCTCTGAGACGTGGTCTTGAAATTCATTTTACTGAAGCACATGGCCATGAATGTCCACTCCTTGGATAGGCATCGCTCGGGGTTCACACTATAAGGATGCGAGCCCAAGGGGACCCTAGAGTGATTAGAAATTTGTAGAGAGCCGTAGGAGTTGACGGAATACAAGGAGATGGTCCGATTGGAGCTTAGATAGGTATGACCCTAGAGGCCTTACTGGAACAAGACCGAAAGCCCTTAATTCAAACACAAGTAATAGAATCGAAGAATGGTGAATGGAGAGGTTGAGCAGTCCTACCAGTAGGGCAGAAATAACTGAAATAGAGGGCCTATATCCATGTGTCGACTCTAGATGCTCACATCAAAGGAGTGGGGAGATCTAATGAGTAGGCAGAAAAGTATACAACATTATATATATACATATACATTTTTATCATCTAGGCGGGCACCAAATTTACAGAAGAACTTAAGGACAGATGAAACCCAGTGAGTAAATATAAAAGGCATAGCAAGTGTATTTATATGCATATTGCACGTAGATGCACAAGCAGCGGAAAAATAAACTAGGCTTGATACTCATGCCAAGAAATCGAAGGCCAAGACAACAAGCTTCATTCATTCTCAAACATGAGATGATTACATTTAGGGGATGAAATAGAGAGAAAGAACAGAATGAACAAAATATACCCACCTTCTTACAATCTCTCGCCCGCTCTCATCCCCTCATTTGCTCCCTCCAACCTCCGGTCGTGCAGAACAGAGGAAATTGAGAAGTGAAAGAAAACATCAAAAGGAGAGAACATGGGATATAACGCATAGAGACAGGGCCGCTAAAGGCAACAGACACTCAACACAGCAGACAGGGGATATAACGCACCTCTATGGATGGGGCTGCTTATGATGGGCCAAAGACGGCTAGGAAGGAGTACGGAGTGCTGCAGCGGCTGACTACCATCCCAATACACTTGAGCTCCAGCCACTTGGGAGAGGTAAAGTTAATGCAATTTCATTCAATTTCATTCAATTCCCTTCAAAAGTGCTTATGTGTCCTTCCTCTCTTCTTCCTCTTTTTTTTTTCTTTTACCACCTCAGCTTCTCCCTGGTCCTAGGTGCTATTCCATCTTGAAGTGGATGTCTTCCATGATCCGAGAGCTCCCAATATCAGTGATATCCATCCTTAGGTCTTGGCACCTGCATCCTCTTTTAGTCCTTGCCAAGAATTACCCTAAGATTTCCCTAGATTGGCACAGCATCTCAGCTTTAGTGGAGATCTGGCATCCTCAGACACATACCTTCATCTTCCCTTTCTTTGAGGCCACCATCCTTTTAGAGGAGGTAGAGACCTACCTGTCCTTTCCTAGATCCAAAGTGGGTGAGGAAGACTTAGTTTGTCATACGGTTGCCCATGTAGATCCTACCCTCATTTTAGGGGAGTTCATACCTAGCACTAAGGACATCCACACCATAGTTAGCCCACACCAGATTCATTTGTTACCCTTGAGTTAGTGGGTCATAGCACACTGCAAGAACAAGTGTGGGTGAGATGAGGCCATAGCCAAGGCCACTTCTATTTGCCTATGCAGGGCCATACTTTTCCCCTCTGCTGATCATGTCCTAGACATTCCCATCCTTAGCACCATTAGTGGACTATGGCGGGATCTTTCCATCTCCCAGGCCATCCTTTCTTACCTATATGAGGGTCTTAGCTCAGCTGTCCTGGGGGGTCCACTCTTCGGCTCTATGATCCTTCTAGAGTGTTGGATGGGAGTTAGGCTAAAGTTCACACCTAGGGAGGATATCACTTCTGTTAGCCAGATTTTTGGGAGCCATCCACTCTTCTTTATTGGTGGCACTTTCAGGTTTTCTCAGCAGGCTGAGTGTAGGACCGCAGATAAGAAGACCAGGGATGAATGGCACCTCTACATCAACACCTTGCCCCTAGACCGGTTCATGATGCACCCTTCCTTCCTCCACGGCACTACCCTCAGGCTTCCTAGGAGGCTTGGATTGGACTTGAGGCTCGTGGGTGATACCTCCCTGGCGATGTACAACCCCCAGAGGTGCTTCCTACAGGTTGGACTCCCCCTACTACAGTTCTAGTGCTACCCCATCTTCCTCCACTACAGGCAAGGAGGCTTGGGACAAAGGAGGATGAGGAGGCGATCAGGAGTGCCCTGATCATGTGGGAGGTCAGCAGGGTATGCACCCTACCAGCGGAGGTGGCAGAGATTTCATAGGAGTATTAGACATATGTGAGAGTCTAGAGTTCCATAGTCTTGTCTACTCTTATAGTTCTTGAGTCAATCTTGTAATTTTCTTCTTATTTTGAGTCAAATTATTTAGAGAATGTAATTGAGGATGATTATGAATAAATAAAGGATTGGGTTTATTGTTATATTTGTGCGCTCTATCTTTGTGCCGAATGCACTATGCTCTAATTGACATGAATGATATAGACTCGTCACGTTACCCCCGGGTAATCTTCTGCGCTCGGGATGTGACAGTCTTTGGTGGTATCAGAGCTTAGGATATTCAATTCCTAGGAAACCCAAGTCCAAGGATAGTTTAACCTTTTACCCTGTGAGAGTGGGTAGAACCAAGGGCTAAGTTAATATAGTCCTTAAAAACATAATAAATCATGATCTAATAGTTATTTAATTATTGTAGGACCATGGCCACAGAACGTGCTCAGTGGCACGATATGCGGAGGACCATCCAGGGCCTCACCCAAGCGCTAAAATAGGTTGCACAGGGAGGTGCACAGCGTGGGGCGGGGAATCTCCACCAGAGTTTTAGAAACATGAATCCTCCTAAGTTCATGGGGTCGACAGACCCAGATGATGTCAAACACTGGCTCAGGGAAACGGAACGTATTTTTAGAGTGATGCAGTGTACAAATCAAGAGAAGGTCTTAGTGGCAACTTTCGAGTTAGAGAGAGACGCCCGATGCTGGTGGGAGTCAATAGAAGCTACCATAGGCCAAGCACAGGTCACATGGGAAGAATTTATTGAACACTTCAACAATAAGTATTTTTCGGATAGAGTTCAGGAAATAAAAGCCTCTGAATTTGCTGCACTCAAACAACGATCCCTGTCAGTGGCAGAATATGAGGCGCAGTTCTCGAGATTATCTCGGTATGCTAAACACCTAGTTAGCACCGAGAAGATGAAAGCTAAAAGATTTCTTAATCGGCTCAGGCCTCAATATATCACCCAATTGGCACCGATGGACATACAAGTCTACTCGGAGATGGTGCACCAAGCACAATTGCTTGAAGATGCCACGGAACTGTCTGACAGGATCCGTGGGCGAGAAAGGAGCATTGCGGGTTCTGGCAATTATAAGCCAACCTTTAATAACAAGAAGAGACTAGGTAATGGAGGGGAGTCTTCGCAAGATAAAAAGCTAAAGAAGACGTCCAAGCCATTCTCCATCATCACCACCCCATCCAACGTGGTGTGTAAACATTGCGATAAGGCCGGACACAAGGCTGAAGAATGTTGGAGAAAACTAGGAGCCTGTCTCCGTTGTGGGAGCCGAGATCATCAGATCCCAGATTGTCCGATGATGAAGGAATCACCAGGAGATGGAAAGCGTCCAGTAACAAGGAATGCCCGTCTCCATGCTGTTATGGAAGCGGGAGACTACCCTGTTCCAGCAGTAATTCTTTGTCGGCAGCCAGCGGTTGAGATTCTGCGACTTCCGTCGGTTCACCAACTTCTACAACCACTCTAGGTCCTCCTGAGGCTGCTGCTGTCGCATAAGTCTGTGGAAGTCGTACGGCAATGGGCCACAGAACTGGCGGAAAGATCGGTTGGCCCGCGCCTAGGTCTGGAAGGGGTATTTGCACCATCACGATTGGTGGCGCCACCTCAACCTGCATCCCATATATGTATGTCAAGCAGCCAATTTGGAAATGACAAGAAAGGCTACAGGCGAGTGTCGGAACACTCCCTACCTCGACCAGCACGTTATCCAGGCCCCCTAGAGTGGCCTCTGTTGATTCCAGCCCTCCTCCCGCGATCGGGTATGATGGCCTTTGCTTGATTCCTGGCAGCCTAGGAGGGCTGATGGTCAAGAAGTCACTTTCATAAGCTGAAGAAGCCCCAGCATCCTCAATTTCTGTATCGGCCGATGGGAGCTCATCGTCACTTGATCCACCACCATAATCAACTTGCTCAGAAGGCGAGGAGTCTACTGCCTACTCCAGAATCTCCAATATCTGGGCAGGTGCCTTGCTGAAAGTTGCGCCTGCTTCGGCAGGAGTCTCTGGAGCGGATTCTGTGCCAGGAGCATTAGTTGAATGAACCTCTTGGGGCTCCTCCCCTGAAATAGTCTGCTCCCCACCAGCAGTCTCTCCCATGGCTTCAATTTTAGGGAGCGTTGTCGGTTGGATGTCGACGGTGAGCAAAAGTAATAAGCAGTCAAGTCCCGTCTGAAGATATAGTGGGCCAGAAAAGCCCATCAGCAAATTCCAACTTTCCTTCCATCTCCTGGTGGGGCGTCGGAGAAGGCAGATCTCTCTCGACGGAGGCCATAGGAGCTTCTTCTACTCTCTCCCTGACCTCTGCACCCATCACCGCCTCTAGTCCGACGATAGCAGGGATGGTGCCAGCAGTTGTAAAAGGATAGTCAGCTAGAGTAGCTGAAATAAACAAACAAGCCATGGAAGTATAAAAATTTTACCTCCATCTTCAGGCCCTTGTGTCCAAGTGGCCTCAAACTCGGCAAACGATGGAACCGAAGGAGGAACACTGGCCATTGCTTGCTCTGCGGCCTCCCTCTGGCGTGCCCGTGTCACCCGGGTTACTGCCCTCTTGGCCCTGCTAACGGCCTCCTTGACCTGGGACCTGGGTCGCTTCTGCGAGTCGCCAGGAGGCAGCGGCGTCGTGGTCGGGGCCAGCTCAGGGATGTCAAAATATGAAGGCTTCTGCGCCTTAGAGATCAGCTCCCTATAGTGCCGAGTCACCTCCACAGAGAGGTGAGCTGCAAAGGTGCATAGGTGAGAAAGATGCGTGCACGTCTCCCAGTAGCGCTGGAGGTAGGCCAAGCTGTCGAGAGCATGGGAGACAATCGGGGTCCCACCTCTCTGCCAGTCGATGGACTACTTTGGAAACCGTAGCCACCAGTCTGTCGGCCTTGTCCGCCGTCGGGATTTCTGCCCAACTCCCCGAGGCTCGTCTGCTTCGACCCACTCACAGTGTAGGCCGAGTGTCCTCATCACCAGCCGAAGCTGTAGTGGCTCAATCTCGTTGATGTGACACCACCTTGGGGGTGATAGTCACAAGACCGAATAACCCTTGGACCAAGCAAGCAAGCATTGCACGGACCGGTGACTTCACTAGAGCGGGCTCACTCGCATAGTGCACACTAGTGCCCGTAGGTAATTCGGCGATGGTGGGAAGAGACCGAGGTGGGACCTTACTGCTCCAGGGGTATGGCTAGCTTGGGATGGACCCCTAAGGGCCTGGGATGCCCTATTCCATGGGCGGCCAGCACACCGAGGGCGTGGGATGTAGTGTCTCGCTTACAACTCACTTCACGGTGGACACTCGATTTGATTGATTTTGGATCGGGCACTCCCTCACCACCGATGGAACTAAAAAGTAATACTAATTAATCAAGGACTGCCTACAAGGAGGAGTGACTAGAAGCTCACCTGATCAGTGTGAAGACGTCGATCTCGGCCGGAGACGATGACGAGGGGGGAGGCGTGGGTATGTACCCGCATGCCACGTCAGTGCAGCTTGGACCTGAAAATAATTAACTACAAAACTACACCTCTCATAGGAGGGGGGATCTTGGGGTGGGGGTTAAAAGATCTACAGCCAAAACTACCTCCTCGCAGGGAGGGGCCTTCAGCTGGCCAAGCGAGGGGAGGGGAAAAGAGGCTAGGGACCGAAGAGCCGAGCTCCGCCGGTTCTACCAGTTTCTGGAACAGCTGGACAGGTAGTTGAAGACGACGCCACCACAATCTCTGCCGAGCTCAGAAATGGTTGAAACTGGTGCCGACATTCTCTAACTTGACCCAGGAGGACGTCAAAATTATCGTGGAATTTTCTGTCGACGTCGTTGGCCGAGGCAGCGTCTGGAACAAGGCTTGACTGCTCTGGTTCTGATTGCTCCCAGAGTGATGCTTCTGGAAGATCGGGGCGCCACGAACAATCCCGAGCTCTGTTGAGGGCGAGACTGGTGCCGTTGCGAGCGCGGTCAGACCTTCTTCGAGCAGGGACCAATGGCGCCAGCGACAGATGTCGGAGCCGATCGCGAAGGCCGGAACCCTGGAGGGTGGTCGACTCAGGATCGGGGAGACTGACCTGGCGCACCTGGGAAGAGAAATTCAGAACTCTTGATGCCGAGGTCCAAAATTAGCTCCGCTTCTTGGGGATGGGAGAGGACTGTGCCTGGGCCTCCGCTTCCAAGCTGGCCCGACTATAACCTTGGGCAAACCCTTTCCGAAGGCCCCAATGATAGCCCAACTGATAGTAGGGGAAGGCGGCCTTCTGAAGATCTATCTGATAGGCCTCCGAGCACTTATATTACTCAAGCACCTCTGCCCCAGTCGACTCTGCCCTCCTGGCAAGCTCGGATGCCCTCCGCTCACCCTCAGATGACCTCCTCTCAGCCTCGTACCACGTAGCCTCGGCCTCCGCCCGGAGTCGCTCGGCCTCCTTGGCTCGACCCTCGAGCTCCGTGCACTTGGCCTCCCATTGCCCGTCACACTCAACCTGAATCTCGCGCTCCTTCTCCAGGAGCCTATGCTTCAACTCGAGCGTGCGACGGGCCTGGGCCAGCTGCTCAGTCGACGTCTGAGCCTCCACCTGGCTCGACTGCACTTGCATTCGGAGCGAGGCCGCTTCCCGTCTGAGGTCCCTGAGCTCGAGAGTTAGCCACCCGATCTTTTGGTCAGATGCGCCTTGAGCCCAAGCAAGAGACGCTCACTCCGACTCCACCCGAGCGTAGGCGTCAGCAATCTCGGCCCCCATCTGGGCCAAAACCAAGCCGCCCTCCATAATATGCTCAAGAAGCACGGAGGGAGGACTCTACTTATACCCCCCTCGCATGGTGCCTGATGCTATGGAGTGGCACCTCTGATGTAAGGAGACCCGGATGCCAGGGATGCTGGCCGAGGGAGGACGGGTCCTCTCCGGAGTGATCGGGATTGGGGCACCTCCCCCGTGCGATCCTTCCTTGGGGACTCCAACAGTTGGCTCAGACTGGGTCGCCTGGCCGCGTGCCTCGCCAGCTTCAGTTGGCCGTGACTGAGTCGTCCCCTCACACGACTCTCCGACCTCGACCGGCTCGGGCAGAACATCTCCGCCTTGAGCCCCCTCCACCTCACCCGGTGCCCTAGTACCGGTCGCCTCCGCCCAAGAGTCAGCCGCTTCGGCCGTGACCTCCTCTACCTCGTTGGCCCCCTCTTGCTCGACAGAAGGGAGAGCCAACCAAATAGGTTCAGCCCCTTCTTGCTCTGCAGAGGGGAGAGCCAAACGAACACCACCCTTGGCCGGATGGGCAACCTTGGTCCTTCTCACCCGCTTCTTCTCAGTGGACAAGGCCTTCATCGAAGACCGTAACACTTTCTCCACGGGGTCCTTGCGCTTGGTCCCCAGGCGCACGGAGACATCTTCTCGGGCCACCAGCTTGCCCTTGTCCCGAGTACGGGAGGAGCCCTCGGGAGCTCGAGAATCGATGGGAGCTGACACATCATCCACATTGATCACCTCCATCTCGATCGACGGTGTCTCCTCCTCAATTAGTCGCCTCGTGTCTGAACAAGGTTCTTTCTTTCTTTCTCTCTCTCTTTCTTTCTTTCTTTTTCTTTTTTTTTCTTCTTCTTCTCTCTCATTTTTTTATATATTTCATTCACCCTATATATAAGGGGCGGGGTGGATCGAACGGGCCACCCCCCTTTCAAACTCCCTCTCTTCCCTCTCTCTTTATCTCTCTCCGACGGTCGAGCGGACAAAACCCCCCTTCTTCTCTCCTTCTTCCTCTCCGGGCGCGACCGCCACCGCGAGCACCACCGCCGTCATCGTCGTGGTGAGGAGGCGGCCGTGGAGGCCCCCCTTCTCCTCTTCTCTCTTCTCTCTTCCTTCCTTACTCTCCCTTCTTCTTCTCCTTCATCTTCTTCCCCCTCTTTTCCTCCCTCTTCGCCATCCTCGGGGAGGGGGAATGGTGGAGCCCTAGGCTTCCCACCCCTCTTATCCTTCCTCTCTTTTCTTTTCTCCCTCTGTTCTTCCTCCTCTTCCCTCTTCTCTAACTTCACGGGAGGGCTACAAGGTGCCGTGGGTTAGAGGCGCCGGTCGTGCCGGCGAAGGGGACGCCGGGCATGTCGGGCAAGCCTCTCTGGGCGTGCACCGGGATAGGGCCTATGGGGAGGAGTGTGTCGGATGGGACCCTGGAGAAGTGTAGCGGGGAAGGCGACCATGGGCATGCCGGTGAAGAGGCACAGGGGAATGTGCTGGGGAAGAGTGGCAGGGAGCATACTGGCAAACGGCTGGTCGGGTGTGCCGATGAAGGACTTCCAAGGCGCACCGGGTAGGGATGCCAAGGTACGCTGGGGAAAACCCACGAGGGGCGTGCTAGGGAATGGTTTCTGAGACCGTGCCGACAAAGCAGAGCGCGGGTGTGCTGGGGAAGACCTGTAGGGGCGCACTGGCGAAGAGCTGCTAGGGCGTGCTGGTGAAGGGTCACCTGGGGCGTGCCGGCGAAGCAGAGTGCGGGTGTGCCGGGGAAGACCCGCAGGGGTGTGCCGGGGAAGGGTTTCTGAGATCATGCCGGTGAGGCAGAGCACGGGTGTGTCGGGGAAGACCCGCAGGGGCGCACCGGCGAAGAGCAGCTAGGGCGTGCCAGTGAAGGGCTGCTTGGGGCGTGCCGAGAAGACCGTTGAGGGTGTGCCAGGCAAGGGCACCCAGGGGCGTACCAGCGAAGGGGAGAAGAGTACTTCTTCAAGCGGAGGACTTCCGGTGTTACCCCTCGGGGCCCACCGTTACTTTGTTGGGGCCGTCACTCCTTGTGGATGCACACCCGTGTTTTCCCTTATGCCTCTGGCCTAGGGAAAACTCTGCCAAAATTTCGTCGAAAATTATCGGTGTCTTATTCATTTTACTTGTAACAAATCCCTCTTATAGTTTTCGTTCCTTTTTGCCTGTGGCTTGTTAAAAATTTAAGGTTGCTACACCAAGTCCATGCATCTCCTGTAGCAAGTACTTGCATATAGAGTCTTAGGCTCAGTCCAAGTCAGAGCATAAACTGTAGCAAGTCCTTGCATATAGAGTCTTAGGCTGAATCCAAGTCAGAGCAACGCCTGTAACAAGTCCTTGCATATAGAGTCTTAGGCTCAGTCCAAGTTAGAGCATACACTGTAGCAAATCCATGCATATACAGTTTTAGGCTCAATCCAAGTCAGAGCATACACTGTAGCAAGGTAAAAGCACATCTGCCTTAGCCATGTAGAGTCTGAACTACACTTCAGCAAGTCCGTGTATGGTCCGTTCACACACATAAAGTCCGTGCACATTCCACCGGCTTGCATACTCTAAGTCTGTGCACATTCCACCGGCTTACATACTCTAAGTCCGTGCACATTCCACCGACTTACATACTTTAAGTTCGTGCACATTCCACCGAATCGCATGATTAAAGTCCTTGCACACTCTTCCAAGTCTGTGGAGGTATTAAACAGGTCCGTGCACATTGTTCTTCCAAGTCTGTGGATGAACAGTCCACTGCATAGCAAGTCTGAGCATATGTTTTCATGCATGTTCTGGCCTTGGTCAAGAACATAAGTCCGTGCATGCCTTGTCCAGGTCCGTGGATGAACAGTCCACTGCATAGCAAGTTCGTGCATATGTGTCCATGCATGTTCAGGCCTTGGTCAAGAACATAAGTCCGTGCATGCCTTGTCCAGTCCGTGGATGAACAGTCCACTGCATAGCATGTCCGTGCATATGAGTCCATGCATGTTCTGGCCTTGGTCAAGAACATAAGTTCGTGCATGCCTTGTTCAAGTCCATGGATGAACAGTCCCGTGCATACCAAGTACGAGCAGCGTTATGTCCTTGCACGTCTTCACCAAGTCCTTGCACGTCCTCACAAAGTCCTTGCACATCTTCACATAGTGCGTGCATGTCAAACCCCTTGCATATTTCTTATTGAAACCAAGTCCGTGCACATTGTGCATCCGTGCACATTGTGCACCCGTGCACATTTGTTCATTGTGCATCCGTGCACATTATTTAAGTTCAAGTCCTTGCATTTTCTTGTAAACAAGTCCGTGCACGTCTATGCACGCCTTCCAACCTAGTCCGTGCTCATTGCTTCAAGCCCAAGCACATCTACAAGTCCGAGCATATCCCTGTAAACAAGTCTGTGCACGTTGTGCACAATTCATTCTTATAAGTCTGTGTATGTACAGTGTCTGCATATGAACCTCATGCTTTTTCTATGATGACTGAGTGTTCTTTAAAATGACAGGGATTTTGTTATTTTTGGAACGTCGATCTAAAATGAAATAAGGCACATTATAATAGATACCATTGTTAGCTCGCTGGCAGAGCTTCCTCTCTCAGTTCGACATCACCTTTGTCGTTTAGAAGGCAATCAAAGGATATGCCATCGCTGAGCATCTCGCTCATCATCCTATCCCCTGCACTGACTCTATTTAGGATGAGTTCCTTGATGAGCATCTCTCTATCCTTCCCCATCATCTCTTTTGGTCTCTGCACTTCGATGGCACACTCAACTCGCAAGGCCGAGGGATAGGTGTCGTTCTCCTCACTCCCGAAGAAGTGACGATTCCTCTTACGTATCAGCTCCGCTTTCCTGCTACCAACAACATCGCTAAGTATGAAGCTCTCCTGGCCAGATTGAAGCAAGCCTATCTCTTAGGCGCGCAGTACCTGAACATTATAGGAGACTCTCAGCTTGTTCTGCGACAAGTTCTGTCCACTTACCGCACTCGTGACCCGAAGCTCAAGCCATATCAAGATTTGGTCATCCTCTTGGCTAGGTAATTCCTTAAATTAATCTATATTCACACTCCTTGATCTCAGAATATCCTCGCCAATGCGTTGGCATCGCTTGCTTCCTCCTTGTCTTTTCCTCTCTGTCGGAGCACTGAGACCATCGTTTTCCAAAGGTTGGATGCCCCTTCTCTTTAGGATCCCTGGTACGACAACCTTAGGAAAACTGTAGAAGCAAAGCCTGAGAAGAAAGAGCTGAAGGAAGTCTCTTTGGCAGAATTAGAAGAGATATTGGAAGAAAAAGAATTGTCATGGTATCATGAAATTGAGCTGTATTGCAGAGATGGATCGTTCCCAGAAGGGGCAAGCGCTGAGCAGCGTAATGCTATTAAGAGAGCTGCCTGGAAGTACACTATCATTGTTGGAGAATTGTACATGCGCACTCTCAAGGGAATGCTTATGAGGTGTCTAGATGACGATGAAGCTTGGAAAGTGGCCGAAGCAACCCACTCAAGCGAGTGTGGAGGTCATGTCAATGACCAGGCTCTAGCAAAGAAGATCCTTAGGATGGGTTATTATTGGCCCACTCTAGAGGTAGATTGCTCCCTCTATGTCCAGAGGTGTCTTAAATGTCAACTCCACGCTGATAAAATCTATGCTCCTGCTTCATCTCTTCATCCCCTCTCAGCTCCTTGGCCATTCTTCATGTGGACTTTCGACATTGTAGGCCCGCTAGGTGATCCTAATTCTCAGATCAAGCAGAAATCCTTCATCCTTAACACCACTGAGTACTTCACCAAGTGGACCGAAGTGGAAGCATACGCGGAGATCAAAGCTACCAAGGTGTGCCACTTCATCATGAAGAATATCATCTCACGGTTCGGAGTGCCAAGCAGTATTGTCACTGACAATGGGCCCCAGTTCGTCTCTCAAGAGCTCTAGGACCTCTGTAAGAAGGTAGTTTTCCTACTTTGCTACACCTGTTATTTTTGCTATTCTTCCATGCTACTGCATGTTTTTTGGTGGGGATCCGCATGACCCCTACTGAGCCAGTGACACGAGACTCACCCCTGCTTTTCAGGTGGGTAGCGTCGTTCTGCTTTCACGATTCATGGTGTGATGAGTTCGTAGTGGCTAGTTGTACCTGCATCGGGCTTCCCTTGACTTCTAGGTACGCCTTTCTTTTCTATCGACTGTACTTGTGTTTCTGTAGGACTGGACTCTGGTATAATTATTAAATTGAAACTGTTAATTAATAAGTAATTTTATTTCTACTACTTTAGCAAAGTGATCTAATAAAATTTAATTACTTATTGTTATATCTCTGTGGCTTCAATGTACTACACGATAATCTTTTTTCCCTTTGGAGCTTTACAGCTCTTGGGAGGCTTCACGGGTTCCAAGTGGTATCGAGTCTGCTCGGTAGTCCTATCGGGTATATCTGGTATCCGGGATCTAGGTCATCACACAAACCAAGGTCAAAGCACCTTTTGCTAGCACGCAGCCAAGGTCAGAGCACATTCTTGCTAGCACGAGCTAAGGTCGGAGCACCTCTTTCTAGCTCTAGCCAAGGTCGATGCACATTTGTTAGACTGCATACTAAGGTCGGAGCACATTTGCTAGATTGCATACTAAGGTCGGAGCACATTTGCTAGACAACATATAAGGTCGATGCACCTTTGGTAGACTGCATGGAAGGTTGGTGCACATTCTCCTTGAATGCATATAAGGTCTACGCAAGCAAAGGAGTCCAAGCACCTTCAGGTCTAAGCATATTCCAGTATAAGGTCTGCACAATGTTTACCTTCAACATCACAAGGTCTGAGCATGTTTTAAGTGTGTGCATATAGGTCCATGCATGCTCTGAGGTCGGTGCACATATGAATATGAGGTCGGTGCACATTTGTATTATGCACATATCAGGTCGGTGCACATTGAGCCTGTGCAAAATGAAGGTCGGTGCACGTCGAGCTAGCGCAAGACCAAGGTCGGTGCACATCAAGTTGGCACAAGATAGAAGTCGATACAGGCTTTGTTTCAATGCACCAAGGTCTGAGCACATATGAAGACAAGGTCTGTGCACGTTACTGTACAAGGTCTTTGCACATATGGAAGACCAAGGTCTGAGCACATATGGAAGACCAAGGTCTGAGCACATATGGATGACCAATGTCTGGGCACATATGAAGACAAGGTCTGTGCATGTTACTGTACAAGGTCTGAGCACATATGGAAGGCCAAGGTCTGAGCACCTATGGAAGACCAAGGTCTGAGCACATATGAAGACAAGGTCTGTGCACGTTACTGTACAAGGTCTGAGCACATATGGAAGACCAAGACAGAGTATAGCAAGGAAGCTCTATGAGAAGAGGAAAGCTTCTGTCTAGACAGGAGGAGATGAAGCCTGTGTCTTCTTCATCTTTCTCCTGGGTCTTCACCAAGACTGCAAGGGAAACGGTAGTCCTCAACTAACACTCCAATGAATGAGGATATGGAGGAATGATGTTCGCTTTCCCTTGCAAGCTTCTCTGTTGGAGGAAGAAGATCATCGATCTTGCTCAGTCTCCAGTAGCACCAGGAAGGAGGTTTCTTACTCAACAAGCTTGATGGTTCTTCTCTTCCTTGCGTGTCATGCTAATTGTTGCTCTTCCCATATATATAAAATGTATGAATAGCAAGTTGAAGCATCTCTTACGTTGTCCACTATGAAAATTGGAACAAGAATGTCACGTCCACATTATTTTGATTAGGTTTCTTGTCAAAGGTTGACTTCTACCTACCGCTCCAGCTGGCTTGTGGGTAGGTACAATCTGCCATGGTTTGAGCAAAGTAGAGGGAACTCTGCCAGACATTTATCCCCCTGACAAAAGAGTCCTTTGGGTGGTTCTTTTAAGTCAAACGGATCCTCCAAATTGGTTTGCGGATGTAGGAGAACAGGCACTTGCGATTCTAGATCCATTCTGGGAGAACCTAAATGTGTCGACACTTTATAGGCAGGGTGTCGACACGTCGCATGAGCTAGCACGGACCTTATCGAGCTATGCACGGACTAGCACCGACCTTACCGGGGAGACCTGCACTGAGTCAGGACATTGCACCGATCTCATGGCAGGCGTGCACGGACTTTATCTTGCACTGGCTCAAGTGTGCACACGGACCTTATCTTGCGCTGGCTCGAGTGTGCATGGACATCATAGCATATGTGCACAGACCTTGTCTTGTGCTGGCTTGAGTGTGCACAGACCTTGTAGCAGACTTGCACAGACCTTGCTAGATTCTTGAGAAAGATTGCACAGACCTTAGCAAATGTGTGTGGACCTTGTAACACGGCTATGGAAGGTTGGGCGGACCTTGTAGCAAATGTGCACGGACCTTGCTAGCACCTCAATAACCGTTCACGTGCAGCTTGGGCCGAGGTGTCGAGGCATGAGCTCGACGTGTCAGGACATTCAACGTGCAGCTTGTGCTAAGGTGTCGAGACTTGAGCTCAACATGTCGGGACATGCACACCAGTAGAGGGGAGGCTTGATTCCTTGAGCCGAGGTGTCGATGTTTTTGACATAGGGTGTCGACACCTTGTAGATCCAGAGCCTGGATGGAGACAGCTTCATTTAGGATTTCTTCATGGGGTGTCGACACGTTGAGGGGATGTGTCGACACGCTTTGAGTGTTTGTTCTGAAAAATGTTAAGCCAAACTTGTTAGGTATTTGTCAATGATAAACCAAGTACTAGTCAGAGTAACACTCGTCAGTGTCAGTCCAAGCCTCTGACCACGTGTGCACATACTGACTCCTGCCTAGAGCCAGGTCTCTAGCTAGTATTCCCCTCCGTAGGACGCTACGGTTGGACCGAGCCCACGGAACTAGCTTAAAAATCGTGTGACGGGATTACCCCTCCACCTCTCCCAAGTGGGTCGACACTAAGGTCGCTGGGCTATGACTAGTGGTTCCATCACAAGAAAAGAGAAAGTAACTTTATCGGGATGTAAAGATGTGTCACAGTTTATAAAATAAGTTAAACATGGCGAATATGCAGCAATTAAATGCATAATAACATGAATATGTTAATAATTAGAATCTGCATGAATTAAACGGACGGGACACGGCCGCTTAGTGACTGGGCAGTCGGTCGACTGGCCGCTCAATGGGCCCGAACAGTTCTAAGTGAGCCATTCCACAATGATACAATGCAGAGTTCTAGGGAAAAGACTGTCAGGGGTCAGCCGTTCGATGGACGGGACGGCTTGGGACTGACCGCTCAATGCATGAAGGGTTCATGGGATGGTCGAACGACACGCTGCACAGTGGGGTTGAAATTGGCCGCCCAACACACCACCGCCTTACTATTCCAGGGACTGGATGGTTAAGGGTTAGCCGTGCTAAGTACTAAGCAGTCCAATGTGGACCTTCCAAAGGTCTTAAGCGGTTTGGAGTGGACCGCGTACTACAGGACGGCCTCTAGGGGCCGTGCCATTGCCGCAGTGGCGGGAACGGGTGAACCACGGTGGAAACCCCTCCCGGTCGACTCAAATCGATGGGATTCAAAATTCTAACTAACCTGCCAAGCCCACACGACAATTCTATTGCTATACATGCCATCAAAACTTAAAGATGATGCCCATGGAATCAATTTCAAGAAATTGGGCTAAAATATACTAACATGGTATATTACACAGAATATGAGGAAACTAACATCGGACAGTGACGCATGGGGTACCATCACAATCCTAACGAAGTGAGGAATCCATCCCCCTACCTATTGCGCGACGAGGCTGGCGTTCCCATACCGAACCGCTGAATGGAGTCATGCCGATCTCTCGCCCGTCCTCGCCTCCCCACTTCGCGAACCAAGAGAAGGTGGGTGTCAACGCGATCCTTGCATCACGACCTCTCCAACGGTACCCTCCACCCCTCCGTCCGCTGCCATCTCGACTGAAACCGAGAGAGAGGGAAGGAGAGTGGGTCGCGTGAGAGAGAGGGAGGGTGAGAGAGAAATGAGAGAAATGGGGAGAGAGAGTGATCGACGAGGGTTAAAGTTTTTTTATTATAATTATTTTTTTTAAATTTAACTCCAATTACATTTATACCCTCAATTAAGTACGGGGAAGTGTGGGTTCCCCGCACACTGCGTCGATGCCGCTTCCCCTATTAACAATACATGCACTACTCCCCGCACAAGGGGTTGGACTAGGGGAAGGGAATTCAAGATTACACCAAAATACTACCTCCATGCAGGGAGGGGCGTTAAGCCAACCAGGCGGGGTGGGGGAAGAAGACCACAAGGTTGCCGAAGAAGTCACTCAGCCGATTCTGCTAGCTTCAGGAACGGGCTGACCCACGGTCACTGTTGACGGCTCCACGGTCTGTGGCAAACTCGGATGATGCCGAAACCAGCGCCAATACCTCGCTATCTGGTTTAGGACGTCTCCAGAATTTTTGGGGAATGGCCCGGAGACGTCACTGGTCGTGGTTGACTCTGTGCCAGGGTGGCTCTGCTCTGGCTGGTTCTGTCCTCAGGGCGCAGCAGTAGGAAGTTGGCACCGTCACGAATGCTCCTAGAATTGGAATGGTACGGGACCAAAGCCAACGCGTCCGTCTACGAGTCTCCTTCAATCCCTGACCAGGAAGGCCTAGAGAGATAGAAGGTGCACAGTAGCAGGGTATCAGTGCTGGTTTTCTGTGGACTGACCTGTGCACCCAGGAGAGAAAATTCAGAATGAATAGCTCCGACTGCCGAATGAAGCTCCATCGACTGGGTTGGACGGAGGACCGGTAGGAGAATGCCCCGGCCAAGCGGCGCACCAAGAGGAGCAGAGTTGAGGTCGTATTAGCTTCTGTAAACCATTTCTGGCTGTAGGCCGGACTGGTTCTACACAGTCTGTGGAGGATGACTCTCAGGAAGGTGGCGCCGTCACGATCACTCCTGTCTTCAAAATGCTGTGGGAACAAAGGGAGTGCGTCCATTTATGAATCTTCTTCGTTCTCCAACCCGGAAGGGCACCAAAGAAGGTCAGAGTGGGGAGGTAGAGGGTGAACAGTGGTGGGGTACCCGTGCTAGTTCTGAGTGAACTGACCTGCGCACCCGAGGAAGAAAAATCAGAATGGATACCTCTGGACTCCAAATGAGGCTCCGCCGGTGGCGTTGGACAGAAGACTGGTAGAGGAACACTCCAGCCAAACGGCGCACCAAGGGAAGTTGGGGTGCGGGCGTAGAATCTTCTGCAGCAAGGCTTTGGTCTTCCCACAGATGCCAGATGCGCGCTCTGACGAGAATGGACCTCCAAGATAGCCCCAAACTCGGATGAAGGCGAGATCACCTCGGCGTCGAAGATGACTTGAAGACCTTTCTGTTGATGTATGGCACTCCTCCAGAAGTCACCGATTGACATCGGGGCAGGCTTACTTGCGAACTAAGTGTGCAGGAGGGTAATAGGTGTAGTGAGGGGTGATGGGAATGTGAAGGGGTGAGGGCTAATGGCTGTCGCTTGCTTGCCACATCCACCTTTACCCTCCTCAGTTCTAACTACGTTGAACTGCAGAACTGAGACCAGTCTGTTTGCCCCTCTCATGCCAGATACCTCCACTGCACACCACCCCGCCTCTGCTACCCAGTCATCCAACGTCTATCATCTATCCACCAGAGAAAACCCCAACCCATTCGCCTCTAGGAATTCCCGATTCCAGTCCCATCTTTGGTCCCCTGTCCAGCTGCCAGCAGACTGTCCAGATTGCGCAGGGTTGGCTTCAAAATACGCTTCACCTTCCACGGTACCCAGTTGCAGTTGCCACTCCACCGACATCCCTGGGACATCCCCAGCAACGTCCATGCGAAGTTCCGTTACCAGAGGATGTGAAGAAAGTGGCGTACCGGGCTCATCTTCTTGCTGCCTCCTACCGCATGCGCAGACCAGCGAGTAATCTGCCCGCCGCTCAAGGTCACTCCGGAGGTTCCAGCCAGTGCCGTCGACTTCCCTCTTCATCCAGGAGGCTCGCCATCCACATCAGCGTACCTCCAGGGATGTTTGTGCCTTCCTTGGCCTCCATGACGTGCCATCCTTGCCACTGGTCCCTTCTCGTACCGGTTGACATCGGGTCGTGGATGACAAGCTACACCGACCCATGGCCCGTCACCCCACTTCGCACTACCCCCGAATCACTGTGTAGCCTTTTACCTCCCTGCGAGGAGTAGGCTTTGGTTTGGGTTGTACTTATTTAGCTCTTGTGTCAGATGGTTGTGTGATTTGGCTGGGCATCTTCCCCATGCCCCGAGTGTGGAGGTACACGTTCACATCCTTGTTTGGTCTCTTTCTTGCTTGTTTAGTATATTCTCTAGGGCCGCTGCTTGTGTGATTGTTAGGATTCTAGCTCATATACATTTGTATCACTGCCATGGTGAGAGAGCATGACTACCCCGTGCTCGATCCGAGCACGAGTGTGTGAATTACCTACCATAGACTCTACCGGTTCCTCAACCGTGTGGATCGACATGCTTCCCTCTTTTGGGGATGATTGTGAGCTTGAGTTACTTGTTTTAGGCGTGGTCCCTCTCTTGGGAGTCTTAGGTGTCGAGTTACGCTACTCAACCTATCGTCTTCTTGCTGGTCTAGTTGTCCACGTAGTCACGTCCTCACGTAGAGTGCTAGCTTGCATAGCATCTCGCATCAAATTTGGTATCAGAGCCGTAGGTTTGTCTAGAGTACATTTGAGTCTGCATTCCCCACTTGCATTGCCATTTGAGTCATGTCTATTCCCATTCCTTAGCTGTCTCACATGTCCACCCCATAAGTCCCACTCCAAAACTTCCCATGGCTTTCAAGTCACCCGGGCGATATGACTATCTACATGGTAGGGAGGAGAGATACCGCCGAACCATTTTTGAATAGACTTGGATGTCCATCGGTGCAAGTTGTGTAATGTAATGCGGCTGAAGCCTATTGAGGAACCTTCTTGCCTTCATCTTTTCAGTACATACCAAGTGGGGTGCATATCTGGACAGTCTGGAGAACTGGGCCTCATACTCGGTCACTTTCAAGGTCCGTTGTTTCAGTGCGACAAATTTCGCGGCCTTCTTTTCCTGAATGTGGTCGGAGAAGTATTTGTTGTTGAAATGCTCAACAAATTCATCCCATGTGACATGGTCACCAGGCAATGTTGCTTCTATAGATTCCCACCAACATCGAGCATCCCGCTCTAGTTGGAATATAGCCAGTAGAACCTTTTCTCCATCCGTGCATTACATTACATAAAAAATTATTTCGATTTCCTTTAAACAGTTCTCAGCATCCTCGGGGTCAGATGAACCTGTGAACCTTGGTGGGTTCAAGTTGCTGAAGCCCCTATGGAGATCACCGACTCTACGGTTAACACTGCCTTGCGCCACTTGCTGTAGCGCCTACGTAAGACCTCGTACGGTGCACTGTATCTCGTGCCATTGTGCTCTTTCAACGGCCATGATCCTACAAGAGAATTTAAGCATGATAAGTGTCATGTTTAATTATAAGGTCGAATGTTGTTATAGTACTTAACCCATGGCTCTACCCATCTCACTGGGTATAAGGTGTAAACCTATCCTTGGACTTGGGTTCTGAAATTTGAAATCCTAGGCTCTGATACCATGAAAAATCTATCACGCCTCGGGCACAGAAGAGAACCCGGTATGCGTGACGAGCTTGTTATCGATTACGTCAATCAGAGCGATAAGAATTTCAACACAAAGATAGAGTGCGAAAAACACAAGAATATTACTAGCCAAATTTAAATTTCCACAACCATACTAATATTCTAACATAACCATAATGGTAAGGAACCATACTAATCATAAGATTACAAGCCTTAACATGTTCTGATCACTAACATAACTGGAAATACAATGTAAGGACTTAAGATACAAAAGACATGACTAGCTGACAGTCTGACGATCAGTGACTCTAGCACTCTTCACTTAGTCTCATTCCCATCGGGGTGGTCATCGCTATCCAAGTTACCTGAAAAATGTTAGGATGCAACTAGATGAGTGAATCGCTCAGTAAGAATTACATCTCAAGTTCTAACAATCTTTAAGTAAATTACATTTTTACGTGCAATGCAGGTATAGCTATGCATGATGGACGAGCAAGATATCAAGAACTGTATAGAAAGAATATGAGCAAGATATCAAGAACTGTATAGAATATCGCATGATTTCAAGTATCAATAAGGTACTAGCAAGTGATTGCACAATATTTTTCCAAGAGAGTAAGAATCCTACGATGCCCATAGTGCCTGAGGAGGCCACTGGAAAGAGTGACGATGAGCCCACTGCCGAGGAGGCACCTGAGGCAGTGGTTGGACCCCGCTCGTCCGAGGTAGGCGGAGACCCCTAAAAACCCTATTTTGATTTTTCAAATTGCATGCATGAGGGTAGAATAGCAAGGGAATGGGTCAGGGGACCCATAGATGTGATGTAAAGGCACCCAGGGCCATCTCCTAAGCTTAGGGAAATGGTGGAAACAATGCTGTTACGACGAGAGCCTAGCAGTCCTTCCAGGGACCGCTAGGGTGCCAAACAATCTGACCTAGACCGCTAAGGCCAGACAAACGGTCAAGAGAGGACCGTTAGGGTTCTAAGGGTTTTTTTAGTTAGTTATGCATGAATTATTGAACTATATGGATAACTGACACTAATTGTTAAATGCATGCAGGGAAAACGCCAGATGAGGATATCATGGCTGCAGGTCCGAGTAGTGTACCTGGCACTACTAGACTTCTAGAGAGAGAAACTAGTTATGATGGGGTTTGCAGAGTTTCTCAGGATGGAGGTGATGAGGCTAGACACGGCCCTCCTCTACACGCTCCACAACTGGTGGGATCCGATTAGCAGGGCATTTCTGTTCCCATGGGGACACATGATCCCCACACTGGAGGACGTGGCGAGGATTACAGGACTACGAGTCCATGGAGCACTGGTGATAGGGGCAACGTATGCCGACTACCAAGACTTGGCGCGGGAGTTGCTGGGGTTGGAGCTGACGAGGCCGGGACACCACTCGTCGATGCTAGGACGAGCGACCCTCCATGAGAGCTTGGAGTTGCGAGGAGTGGCTATAGCCATGGGAGAGCTACCGAAGGAGCACTTGGGAGGGCTGATGGACTGAGCTAGACAGAGAGTGGCAACGGGACCAGGCCCAGAGGTAAACTTAGTCCTTCGCCGCTTCTTGATGTTGCTATTCGGGAAGTTGATTTTTGTGACGAGCTGCAAGCTCCTCCCTCTACTGAGAGATTAGGATGGAGTTGGGGACTACGCGTGGGGCGCTACTGCACTAGCATTCCTATTCGACTCCCTCAGCACTACCGATTAGCAGACGATGCTGGGCAGGTTCTCACCTTTGCTGCAGGTAACCCTTCCACCTTAGATGCTTATTAAATTATGATTATGACTCTATGACTTGCTACATGCTGACACTGACAATGCAGGTATGGACCTATGTGTACCTCCTCGACCTAGGGAGAGGGAAGGAGGTACATCTGGACCGTGTTCCCATCGTGAGGCAGTGGATGGTGGTATGGGACATCGAGTCGCTGCGACGCTTAGTGTGGGCGATTCAGGATGACATTGACACGCTACCCTATGCATGGGTAAACTCTAAACTCTAGACTTCTAAATGCTCTTGATGCTTGACTTGATGCTGACACTTGACTTGACTTTCTAGGTGTGCTGGACACTGTACCGTGATGATAGGCACAAGGGGCAGCCCTGGGTGGAGGTGGCCCAGATGTACGCAGGATGAGACATGTGGCTACACTCCATGAACATCATCGAGCCACTACACCACCACCTAATCATGAGGACTAGAGGCATCCACCAGCTAGAGGTGGAGTTCCCAGCGAGAGAAGAGGAGCGCGTGGGGCAGTCTTCGAAAGGACTAACCAGTGAGATCGACTAGGTCACTCGGGCAGTGGACCAGGTACGTGACTCGACAAGGAGAGGGCGTGTGGTGCGAGCACGAGCTACCAGCGATAAGGCCTACTTGAAGGCCTATGCCAAGCCCTACGAAGACCAGGTCTTCTGTGGCTCCCGATGATCTATACGACTCTCTAAACTCATACTTCCTAGTGATTTCTAATGCATTGACAACCTGACTTTCTATATGCAGCTAGACCCCCAGGGGAGGATAGTGGAACTCCAGGGTCTCCTCCACTCTACTATCAAGCAGAGGGATGAGTTCCAGCGCTCGCCGATGCTTCTGGTTAGTTTAACCTAACCTTAGACTTAATATGCAAATGCTAAGAGACTAACTAACTTGACTTTTAAATGCAGCGGGCCGAGGGAGCACAACGGCAGGGACCAGATGCTCCATCCTCTTCCTCCCAGCCACCAGTGGATAGGGCTGAGCGGGATGCCGACTTCGCACGGGCGATTGCTCGGGCTGAGGAGGCCGAGGCCACTCTCGCGGAGCGGGTAAGCAAACCAACCGAACTTCCCTTTCTGACTTTATTATTATGAAAATGCAAGTGACTTACTATAATGAATGCATGCACAGGTGAGGGGGCTAGAGGCAGCAATGAGGGAGGCCACTCGGCAGAGGGAGGAGGTGGAGCAGCTTCAGGCAGAAGTGGCAGAGGTGGCCCACCTTCATGTAGAGGTGGAGTGCCTGATAGCTGGGGCGATAGAGGCAGAGCGGTCCCGACTGTAGGTCATCGAGCAGAAGGGTGTGATAGTGGGACTGAAGGAAGCCCTCTGACTTCTGGGCAGGAGGTCGAAGCCCAGTAGGAGCCAGAGCGACGCGCACAATAGCCCGTATCGAGGTTACTTCACCAGCTCCTTCGGCTACCGGAGGAACGAGGAGGAGGAGCGACAGCAATGCCGTGAGGAGGGGAACACTACCATGGACCCGCCAGCGAAGCGCCACAAGGGCACTGGAGACAGCGGGGGTCCAGGAGAGGGACCGGCTTGATGTACTCTTTTGGTTCTTGTTTTTACTCCTTTATGGGGCACATGCATGTACATGACTAGACCTTAGTGAAAAATGTGATCTTTTGACTTCTAGGATGCAAATGCATGGATGCTGACACTAACTCTTACTAACTTAATGACAACCCCTAAGATTGACAAGGAGAGAGAGAGAGCAACACAAAGGCCGGGGAGAGGGAAGAGAGAGGAACTTAGGGTCAGGTGAGAAAAATAGGGCCGCTATCCCCTGGGTGGCGGTCCTGTAAACGACCGCTAAGGATAGATGATGAAGAACTAAGAAGAGCAGGAAAATGATCCACGCAAGACCACTAACAGAGACAAATGGTCGCGACGTGACTGTTAGGAGAGCGAGAGAAAAGGCAGCGAAGGGAAGGGACAAACGGTCATCTGATGACCGCTAGAGGAGCCTAACAGTCGCGCGATAGACCGCTGGGGCGAAAATATAGTTAAATTCGAACGGGACTCTCCAAGAGAGTCCCAACCCATGAATAGGGGTTCCCAAACTGCACTAAGACCCATCTTAACTCAAATTGAGGCTTCCTAGCCTCAATCCCAATGCACTAGGACTACAACCAAAGCCTTATAACTAGGAATACACCCAAAACTCACAGCTCATAGAAAATCCTTCCCTTAAGCTTTGAAAACTCCATAAAAATCACCTAAATCACCATGAAGAGATCCTTTGAAGCTAGCACCATGGGTGAGGTTATCTACAATGGGCTAAGACTGGCTAAGAAGGAGCATGGGGAGCTACAGTGGCTGACCTCCATCCCCAAGTACCTAAGCACAAGCCCTTCAAGAGTGATGCGGAACGACGAGTTCTGATACCAATTTGATGCAAGACCTGAGACTCTAGGCAAGCTCGCGATCATCCCATGCGAGGAAAGGGTATGAATATGCGCGGTTGAGAAACCGGTAGCGAGTCAATGGTACTCGGCTCTTCCGTGCTCGGATCGAGTCATGGGATGGGTCACACTCACTCTCTCACAGTGGTGATTGAAATAACTTCCAACCCTTTAGGGGCCTCACCAGCCTCTTGGGTGGCTTCCCCAGTTCTTGGTATCGGTGTATCGATATTATCGATATATCAATATCCAGATCTCCAGGTCGTTACAGTTGGTATCAGAGCGGAGTTGAAGATTTGTATAAGGAATTGAAATGTGTAATTATCCAGAGCAAGTCCATTTGAGTTGTCTATTGCTGGCTTAGGATGTTTTTCGTATTATTGATGGATTTCTTGTTATTATGTGAGTTTTCTAGCTTCAATATGCCGCCTCGTAGGAGAGGCTGTGGTCGAGGTCAAGGTCCTACTCCTCAGGAAGAAAGTAGTGCCTCATCTCCTCCAGTGTTTGTTTCGGATCAAGCTCAAGCCGTTCCCGTCCTTGCTCCAGCTCCTGCTATTCCTACGCAAGAGGATGTGCCTGGTGGCCGTGGTCGTGCATTGAAGGAATTTCTACTGTTCCATCTGTCGACTTATGAAGGTCAAGCTGATCCAAATGCAGCCAGGGTTTGGCTGGATGCAACTGAACGTGTATTCCGATCTATGGAATGTGCTGAAGATGAGAGGGTGATGCTTGAAACTTTTCAGCTTCAGGGCGCAACACTTACTTGGTGGACTACAGAATGGGAAGTCACCTTCCATTCCCATCTGCTCTGACAGATCACCTTGATAGAGTTTATCGCTACTTTCGAGCGTACTTTCAGTCCTGCATACCTCCACATGAACACGATGCATCAATTTATGGAGCTCGTGCAAGGTGGAATGTCAGTGCTGGAATATTGCAATTGGTTCATGGAATTGGGCTGTTATACGCCCCATCTTCTAGCAGCTGAAGTCCTTAAGACTGAGCATTTCTTGCATGGTTTGAGGCCCGATTTAAGACAGCATTTAATTGCAACCCAAGTGTCCGTGATGAATGATGCTTATCAGACAGCAACATCACTTAAGCTAGATATGGCTAGATCTCATGGTTTTTCTCAAGCGGCATCGGTTTAGCCGACTGTTCCACTTCAGCCGAGTTATCAGCCTTCTGTGTTGGGCGTTCCTCCTGTCAGTCCTACTGCGAGTGGTACTTCTTCCTTCAAGCCTAAGTTCAAGAAGTTTAAGAAGTCAAAGAAGAGATTCGAGCAACAGGTATGTTTGGGCACTGTGCAGCAGTCTGCTCTGCCTTCTCAACAGTAGTAGAGACAAGTGATGGGACCTCTAAAGCTGTGTACGAGATGTGGTGGTAGTCATCCTGGCAGGCCTTGTTCCTTACCGGTGGTTTGTTACCATTGTGACCAGTCGGGTCACGTAGTTTGAGATTATCCCTTGTGGCCAAAGCCAGTGTAATTTTCACAAGCTTCTCAGCCGCAGCAATCTTAGTCTTAGTTTAGATCTCCTCTCACCCACGCCCCCGGCATGCCGGCCCCCACTCAAGTTGGGAATCCCAGACCCTTAGGGGTCAGCCTAAGCCAGCCAAGGCCCTTTGAACGATTGTGTTCCGCCTTGGACCCTCGCCATCATCGCCCGGTCACCTTCGGGGGATCGTGTGCGCCGTGAGAGCAAGTCATACGCGTGAGTCTGTGATCTTCTTTATATGCTTGCTGGTCTAGGTGCTAGGGTTGTCATTGCATCCAACAACATCATAGGGCTGTGCCACATCACTCTTCATGAGAGTTCTTCTTTTGCGAAGCACCGACGAACCAGAGGTGGTCCCGCCTGGTTTCGACAACGCCACCGTCCAGGGCGTCCAATCTCCCTCAGTCGCGCCAGACCCGGAGCCCCCTGTTTGCCTATGATGGATTGCTGCCAAGTCAGCCCCAACACCCCCTCCTCCTCTCAGTTTCAGGTCATTAAGTCTTCAGAAAAGTTGTGGCTTTTGACTATACAAAACCAACGCAAGTGGTCTCGTCTCGATCTGACGACGGCACTGGAAGTTCCACCATGACCATTGGTGGCCTATCATGTTGTTCACCCAGAAACCTGATGCCAACCGTCTGAGCGACCACGACAAGTGAGAAGATCTGATGGCTGCCATCTTTTGAGGGTTCGTAGAGATCCCTATCTGATACATCCACGACTTGGTCCTGCACGTTTGGAGTTCTTCAGCGAGCGTACCGGCCACCGCACCACGACTGCGCCATCCTATCTTGCGCAGTAGAACTGCACAGGTCTCCAGCTGTGACCACCTCCTCCATCCAGCGACATCGGATCGATGTCAGACTTGCAGGCATCCTTTGGCATCCCTCAAGCTTTGTCCAGGGATTGACAGCACCTCGAGTGGATGTTGGAGCGAGGCACACAGTCGTTGTTTGGTTTCCCCTCCCTTCATTCCCCCCTCCTGAGCAAGGGTAGTGCGTGTAGTGAATTGCCCCCATCCCTGTGATCCCCCCTCCCAGCGAGGAGTGTAGTAATTGTAATAGCAGGGACATCACCAAGCCTCCTCGATGCAGCGTGTCTGTCGAGTGTGCACGCTCCCCGGTGCACCCTCGTCTCCGATCGGTGTCGGTCTCTTTAGACTCAGCAAGGTATAGATCTGACCCTTGCTTCTTGGCATTGCTTTCTTAGTATCTGTTCAACGCTCACGTCGAAGGTGAGGAGAGCTTGTTCTAAATTTCCCGAACATTGAGTGCCGACCGTTGCTGTGTGAGAGAGTGTCGTCATACCCACCCTCGGGCACTGGTTCTGCCTTGGCTGAGTCGGGCGATCTTCAGACCTTAGGTCTGTCCTCCCCCGTATACTCTTAGTGGCTCCAACCGTGTTGGCTGCCCGTGGGTCACCGTCCAGACTCAAATAAAGAGAAAATTACATCAAATGACTCAAATAAAAATTACATAGGACTAGAAGATAGACAATCTGATCCTGTTGGATGTCCCCGTGGTAAGAAGACGGGCCCCCAAGTGTGGGATCAGATGGTGATGACCCCATCATGATAAGAAGCCTAGGGCCCACAACGCTAAAGCCACAGGAGTTTGATAATAGGCCAGACTCAGTTGACTAGCTGCATGGTGCACCATGTGGCTCAGGGGGCTCACCCCGCCTACACAACAAGCCAGGGGGTCACCGTCAAGTGAATTCTGGTAGAAGAGTTGCTACCCCTACTACCAGACGACTGTTAATGTCCGGGAAGTCTGTGCTAGTTGGGGGTGTCAGTATCTTCCTAGACAGATATGATGCTCGGGCAATTCCAGACCAGGTGGTCGCTGTTGTGTCGACCCACAACTCCTTACAGGCTCTTTTTGAGAGGAGAGTTGAGAAAGAAGAAGAAGGCCACCAAGGCTGGAAAGCACTGGCCCCAAGGCCGAAGAAGTTTAAACAAGTTTGGGTCCCCAAAAAGATCCAACTTGTACGCCGAGAGGCACCTGTCTACTACCACTCCTAGCTCGCTGAGGTGGGGAAGAAGAATGAGAAGGGGCTGGCCCCGGGAAAAGAAGAGATTGTCCCGGAGCATCCACACCGTGCAAGTTTTAGGGCATGTGCCTGACAAGTTGATGTCCCTACAATGGGGAGAAGATTTGAGTAGACCTCTGGAACATCCCGATTAGCTTACATCCCTCTAGTAGGAGGTCAACATCTCTCCCCAGTCTTGCATCGGGGACTAGGGCAGGAAGAAATGACCAGTATGGTCAGAAACTATTTCAGGGGTATGGGCAACCCTTCGCTGGGCCAACAATGGCTGTTGTAGGTAGCCATGGCAAAAGAAGATGATTGTCCACCGATGGTAGTCGAAAAAAAAGAAGAAAGAGGAATGACGTTATCGGTTGACGATAATGGACACGAAGATGGCTTGGGATTTGAAGCCGATGAAGCTGCTCCCCAACAAAGGGAGACAAGAAGAGTCTCTGTATTCGAGAGGCTAACCTTCCCTAGTCATGCAAGAAGGAAGGTGCATAGATAAAGAAAGTGCATGTGGGTTTTCACCTGCAACATGGTTGGAGTGGCCGATAAATGCAGAAGTTTGCCTGATGACCCCCGAGAATTTACTCAATTAGTCGAATGGCCAGGGCCGAACACCAGAAGGGTGGAAGCCACATGGGAGATGCTGAGGATGGTGAAGGGAAAGTAGATATTGCCTGAAGAAGTCACCATCCTCACTGCAAATGTGGTGACGGCTGAAGAGGAGGAGGTGTTGCTGAACATCTCGTCTGAAGGAGCTTCAGGGGAGACCAGACTTGGACAGAACTGGGGAATTGCCCTCCCGGTGCGAGTTTAGCTAACCTCCCCTCCCCACCTGGCCAGCTTAGCGCCCCTCCCTGTGTGGAGGTAGTGTTTGATTGTAATCTCAATCTCCCCTCCCCTAGTCCACCACCCCTATGCGGGGAGTAGTGCATATACTATTGAATAGTGGAAGCTACATCGGCGCAGTGTGCGGGGAACCCACACTTCCCCGCTTGCCCTCGTCTCCGAACGGGGTTGGTTTGTTCAAGCCAACCAGGTAAGCTCTAAACCTTGCTCATTCACTAGTATTTATTCATCTAATATCCATGGAATTGCTCCATTGAGCGAGAGAGAGAGTGCCTGACCTCGGAGTGTTCCACTTCTGAGCAGTCACTGTGGGTTGTGAGAGAGAGGAACCTAGTGCCCCAATTGGCACCCGACCAGCCCTTGAAGTGTGGGCTTCATACCCTTGGGAGGGCCACCTTAGCACTGCTGACATTCTACCAACTAGGGTCTTGATCCACCACCTCCACTCGGCATCACTGAGTCACCCGGGTTCGTGTGTGAGCAACGGTGGTTCGGCCGCTTTCGCGGACCTCGCTCTTTGGTTGAACATGTTTGTGTGATAGGTCCGAGGACCCTTGTCTAAGTGCTGCATTTCTCCCTAGTGGTGTCACATCACGTAGATAGCACACGTTCAGATCCTGACGTGTGGACCTCCAAGGGAGCACCTTTTTCCCAGTTCCTTGGGCAGGAATGTGGTCTCCACGCGTCCATCTCTCGTGAGCCTATATATAGAGGCCTGATCGTACAAAAGAGAGAGAGGCTTGCAGAACAAGTGAAGAGGAGGAGAGGAGAGGAAAAAGCAAGAGAGAATGATCTAGGAGAGTAAAGCAGCAGAAGAAAGGTCAGAAAAGAGGAGAGCATTTCATGAGAGCCTGTGAAATCGTACAGGAGGATGTTCTGAGAGAAAAGCAGGGTGCCATAGTTGGGTGAGTGAGACTTCTGCTTGTGTCTCTGGCTTCTAGTTCAAAACCAAGCCAGTCCGCTCCAATTGGAGCTACATTGTTTCATTTCTATTTTTCAGTCTCGTTTTCATTTTCTGTTACGAAACCTTGTTTCTCAAGCTGTTAGTCAGTGGTTGTGGCAAGCTATAGTGCCCAGCGGTAGAGGAGGATTCCTCTGGGAAGCTTAAGCTGTAAGGCTCAACGGATGTTGGAAAGTTTTCCCCGAAGCTGTGGATTAGCGGGTTGGAAGCTATGAATCTGCAGTGAAGCCACACTTGGTTTAAGTGTGGGCTTGACGTAGATCTCTACAGGAGATCAAACCACCTAAAAATCGCGTGTCTTGTGTTCGATTGTTTCTTGGCCGTGTGGATTTCACATTTCACTCTCATTCTCTCTCCTCTCTGAGTCTCTCGGTGTGGGGTGCACAGCGTTGCAGAGCTGGCCGAGGCGAGGACGCGATGGAGTGATCGGGACGCGTGATGGGGCGATGGATTGTGCGTGGCACGACGCGATCCCTCGGTGGATTCAAAGTCGGTGCGATTCATTGATTCGGTGATTTTCAGTGCGGTTTAGTCACTTCGACGCACGGTTTCTTTAGTGGAGGTAGGGAGACGGATCACCAACTTCTCCTCTACGTTTCCTTGTAGTTTTACGCCACACGGTGTGCATACGAGTGGGTTTTAATCTAGTTTGGGTAAAGCATGCTTGGGGGGTGTGCATCAGGTTCGTCAAAAAATGGTGACAATTTTCAGCCTAGTTAGTTTCATTGTGACCCCCAGCATGTTAGCATTCCAGATCTACTGATTTCATGTCGATTGGTCGTCATTTGGGGCCTGTACAAGTCTGGGAACCCCGGTGACGCAATTAGGGTCGATTCGTTGGAATCACCCATTTCTTGCAATTTAGCTGTTGCATGCGACCCTTTCGGACTGTGGAAGGTGTTTTTCATCATCTAGGGTTGTTTCCTCTTCGTTTAGATGTGAATGGGGCATGGAATGGCGGAGATCGGCCATTTCCACAATTTTCCTGTCGTAATGTGTTGGTGGCCGTTCTAGTGACCGCTATAGGTCTCTGGTGGCCCCACGATAGACTGCCACGTCCTTCAGTGTGTCAGTCAGTTCAAGGCTAGTTTAGGTTGGTGGCCCAACCTTAGACCGCTTCTTGCCTCTGGCGCCCCTATGGTGGTGCGCCAAGCTCTGTCGTCTCTCGATTTTAGTGTTTGTCAGTTCGAGTTGGCAGCCCTAGTTATGACCGCCAACGTGTTGTAGCGTGCCTTGCTTAGGCCGCTACGGTGTGTTTGACCGAGTCAATGTTTTAAGTCGGTTGGCCTTGGCGGCCCAACTTTCGGCGTTTCTTCGTTGTAGTGCACCTTCCTTAGGCTGCCACAATCCGTTTGTCTTAGGTCATTGTCCTAGGGCGGTTAGTGTGGTGGTTCATGGTTCGACCGCCAAGTACTTGTAGCGCGTCTAGTTTAGACCGCTAGGGTGGTTTGACTAGATAGGTTGGTTCAGGGCTGACTGAGCTTAGCGGCCTAATCCTTGATCGCTACAGTCCCCTAGCGGCTCATTCTAGGACCCCCAGAGTCTTGTTCCCTTTGGGGTGTAGCGGCCCTTTCCTTGACTACTTCTTCTGTGTAGTGGACTAAAGGTAGACCGCCATGATCCCTAGGCGTAGCTTTCCGTGGCTTTTGATTTCTGATTGCCTTGGCTTGACCTTGTGGTCTGCCCGTTGTCCCGTGGATGTCTCCTGACGTCCTATGAGGGCGAAGGGTGAGCTGGGGGGGGGGCTAAAGGTGCACCGGGCGAGAGAGAGAGAGACAGTGAGGGGGAAAAGAGAGAGACGGTGAGAGAGACAGAGGAGAGAGATGGAGGGAGTTGACGGAGGGAGAGACGGAGGGAGAGACGGTGGGTGAGAGAGGTGAGACGGTGAGGGAGAGAGATGAGACGGTGAGAGGGAGAGACGGTAAGAGAGATGGCGGGAGAGAGAGATGAGACGGAGGGAGAGACGGTGAGAGAGATAGAGAGGCGTACTGGCGAAGGTCTAATGGGCATATCGGCGAGGGGCTTTGATGGTGTGCCGGGCGAGATGCCAGGGAGGCGTACCGGTGAAGGGGGAATGAAGGGGTTGAGCTCTAAAGGGGTGTACCGGTGAAAGCCTGGGAGGTGCACTGGGCAAGGGTGCTAACGTATGCACCGGTGAAGAGGGTTGACGAGCGTGCCGGCGAGGGAATGAAAGAGGCGTACCGGTGAGGGGTGCATACCACTGAAGGGTTGTGTCGGCCAAAGACGTGCACCGGCCAAGGAGATGTGCCCGGGGAAATCAGGAGGCCCACTCCTCCGCTCTTCCTTTAAGGCCTTTCTTTTCTTCTTTTCTTAATTTTGGTACAGCTTTATACAGATTGTCCCTCCTTCCTTAGTTAAAGTGTTCTGTTAACCATTGTTCCATTTATTTGTTGCTCCCCTTGGTCCGTGTCATATTATTATTATTTTCTTTAGACGAAAATTCGGCAACGTCTGCCCTTGACCCGGGCGTAAGGGAGAGGCGGGGAACGCGCCCACATAGAGTGGCGGAACCCAACAATAGAAGGTGGACGTCCGCAGATGGCAACGCCTTTAATGAAACCTCGGGAAACACGGAGGGGAGGATAGGAGGGAAAGACAACTCTCGGAGGGGCTTTGGGTAGCTAGGGCGAAGGGGATGAGAAGGCGCACCAACCGAGGAGCTCAAGAGCATGCCGGGGAAGGGTGACCAAGGACATACTGGCTAAAAGGGCCAAAGAGTTGAGGTTGTGCCGCTGGGAGGAGGGCCAAGGGTGTACCGATGAGGGTAGGGTTGGAGCGTGCCGCTGAAGGGATGGCTGGGGCGTACCGCTGGAAGGGTTGGGTGTGCCGCCGAGGGGCAAGGCTGGGGGGTGTACCGATAGAAGGGTTGTTCAAAGGTGCACCAGCCAAGGGCTGGAGGAGCCGGACTGAGGGCCAGCATTTGGTGGAGCATTTTTTTGATGGCCGGAGAAGGCTTGGGCTATAGAAGAAGGGAAATCGCCGAGGGAAGAGTGAAGGAAGCCATTAAACACTTCGGGGAACCCAAACAAACGGAGACAGTGAAGAAAACCTCAAGAAAGGGATTTTTGTTCATGAAAGACAATGGAACAAACTTCTACCCCAACTGACTCGACTAACCTAGGAGGTTCTGCAGGATGTACATCTAACCTAGGGGATAGAAAGTCTATTGGGAAGGAAGTAGGGGTCTCGTGCCCCTAGGGAGGAGGCAAATAGAAAGTATCATAATCTTCCACTGACATGAGTGTTTCGAATTTGGCATTTTTTTTGGTCACACTCAGTGGTCAACATGCAGCAAGAAGAGGGATCTGTAAGAGGGGGAGGAAGAGCCCGAGGGCACAGAGTAGGGAAGATCACATCGAAGAATGAGTCCGAGGACCTAAACCACATGCCCAATAAATCTGCGGGTCCGTAGGGCGACCATCTGGAAACTAAATCAATCGATAGGCACTCCCCGCAAGGACAATTAACAATTAAATACTCAATCGGCCTCTCAAATTGAAGAGGAGACCAAATCATGGACGGGTCAAAAAGAAGAGGAGGACGGGGAATAAAGGTCGGTCTCTAAAGAATTGAGATGAGGCGGGGAAGGGACCAGGCGGCAGTTGAGCTCCCCATTCCCGGCGGAGGTAGGGCTAGCTTCTCAGAAACTTTCTTTACAACCCACAGCTCGGGTTTCTTCAAACTTCCTTTTTGCTCATCAAACAGCTTAACCAAACTGACAGAATAATCTTCAAAATCATCGACGGCCCCTCTCAGCAGCGAAGGTGGCCTAGCTCTGGCAACATCTTCTTCACTAAGTGGCAACAAAGGTGACTTCGAGGTGCCAGGCTGTAGGGGCCCTCTGACAAAGTGTTGGCTGTAATCCCATGTCAGAGGTCCGGAATCCTGTAGGATAGACAACGGTGACTTCCGATAGCCGAGGCCTCTCTGGCTCACTTTTCGACCTTTGGGGATAGGCATAGTTCGTCATTGTAACTGCGCACCGAGGCCTAATCTGGGCTGATAGCCCAATTTCAGAATCATATTCCAGCCCTTGGAGTCTCGAATCTTGGACTTGACCTTTACATCAACTGGTGCGATAGCGGGCTTGCGTGACGCATATGCCCATGGGTAATTCAAGTCCATGACTGAAAGAACTGGCCGATTGCTGGGCCACAAAGTAGGAAGGATTTTATCAGCAAGAGCATCAATAGATTGGATCATGGAGATACTTTTTACATTAACCACCCTGGCTTGGAATGGAAACTTCAGGCATTGATGAGTAGTTTAAGGGTATTGCTTGCAAACTATTGATCCACGGATGACCCAGAATGGCTTTAAACATGGGGTCTATTTCCCGGACATAGAACTCCACATCCATCTTCAACGGCCCTAGCTCAGCCTGTACTATCACAACCCCATGACAAGCTCGTCTGGAGTTATCATACACGGCTATCGTGGTTGGTGTCGCTCTAAGCATATCTGGAAAAGAAAGGGGAGCAAGAACAAGAAAAGGAGGAGGAACGGGGGTTGAGCAGGGGTGATTACTCCCCACTCTTCCAGCGCCTACTACATTTCTCTTTTTTCTCTCTTTCTCCCTTTCCCTTACTCTCTATTCCTCTTCGGTGGTCGCCGGAGTGAGGGGGCCTCTTCTTCTCTTCTCCTTCTTCCTCTCATCCCCTTCTCCTTCGCTCTTTGTCTCTGTGTTCTCTCCGTCTGTGTATGTCTGTCTGTGCCTTTTTTTTGGTGGAGGAGGGCTCTTTATACTCCCGCGGGTGAGAGCCTTGGAACATGACCGGCGGAGGTGGGAAGTGACCAGTTTTAATGGGGATTTGACTTTCCCATCCTTGGTGGCAGGGGGAGTAGGCAGCATGTCCCCCTCTCCGTTTGACACCTCAGGTGGGCCACTGAGCGCCACGAATCCATAGGGGGATGGCGTGAGATTTGTTCTATCGGAGGTGTCATTGGAAGACCCTTACCGTTGAAAGGGCTGGGTGTACCACCGAAGAACCCAACGTAGGCGTGCCGTCGAAGGCCCGTATGGGTGTGCCATTGAAGGGCGTTGGAAGCATGCCATTGAAGGGCATTTGGCAGTGTGCCACTGGGGGCCTTGAAGGCGTGCCGGCAAAGGTGCACGAGCATATTGCTGAAGGGGCGTACTATTGAAGGCAGCATGCCGGTGAAGGCCTAGCCTGGGTGTGTCGCTGAAGGCACGAAGACGTGCCGTTGAGCAGGAGCAGGGGTGTGCCGCTGAGGGCCACTGCGATCGTGCCAGCAAAGAGTTCATTGGGATGTGCCGTTGAACAGGCGTTGGGGCGTGCCGTCGAAGGGCCTGGGGCGTGCCGTCGAAGAATGGACTTGAGCCCATTTCGTACACAAGTTGTGGTTCATTTAATTTTTCTTCGGGGCCCATGGATTATAGGCTCCCCTGGGGGTTGGTTTCTCTTCGCTGTCATGACTCCGGAGGTAACTTCGCGGCAGTGTGTTGTTTGTTCGGAGGGTCCAGATGGGACATGTTCTCTGCAGCCTCTTCAGTGGAAGTTGTTGTTGATGCTGGTCTAGCCGCGACATATGGACGTGTAATTTTACACGTCCACAAGTGCCCCCCACCCACGAGTAGCGCAGGCGAAGGATGAGCCGGGCGGTGCCCGTGAGTGTACTGGTTCTTGATGGTTGTATTCGAGACCTTGGCGCTCGGAGAGGACGTGGATTCCAGTCCGCGCTTTTGCTACAAATGCTCGTGCGAAGCACACGCAGACGCTCGTCGATGCATAAAACCACATGGGTAGAATGCTCTCGGGTGCATGCACCCATCATCATACGTTACCATGTACGTGGGAATGTTACTTTATGCACATATATAGATTAATATTATGCTAATTTCATGCCAAAACCTATATAATTTTATATTTAAATCATGTCTTTATTCTCCTAGAACGTGGTCTATTGTGATGATTTGAATATTATTTTACACGATTCACTCTCTTCTCTAAGTCTTTCTTAAGTACATAGCATGTATCCCGGTATGATGCTATTAGTTACACCTTGCACTTATAGGCACACTTTCTTGGACTTGTGAACCTCTCCGTCGGATATTCCTTCTTTCGGACTAGGGGATCATGATTCAAGGCCTCCGTAAGTCTCCGCGCATCTTGGATTCCCACTAGGATGCCAGCTGGTTGTGTTAGGACGATGTGATGGTGTAGACGAGGATTCAGAGGGGGGGGGTGAATGAATCCCCGTTAAAGATTTTACTCAATTTAAAACTCTCGATATAAAATCGTGCGGAAACTAAAACTATGTGGCTCAGTTAAACAGATATTCTATCGAGGTTCACACTCGAACACTTAGCCAGCACACGCAGTCTAAGACTCTACTAAACACGCAGACACACTTTGCAGCCTAAGCCCCACACGCCATCAATAATACTGCTAAGCACATAAGCAAACATAATATCAAACATGTTGCTCCCACACAAACAAGCAAAAGACCCTGTGAAGGAGATAGAGGAGATGGACAACCACACAAGGCAACCCACGACACATAGAATTTTTAGGTGGTTCGGCCAGACACCAGTCCGCCTACATCCACCCCTCACTCAAGCTTGAGTGAGGATTCCCTTGCCAAAGCAAGACACAGGCTCAGTCTGCAAACAACGGCTGCCAAATAGCTTAAGACTAAGGGAAATAAATCCCTCGACCTGATCTTGCTTCCACAAGACAAGCACCCTAGCTTTGATACACCACAGCGCTAAAGCCGGAGGATCAATCCTCCCTTCCTCCAAATCGGAGGGAAAATCACGAGTAGCACACCACCACTCGCAACCGGAGACATAGTCTCCCTTCCTCTAAAACCCATAGGGAAATCGGAGATAAATCTCCCTTCCCCTGATTCCTCAGGAGGAACCCGTAAGCAACACCCCGTTGTTCACGAACCAGAGGACAAGTCCTCTCTTCCTTTGACCAACAAAGGGAATACCGGAGATTGCTCTCCCTTCTCCTGAACACACAGGTGGAACTCCGAACTCCAAACAGAGTATCAAAAAAATAAGGTGGAAAATGAAACTAACAAAGAAGAAAATAGAACAATCAGAAAATCGAAACAAATGTAGCTCTCACAGGAGCAAATTGGCCTGGATCTGATCCAGAAACCAATAGATTGTAGATCTTCAATATGCTCTAGCCGCTTCACTATCACTTCTCTCTTCTCTCTCAAGCTCTCTCTCTCTCAGCATTGTCACTTTAACTAGGATTCATCGTCCTTCTTAATTTTTCTTTATTGGTTTCGTCAGTACCACGGTTGTCTTTCATTTGTATTCTTTCCCATTCTTGTTTCCTAATCCCGCATCCGTCGCCCCACGTACACACCCGAGAGGGAGGGGAGAGACCGTAATAACTGGCATGTTACTCTGTTTGAGCAGGAAGGCACTAAATCTGGTTAATTATCTGCTACACGAGAACAACTCAGACTGCAGGGTGGTTACCAAACTTGGGTTCCCCCGGCTAATGGTGCATCTGGCATCAAGTGATGACTTGGAAGTCCGAGAAGCCGCACTCGGGGGACTGCTAGAGCTCACCCGGGACGAGACATCGGGAAACAATGCTGTGATGGCGGAGGAAGACAAGCTGAAGCAGATTCTGCAGAACAGGATCCAGGGCATCAGTACGATGAACGCTGAAGATCTCGGAGCTGCCAGGGAAGAGAGGCAGCTTGTTGACTCCCTGTGGACTGCATGCTACAATGAACCCTCGTCCCTCCAAGAGAAGGGCCTTGTTGTGCTTCCAGGCGAGGATGAGCCATCAGCCCCACCCGCCGTCGCCGGTAAATTCTTTGAGCCACCTCTCCGTGCATGGGCCGCGAAGCCACAGTCCGACGGTGCAGGTCCACCTACCCAGGAGGAGAAGGTTCCCTTGCTGCTGGGCCTTGGTCCTCCGGGAGGAAGCTCCGGCGATTCTGGAACGCGAGAGGAAACGCAGAATTCTCAGCCATGAGGTTGTTGGGTAGGGGCACGACAGTGAATGTACCGAGGGTCTTCGTTATGCTGGAAGCGTTTTATGGGGAAAGGGAAGTTGCTCCTTTGTATGATATTTAGCTTCTTCCTATATGTTCGCTGCAGGGACGGTACGAAGTTGTGGTGGTCTCTAGCGCTGTATACTGTTTCAGAGTGTGGTTTCATTGGAGCTGCATGGTCAGAAAAACTTGAGCATCGTGGTGCTTGCCGGTGCAGGTGTTCGTCATATTATAAGCGGGTGTGAGCATCGTGATACTCATTATCGACTCATCGCTAGCCATGCTAGCAGCTGGGCTGATAAGCGCATTTTCAGACGTGTTCAGGCGTCAGTGCCATAACTAGTACTTAAATATGTTTTAGCCCTTCTTTGATAGTGAGTTATCTCTCACTTGTACCGGGGATAACTTTTTTTATCTATTTTTTGGCTTAGACATGTCAAATAAGTTATCTGGGTTAAATGAGAGTTATCACTCATTTAACCCTAATAAATTATTTCACCTCATGAGATGGAACAAATTAACCCAATATGTCCTGTATTTTACACGTACACACGCTCTCTCTCAAACTTTTTTATTTATTAAAATAAATAAACTAATATTGTATTATCATAATTATTCGACCACCCCTGGGCTGGCGGACCACCCATTTTGGTCGACCACCCCTGGGCCAGCGGTCGACCGAAATCTGAGCAGTTTCCAAATTTCATCCTTTCAGCCCCGGAACCCTTTTAGCTCCGTTCCTTAACCCCTTTAGCAGTCCGTTCTCGTCTGTGGCATCAACCTTGACAGTCTTGAAGGTCTCAACTGGGTCTTGGCCTTTATGTTCTCTTGACTGTGATAAGTGTTGTATTCTTCATTGAAACCAATTTTTGTTCCGGGGGCGCTGCCCCCTTGACCCCCGCGACCTGACCGGGCAGGTCAATCCCTGCGACCTGACCGCGCAGGTCGATCCGCGTGTGAGGGCGCACATTTACGAGTTTGGGCTTCACACTTTTACTTTCTCCACGCCATTTATTCTCCATTCATTTGCTGACCTATCATGAACAAAGCATCACATATGTCAGTCATATGAGAGTAGAAAATAACAATGACTTATAGTGTTAGCCAGTATCAAATCAATGATATACAAATGACCAATGACCACAGGGGCACAACATTCACCACTCAATCTTGTGATAGTTGGGACTCTCTGTTGGATATTCCTTTCGTCGGACTAGGGCCGCTGTTACGAGGCCTCCGTAAGTCCCCACGAGCCTGGGATTCCCACTAGGACGCCAGGCAAGTTGTACCACCAAAGCATGATCCCAATGACTCGGTCAAAATTTATTTTTGGCAGCCCATGTTGTTCTGCCCAGTCCCGTTCAGAATGTAGTCGTACTAGGATTGCCACTAGGCAGTAGCGGTCAGGCCAGAACTATGTTCATCTTCCTGCTCTGGCCTGCCCGCCAAGTCTATCCAGTCGCCTGGGCCTTGTTCCAGGTCGAATCGACCCCTAGTTGGGTTGACTTGTGTCACCTTGATTGACCATGGTTATGAGGGCTGAGCTCTGTTCCTGCCCAACCATGACACAGGCTGACTAAGGACTCTGACTAAGTCAACCTTGCAACCTGGTTCGCCATCCTTGTAGCGGTCTCCCCTGGACCACCACTGTTCTGTAACGGTTCTCGCTGGACCGTGTTATCCTAGGTCGTGCATCAACTCACTTGACTGGTGCGTTAACGTAGGCCTTATGGCTGTCTTCCTTAAAGCGGTCCCGACTAGACCGCGTCATCATGATAGCGGTCCTGTGCCGGCCGCGACTTTGTTCCAGAACTAGTTTTTCACATTTACTTGTGTGCTGTAGCGGCCATGACAAGGGTGGCCTTGGGCTGCCGATCTAGCCCCTTCACGATTTCTTTTCGTGAATTTTGGACTTCCAAGTCATATTCCTAAGACCTTTTTATCCAAATTTATTTGGATTTACACTTGGTCTTAGAAATAAGTTACATAAACTTGGCCCAATTTTTCTAACGGACCCCATCCTTACTCACATGGTCTTGCCCGACCTATGGGCAATTTCCAATCTAGTGGTCCCTCACCACAATCATGAGCCGCTACTCCCTCGGGACCGTCTCCTCCCCATGACGAGAAGGTTGCCCAGATCTTGCATGCAATAGATCATCTCAACCCTCAACAAATCTAAGTCCTTAAGGCCGTTGTTGAGGTTGCATCTCATTCTTCTCATCCTCCTTCCAATCCCATTTGGGTGGCCCATCACCCGCCTCTCTCTTGTGTTCATACTCCCCTTCGGGTGGCCCATCACCCATCTCCTTCTATACAAACCCCTCCTCGGGTGGCCCATCACCCACCTCCTTCTATTCCTCCTCTTTAACGACCTCAAGGCCCATCCATTCCTTGCAACCCAACCCGACTGGGTCCATCTTTGGGTTAGCCCGTTAACCCCCCTCCACGGCCTTCATATGTGGCCCCTCCTCCTTCAAGGCCACTATGCCAACCATCTATTTCTCAAGTTATGCCCCTCCAAGCTCTCGTTGATAAAGTTGCTGCAATGGAGGAATAGTTAAAGAGGGTCACGAGCCCACAGTCGTCTCCTCCTCCTCCTCAAGTCAATCCTCTTTACGCCTTCATGAACAACATCATGAAGATGGAGAAAGAATGGAAGGAGAGGAGAGATGATAATAGCATTAAAAGTTTAAGTGAGCAAGAGCCAGCAGGTTTTAATGATCAAGTGGACGTTGTCCTCCCTCCACCTATTCACCCCGTTCATCAATATGGCCCTCCGCCTCCGCCTCCGCATCCATATCCACAAAATTCTCCACATTACACACCTCCATTACCCATTAACACGCCTCCACCATGGCGTCCACTTGAGCTTGACAATGAAGAACATGAGCCGGCATTTGAAGAATGAAGATGGTACAAGATGAAGTTCTGCAAGCACCCATTCCGAGTTTCCTCTCCTTTCCTCTTCCTCCATCACCCGAAGAATTCCCTACTTAAGATGATGCCACCGTCCCCAATCCAACCCCCATTTTTGAGACCTACTGGTGTTACGATGATGGGTCGATACTCCACTCACCCACACCGGCGCATCAAGACCCATTTCCCACCCTTCAAACCTCTCACACCCCTAAAATCTGGTGCTTCTAATGCATCAAACCTTTCGCTATTACACCTCTGACTCCTACACCATCAACCTCCACAACACCGGCCCTCGTCGAACCTCCCACTAAATCTCTCCCCATTATACCTCTATCAACCTCCATGCCATCAGCCCCCACAGAGCCTACCACTAAACCTTCTCCAATTAACCTCCCATTGTCGCCACCTTGGCCCTCCACTTTACCTACGACTTCATCCTTATCTATAGCCGCACCACGTTCGAGGTCAGGTTGAGCACGGGGACCTTCCGTTGGTCGGAGGAGTATTGAGTTTTCCCTTTGGTTGGAGGAGATCGCATTGGGTTAAGATTTGTCATCTTGCATCATGTGTTTGGATTGGTTGGCTTTCATGTGCCATGAAGTCCGTGTGAGACACGTCTCGTGTTTTGATGAGGTGGTTGCCAGTGACAAGCATTGCCCATTCCCCGATGTGTAAGGGTGTGTTGGCACTGCTCCAGAAGGATGAGTGCTAGTTGGGCGGTGTTTATGAGAATTTATAGTTAGTGTTGTAATTTTCGATGTGTTGAGGATCAGAGCCTGTAGAGTTACAGAGGATTGTCGGGATGGAGGATCCCGAGTTGTCGTTGTGGTGGCTGTGCACGTGGATCTGAGTGTGCAGCGGAGGATCATAGCGTTGGATGCTACGGGTGAATTTTTGAGGATGTGTAGAGCGTCGGAGGATTGGTTTCTCAGTGTGAGATTGTCTCGGTTGCGTGAGACGTGTTGTTGCTGTGCCATTGCTTGAGGCATTGTGGTTTGTGGCACTGGCTGGATTGAGAATTGGGGCAACGTGCTGGCGAGGTTGTCGCATAAGTACCCCATTTCTGTGTTGGAAGCTGTGTCCTTTGGTGAGATCATGTTTTTGGAGAAGTGATCTCTGATAAGATTATGGGTCCCGATTGGTGGTCGTGAGCAGTTGGTCGGGTTGGCCGAGCGATCAACCATGGTAAGAAGTGTATTGTATGGGGACCCGTGTGCATTGGTCGTGACATTTTTCGACTAGCTTGTTGTGGTAGTAGGCGGCACTTGTCGGTTCTGGAGAAGTGTGTCGTAGATTGTGAGAGATTGTCTCCCGAGGCTCTGTGGTAAGAGCGGAATCGGGATTGGCAGATGTCCCTTTGGATCATTTTGAGGCGAAGGGTTTGATGAGACAGGACGAAGGACGACGCCTATATGCAGAGGTCTCTGGTGAGACGTTAACGTTGGATGTGGTGATCCCTCGTCCATGGTCAGCAATGGAGGATTTCCCGTAAGTCTGAGTCGAGTGATGAGAGGATAGAGGATTGTGGAATCCTGTTATGTGAGTTCGCCATGCTCCCCTGAGAGGGTAGAGTTGGAGTGAGGTTCAAGATCGGTTGCGGTGTCCGAGAGAGATTTGGATCGAGTTGTGGTAATGGTCTATGGAAGAGTCTACGAATGGCCTATCGTGATTTGGAGCCTATTGGGCCGGTGAAGGTTTCCCGTTGGCGAGTGTCTGGTGACCAGTGGATGGTCTTTCACAGATAGAAGATGCTAGTTGTTAGGGCTCGAGAGTGGCGAGAGCCGTGTGCCAGCGAGGCCATGGGTGGCCGATTATGAGATGTGCTTTTCCCAGATTGGTGTTAGACTTGTTGTCTTTCCCTTGGACTGGACTCTGGCATATAATTGTTAAATATAAACTGTTAATTAAAAAGTAATTTTATTTCTGTTACTTTAGCAAATTGATCTAATAAAATTTAATTACTTACTATTATATCTTTGTGACTTTAATGCACTATACGACAATCCTTTTTCCCTTTGGAGCTTTACCACTCTTAGGAGGTCTCACGGGTTCCAAGTGGTATCAGGTGTATTCGATAGTCCTATCAGGTATCTCTGGTATCTGGGATCCGAGTCATCACAGTTGATATCAGAGCGTTGTTCTATGAAGTACATGAAAATCTGAGATATACTATCTCCAGAGTCCTTAAGTCTAGTACAGCCTTTAGTTGGCTTAGGTTTCGCGATTCATGATCACTTCATTTTCTGTGTGTCATCTTGTGCTTGCTGGATTAACACTGTTCGAGATGGTCCTGCTCTCGTCAGGATGTGACGAGGTGCTTCTTTTCCATCGTGATGTCTATCTCGATCATGTTGTACTTGGCAATGTTCTCGAATCTGTAGTACATTGTTCGAGATTTTCTCGTGAGTTGTTCAGGTTGCTGTTGACTTTCAACATTGGTTTGATGGCCATTTACGTCCTTACGTTGTTTTGGTCATCCCAACTTAAGTCTGTTCAGCTCCTGATGTGCTTTGCTTCTAATTGAAGTGCTCAATTAGATTTCATGATTGAGAAGATGCCCAGGCAAACCTAGGATTTTCCCTTCCTAGTGAACTTCTGTTGGTCGAGCTTGATGTTTCTCATTCCGTCTGGTGGAGCCTTTTCGAGGTAAGCCTTGGAATTGCTATCTTAGTGATGCCTTTATCCGTGTCTGCTTAAGTATGGACAGCTTTATTCTGAGCCTGATTTGTTCCTTGTTTTACAATTACTCAGCTTTCGACCTAATCTCTATGTCAAGAGCTGTTGTGTACCATGTTTGGCGTGCCGTGTCCAGCGACTGATGTGTTGTGAAGGCTCATTAACCATTTCAGGACGTGAAGGTAAGCGGAGATTAGCATTTTTCCTTGGGCTTTGTGCTGAAGCTGGTGCTCTTCTTCAATGCACTTAGGCTTCCCGTGACTGGTTGTTCGCTGGATCGGTACTCATGGCGTGTTATTTGTGATTTTTCATGAATTGCGATGGAGCTGAGCATGTGCTAAAATACAGATATCGAGCTATTTTCTGATGCCTATGTGCATTGGATGAGTGCGCAGTGGAAGCGTGTGGGCTAATTACCCATAGGTCGAGGATCTTTTCGTAAGGTTCTGGCCAGTCGAGATAATTGCTTCTTCTCGATGTGACTTCATCTTGGCTTCCTGTGCCTCGATGGCGTCTGTTGCCGTGCTGTTGCTGGTAATTTTTGCCGCCCGTGTGCCCGGCCATATCCCGGAGGAAGAGAAAGTCAAGCTCCTAATTTCCAATGCCACCCCTACCTTCAGGAACATCTTGGCCATGAACGACATTGCTAGCATGCACCAGCTATATAGTGGGGCTAGGTTCATCTAGACCCAATTTAAGGATTCCCCTATTCACACTCTCTTTGAACCCCAGAAGCCCAAGTACACCAAAAAGCCTCAGGGCCAGTTACCGAGGGAGTCAAAACCAATGAGCAGGTGCAGGTCGTCAATTTCCAATCCACCAACCAGTCTGCTCCCCCCCATTTTCAGCAACCTCCTCGCAACCCTCAGTTTACCACTCCACAAAATGCCCAACCATATTTCCCCGCACCTCAGCAGCTACAACAGCCACCACAATACCATAACGTCCCTCCATCAAACGGCTATGCATCTGCACGTCTGGGTCCTAAGAGAGCCCAGTACCCTCCCTTGCCTAAAACTCTTCCAGATATCTTCTCCGCCCTCATGTCCATTGGTGCTTTACAACTTCCTTCGGAACGACCAAACTAGAACCCGACCGTTGACTAGTCTAGATACTGCATCTTCCATCGGCAGCCCGGGCACACAATTGAGAGATATTTTCAGTTTAGAGATTTGGTTTATGATTTGTACGAAGCACAACGTATTGACTGGGCTGAGATGTGCAAGGTGATCATAGAGATCGAGGAGAGAAGAAGATCGACGCCGCAGCCACCATAGCCACAGCCAGCATAACCACAGTAGTAGCAACAGCCTGCGCAGGAATTGGGGATTCATCAGAATCTAATGTCCAACCAGCCGCCCGCTCCGCAACCTCAACCGTCGGTACCGGCTTAGGTCAATATTGTTCACCGCCCGGCCCCCAACACTGGGTGGTCTTATGATGATGATTCTTTGGCCTAACTCATGGCCCTCCACCACACTTATCACCAGTTCCCTTCACCTTCTATTCCCATCATCCTTCAACCCACCACCATGACCTCCACCACACCTACCATTCCTCCAAAACCCCTCATTCTCCCCGCCACATCACCCAATGTTTCACCCCTCTTCATGCCAGCACCCATTGCACCCTCCATCACCACCCCTCTACCTAACCTTTTGCTTGTCATTCTCCCGGCAGCACCCGCCAAGCCTACCTCTCCCTTTATCACCCCCATTTTACCCACAACCTGACTTCTACCCCCCTTATTCACCCTGTTGGGCCCATCAAACCCTCTGCCATGAGTTCACCTGATGCCGTGCCGGCGCAAAACCTTACCCTCCGGAGCGGGCGCCTATTTCATCGGAGCTACCCCACCGCTGGCGCATCTACACCCAATCCCCAGTTCCCCTCGCAGGCTGTTGATCAAGAAGAAGTGGACCCATTACCCGGCACGTAGTATGATTTATTACATCACTTGGATCGAATGCCGGGTAAGATCTCAGTACTTGAGTTGATTAAGAGGTCCAATGTACATCAAGATGCTTTACGGGATTTCTTGTAGAAGGTCCTGGTGAACGAAGACATGGCTATAGACAGTCCACCATCAGCTTTGGCCACGCTTACTAAGGGGCCGACCATTTCTTTTTCTGAGTCTGAATTGGCACCTCCCGAGACACGCCAGATGCCACTCTGTATTTCCATCACCTTGAATAAGGTGACTATTGATGCGGCTTTGGTAGACACTAGAGCCTCCATTAATGTTTGTCCCCTTAGCACCCTGTGTGCATGTAACATATCTGAAGATCTTTTGAGGCCTACACCGACTACCATTGCAACTTATGATAACTCGAGGAGGCCGTGCCATGCGGTGATAACTATTCAAGCTGAGCTTGGGCCACTGATGATGCCCATCAAATTTTATGTGCTGGACATTGACCCAATGTTCAAATCTATTCTGGGTCGTCCATGGATTGACAACCTCCATGCTATGCTGTCTACCGCCCACCAATGCCTTAAATTCTCATTTCAAAGGCGGGTGGTCAAAGTCAAGAGCACATCCACGGTTCAGACAGTTGACGCCATTTCCAACAAGATATTGCCGACACTCTGGCCTAGCAACAAGCCTATTATTTTTGTGATGGACCTCGATTTTCCGTGGGCCTATGCACCACGCAAGTCCGTCGTTACACCAATCAGCATCAAGGCGAAGCCCAAGATGGGAGATCCCAATGGCAGGAATATGATACTAAAATTGGGCTATTAGCCAGGTATGGGTCTCGGCGCTCAGCTGCAGGGGCAAACTAAGCCGATCCCTAGGGGCAGAAAAATGAACAGAAGGGGTCTCGGATACCGAGAGTTCTCATTATCAGTTCTGGGAGACTAAGGGCCATTGACCTGGGACTACCGCCAACATTTTGTAAAGGGGCCGTTATAGCCTGGTACCTTGAAGACACTGTCCCGTCCTGATAAGAAAGAAGATGCTACCTGTACCATCTCTGGCCCGCCATTGCCACCAAAAGGGCCAGTTGATAATATGAATGATTTTCCTGAAGGCATTGCAAAGTTGTTCCGTGAAGAAGATTATCCGGCAAGACCAGAGGTGCAGATCGTGGAGTACTCACGCGGAAACCCATCCCCACGTCCACAGGAAGAGGGGAGCTCACCTGTTATATTTACTTGATCTCCTTCCCACCTAAATTCCTTCTCTCAGAAGCTAGATTTCATACCCCATTCACCTCCCATGATGATTGATCATTTTTGGCTGGAAATGTCGACTAAATTTTTGATTGTGACTTGTCCACATGGGTGCTGCCCACCAATTGATTTCTCTGCTATGTGGTTCTCCTCCCCTGATCCTTTCCCTGATATCTTCTATCCATCTATCTATCCCCTCGCCCTTCCTCCTCCTCTACCATCTTCTCCATCGTACTGCATGCTGTCCATTGATCTCCAATAAAAAAATGTCAATTTTGAAATGGATATTTCAGTGGAAGATTATGTTGTGTTCTGTCCATCCTCCTCCCAAGGGCACGAGACCCCTGCTTTCCTTCCATTAGATTTACTATCTCCTAGGTTAGATATAGAGTCTGTTGAGTCTCCTAGGTTAGTAGAGTCTGTCGAAGTAGGGTCTTGTTCTAGTGTCTCTAGCCCTTCTATGCTTGCGGCACGCCCGATGACGCGTCACTCCAAAGCTTTCCCTGATGGGTTCCTCCGGGATCTCGCTTAGTGCTGTCATGCCCTCCTTGGATGTCTGGAGTTTGTAGAAACATCCATCGTCCTAGAGGAGGATGAGGAGCTAGACGGGGTGTGGAGCGATGACAGACTAGGTGTTTACGAGATCATGGATGAGAAAGACCCGGTCGACTTTGAGGATAGCGGCGTAGACGACACTATCGATTTGTATGCGCAAGGGTTAACAAGGTTCGATGAGCCATCAACAGTAGTGGATGAACCTACGAAAGAGATTAACCTTGGAATGGAGGAGGATCCCAGGCTCATTATTTCTACTAATCTCCCTCCTTAGGTCGAAGAGGAGTTGGTCAAGGTTTTGAGGGAGTATAGCGATTCCTTTGCCTAGTCCTACGAGGACATGCCAGGTCTTGACCCTACCTTGGTGGAACATAGACTTATACTTAAACCGGGGGCAAAACCCGTTAAATAGAAATTAAGAAGATTTTATCCCCACATGGCCTTGAGGATGAAGGAAGAAGTAGATAAGCTACATAAGGCCAGATTTATTCGAGTCATTTTATATCCTCAGTGGGTGGTAAATTCATACTCAGAAATTAAAATGTTAGCTTTGGTCTCACGCACCTGAGATGTGCCTTCATATATTACCTCTAAGCGATCTCACATCTCTTTTGCTGTTGCACAGGTTGATACTTTTGAGAATTCTACTGGATGAAGAGAGCACTACATGATGTGCTTAGCACTCCAGTTGACTGTTGATCTTCTTATCTGTTCCTTAGTCCAGACATCTTCATCTTCTGGAAGCTCGTAGGGTCCCTTGTTAATAACTGGCCAGAGCTCATAGTCTTGGGTGCGGATGAACACCTGCATACCATTTTTCCAATAAGGATAGTTAGATCCAGTGAAGTAGGGCGATCTGTTAACAGAATGTCCTTCGGGCATAAGACCCTTCGACGCCATTTCACCATTTCTCTCAAGGTCGTTGGACCCCATCATGAGAATTTGGCTCTGATACCACGTGTTGTATGGGAATGGTTGATCTAGAGGGGAGGGGTGAATAGATCTGCCCTCTTTTTTACGATATAAAAGGATCGCAGCGGAACAAAAGCAACTACCAAGAAATGCAAGAACCTAAAACACAAGATGCAGGGATAAAGATAAGCAACGAGCCTAGGCAAGCACCGAGCGTAAGGTAAACACACAACAAAATCACTTAGACAAGGATTTTAAGGTGGTTCAGACTCAAGCCCGAGTCCTACGTCCACCCCTCACTCAAACCAAGTGAGGCTTCCCTAATGCTATAGCACTAAACCGTTGGTACACAGCTTACGACACACAAGGCCAACCACAAATAGAGACACCCTCTGTCTATCTTCCTACAGAACCAGGTAGGGACTGAACACCCAGACAAGGGTACACCTTCGTCTGTCTTCCTACAACAATCGGTAGGGACGGTTCACAGTTTGTCAGGAACAAAATAGAAAAAGAACAAAAACTTCAGACAGAGTGAGTGAAACTCAGGCCATGTGAAGATGTTTCTGTCTAAAAAGAGGAGAGCTTGGTCTGCTGGTTTCAGAACTCTTGCTTCCTTCACAATGCTTCTCTTTGTAGAACGAGGAGCAGCTTGAAGTGGAGTTGCAGTTCAACTTTTGGTCTTTAGAAGATGCCCAAGGGCTTTTCTCCTTCTTCTTACTTCTTCTCTTCTAGTTCTGGACTCAGCTGGCTTCTTACGTTCTTTCTTTTCTCCAAGGGGCTCCAGCGATGACAACAGCAGTAGCTCCTCTCCATGTGGAGAGCTTCATATAAATAGAAGAGCTGGTGGAGACATTTCCCTCCAGAATACTGCAATCTGATTAGCTGGAATAAAAAAAAGGCTTTTCTTCTGCTCCAGATCTGAGCATTTAATGACCCATATGGAAGAAAATCTTACGACCTGCTTCCTCATTGGCTCTGGTCACTTTTCTCCCCCCTATCTCCCATAGAAATCCCTTCACCCAAATCCATCGCCTCCCCTCCGGTCAACCCTTGTTCTCAGGAAAATCCCTTTTCTACCCTATCCGATCTGGATCTGGGAACTAGTTAGCACTAAATCCAGCCACAGCCAGTACAGAGGGTTTAAAATTACAGCCCTAGCCTAGAGTCGAAGATCTCTGAGAGAGCTTTCCCATGGCATTGGCCTCACGTCGATCTGACGTTGCGGTTGATCGCAACAGCCATTCTCGTCGGACCGTGCAGGCCAATTCCAAAAATGGGATAGCAGAAAAGAGTCAAAGTTAAATCTTCAAAAAAATACACCGGTGTAGAATCAACGAACGCCGCTCCAGGTGATCGACCAGGAACCTGCTGCCGTCGTCCCGGTGGACCGCTGCCTCCAGAAGCATTCCAGAGGATGACGTCCCCTTGGATGCCCGTGATTGCTGTCCTGCTGACCAGCAAGTTGCCGAGCCGGAGCCGCTGCCTGCAACCGCCTGGGACTGTCAAAGTGCTGCCCGCCACCCCAAGTTCAGTGCTCCCGGATTCATTGCATAGCCATTTACCTCCCTATGTGGAGTGGGCAAAGAAATCACTTCTATAAGATTAATTATTACTACTGTACTGGGAGTTACAATCTTGGTCGGGACGTCTTCCCCCCGCCCCAAGCGTGGAGGTACACTCACCACCCCTCTTTAGTTACACTACTTTCCTAGTATAGGCTCTTTATGCCGCTGCCCGTAAGCATGTTAGGGTCCTAGCTTGTGATATTATCTTAATCACCGCCGTGAAAGAGAGAGCGAGACCCACCCCATGACCCGATCCGGGCATGAGAGAGAGCCGACCACCCTTGACTCACCACCGATTTCTCAACTGCGTGGTCCAATACGCTTCCCTCGCTTAGGGATGCCCGCGAGCTTGCTTAGAGTCTCAGGTTCGCTGTCCATCCCACATCAGACCACCTAGTGTGTACGACGCTCTTTGTTCTGAGGTAAGACCGCCGAGCATATGTATTTTGGTTGGGATAGGAGTATGCTGCTGATAGATGCAGTGGCGCGTACCCTGTGTCGGCTAGCTGGACAATACCATGCTGACGGGTGCAGAGGTGCCAATCCCAACTAGTCCCAGGGTGTGGTGTGTGTGAGTGTCTCCTCTGCTCCTCCCGAGATCGCGTGTGAGTAGTGAGCGTGCATGTGAGGCCTTGGCACAATATAAGACGTCAGTGGACGCATCTATCCTTATTGTGCATACTTGAGTAGTGGACCCTATGCCTGTGAAGGTTGAGTTATCGACAGCATTGTCATGGCCCTTCCAATAGAAGGGCGTGTATGCTGCCCTGTGTGTGGGTAGGGTTCTTCCACTGGCCTTAGCTCACCGCCTATTTGGCATACTGGTTGGCGGCATTCGTGGTTCCACACGGAGAGGATGGTTTGCTGAGAGCTGAGCTGTTGTGGCTGGCTTGTTTACTGGCTGAGGGGAGACAATTGGCCTTGGCTCCTGCTGCACTGGCCAACATCTACCAAGGACTGGGAGTTCTGGCAGCACACCCGATGCCGAGGGAGAGGAGCATACTCCTGCTGACCCATTACCTCAGTGTGTGGGCTGGACTGCTGTTTCTAGGACTGGTGACGTGAGGGACAGTGACGAACTCGGTGGCACTGCTTTTGTTCAGCTTCCCCAGATAGCCTTACGGGGACGCAGAGGCGCAACTGGAGGGTGCTAGGAGAGCCCTTTGCTACTTGCCCGCCCGGAGCGAGGAGGGACTCCCTTTCGACAATGCCACAAGGGACTCCCACCTTTTTCTGGGACCTTCAGGTGGGGGGGCGACCAGTGCGCACCCTATTCGGGAGGTGGCAGATGCCGGGCTGCGGACGGAGTGGATACGGAGTATCTGATCAACAGTGCTGACGTTACACCGGTCAGCGACAAGTTCCTTGGAGCCGTACTATCCACATCGATTTGCAAGGAACTTTGGGTATGATGAGGGGATCCCACCGAACCTGGAGTTCCCTTTGGCTGGCAGGCAGTACCAGGGTAGGGACACCCACTTACTCACGACGGCATGGTGGGACTTCTACAGTCGTCGAGAGCTGGAGCAGTTCTCGATGCTGGGACAAGGACACCGAGGGAGGTTTGACGTTTACTGCGTCAAGTGGTGGTTCGAGCACAGCCACCTGTACCGATAGAAGGCCTCCACAATCTGGAAGGCGGAGGAGAGCCACTTGCTGAGGGAGGATCTGCCTCCTATTGCATTGGATGAGGGGTACCTGAGGACCCGTGTCACTCGAATCCACTAAGAGATCGAGCGAGTCATGGAGCGGTGGCCCCAGAGTGGCCGGGGTTCGACCTCTGGGAGCTGGAGCAACGGAGGGGCACTAAAGCCCCTGAGACAGGTGTTAGCAGGAGCGACGGCGACAAGAGGGAAGGTGTGCCGGTCAAGGGCACCTAAGGCCTGGTGGGCCTAGTTCTTGGCCGACTGAAGCTTTTAGAGCAAGGGTTCGCTGGACCGGGAGCTCACGCACGGGAGCTTTACCGATTCAGCGATCAACGACTGGCGGTGACATATCGGCCACGCAATCGGGTCCACCTGACCCGTAGAGTTCTTGTCCTAGATTGAGTGCGCCCGCACTCTACGGGACATCCGAGAGGCCGTGACGATAGCGACCCGGGTGCTGGCCCTGAAGCTGGAGTAGCTGGTACTCCTGCCACTGACCCCCTTTGGGGCCCAGGTACGGCCTTATTTGAGACACTCCATACGTTTTCCTAGATTCTGGATGTCGCCTCGTAGGCGAAGAGCCCTAGTTCCTCGGCATGAGGCTAGTGCTTCCCCTGCTCCTACTGTACCAGTTCCTACCTAAGCTGCACCTATTCCTATTCCACCTGCGGAGTTGCCCGGTAAACGTAGATGAGCGCTGATGGAATTCCTGCTGTTCCATCCACCGACGTTTGAGGGCCAATCGGACCTGGAGGTAGCTAGGGAGTGGCTGGATGCTACTGGACGCGTCTTCCAATCCATGGAGTGTGCCGAGGATGAAAGGGTTATGATGGCTTCTTATCAGCTTCAAGGTACCGCACGCACGTGGTGGACCACGGAGTGGGAGGTCACCTTTCGTTCCCATCCACTTCGACAGATCACATGGACAGAGTTTGCCACTGTATTCGAGCGTGCCTACACTCCGGCCTACCTGAAGTTAGCCAAGATGTACCAGTTTCTGGAGCTGATGTAGGGCAAGATGTCAGTACTGCAATACCGAGACAAGTTCATTGAGTTGGGCCGGTATGCGCCCCACATTTTTACTGATGAAGCTGTGAGGACTTAGCAGTTTCTACGTGGACTAAAAGTAGAGGTGAGCCTGCCATTACTCGCGACCTATGTAGCTAAGTTAGATTCTACGTACTAGGCAGTCGTTGCATTAGAGTTGTAGTTGGCGAGGACCCGGGGACTTCCTCAAGCTGGGATAGTTCAACCGGCTGTGCAGCATCAGCCACCCTACCAGCTGTTTGTTCCAGGAGCTCCTCCCACTTTCTCTGCTACCGGTGGTACTTCCTTCCTGCAATCCTAGGGCAAGGGATTCCGATTTAAGAAGTCCAAGAAAAAGAAGTTCGATAAGTCGATGTTTTCTGATCCGAGTCAGCAGTCTATTTCTTTCATTCGACCACGTCAAGATTTTGTTGCTTCTCAGTTGAGGTTGTGTTCCAAGTGTGGTGGCAACCATCCGGGCGTGTCGTGTTCTCTGTCGACTGTTTGCTACCGCTGTCATCAGCCGGGGCACATCTCTTGAGACTATCTGTTGAGGCCGAAGACGATGTAGTTCTTGCAGGTTTCCCAGTCGCAGCAGCCTCAGTTTCATCTTCCTCCGCCGCCTCAACCTCAGCCATTCTACCTACCAGTTCCCGCTCCTTCCCAGCAGTCGTCTATAGCTAGCCGTCCGCCGAGAGCCAGGGTTACTTACATCACTCGTGCGGAGATATTGGCGTCAAATCTGGTCGAAGGTACGATTTCGATTTATGGTAGTTCGGCGCGTTTTCTTTTCGATTCGGGTGCGACCCATTCTTTTATCTCTAAGGATTTTATTGCTCGTGTCGAAGAGTCGATGGATGAAGTTTCCTGTGAGATGCTTGTGGAGTTGCTGTCTTGGACCCTTGCTGGTAGAGGGCCAGCAAGGCCAAGGTTCTTCCCAAGGATATGGAGGCCCAATTCAATGGGGTCGACTGGGTGCCGAGGGCACGGGTCACACTCTCTCCCACGGCAGTCACTCGAAGCAATGGAGCTTGCAGGACCAAGCACTCACTCACACAGGCCAGCGAAGCTATGAGCTAATATTAAAAGAACAAGGCACATAAATATGAGAAAGGGATAGAGCACTTACTTGACCGGTTTGAAGAATCCGACCCCGTTTGGAGACATGGGCGAGCGGGGAAGCATGGGTTCCCCACACGCTGCGCCGGAGAAGCTTCGGCCTGTTTAAAAATTTACACCACTACTCCCCATGCAAGGGGGTTGAACAAGGGGAGGGGAGGTCAATCTTACATCCAAACACTACCTCCCACAGGGAGGGGTGGTAAGCCATCCATGCGGGGAGGGGAAAATGAACTATGAACTAAATGAACAGAGGATGTCGATTCTGTCCACTCTCTGGAACAGGGGACAGGCAGTCAATGTCGGTGCCACTGCGAACTCTCCCAAACTCTATTGTCAACAAAACCAGTGGCAAAATCTTAGGGATTGGATCAAGATGACGACCAATTTTTGGGGAAACTTCTGGTTGGCGGTGCTAGTCGGGGAAGATCCGCGAACAGGGTTCCTACTTACTAGTTCTGTCTGCTTTGGCACCACTGCAGCAAGAAGATGAGGCTGCCACGAGTGCTCTCGAGCTCTGATTCAGGCGTGGCCAGAGTCTCTAGAACCGTTGTCGAGTCCTCTTAGAAATGAGACCCGCGATGATACCGCAGGAGGTCTGAGTAGGCAGGAACAGCCCAAACAGTGATCAGGTGTCTGTTCAGTCCTAGAGTGGACAGAATAGAGCACCTGAGGGAGAAAATTGAGAACTCACTTGTCCAGGGTCCAATCGGGGAGCCTCTTATTGGTTCTGGAAGGTGACTCGTCATAGAAGACCTCAGCCAAGCCCTGCCTCCAAATCATTAGGTGGTTGGCCGTGGGAGTCTCTGCAAGCGGCTTCAGATTGATGGTCTGGAGGAAGACGCGTAGTTTGGGGAGATTAGCTCCTCCGAACAACCACGAGCTCAGATTGGGACAAGACCACCGCCGTTGCAAAGAAGATAGGGAGACACTTCCGACGGTACCACTTATGCTTCCAGGAATGCTGGGATGAGGTCGTGGTCGGCTCTGAAACTTGTGGGTTCTCTGTTATCTGTGAACTACTGCAGGGGCTTAAACATAACGAGGATGAATGTAGTTGGAAGGGGGTCAACACAGCAAGGGGTAGGGGCCTAATGGCTGTGGGGGATAGAGGGGGGCATTTGATGTTGGTGGAGGTAGCTGGGAGAGGGTGGGGATACTCGATGCGGGTCTCACAAGGACAGGAATGATATAGAAATTAAATTAAAAAAAATTAAATGACCATGGCAGGAAGTTACTCACCGTGGATTTTAATAACAATGAAAATAAAGAGAAATCGTAATGGGACGTTACTCACCGTGAGTTTTAACAAGAAGGAAACGAAAAACCACGCTGAGTGCGTGTATGTGGAGTGTAATTGCCAGGGGTCGGGGACCCCAAAATGGAAGGGGAGTGATCGCGTGTGCACCTCAGAGGCGGGAGATCTTGTGGATCCCTTCTTCCTCTTCCTTCGGCTGGCCGACGAAGAGGGCTTTCTTTGGTTACCCTTGCAAAAGAACAAACAAAAATCAACCGAGTCAGAACAATGCCAGTATAGTATCAGTCCCTTGTAAAGAAAATGATGAAACCATTAATCAACACACACCAGGTTGGTGTTATTTTTAAATCCCTTTTAGTGCAAGGGGTGGAAGGACGCTATGATGAATGAGACAGTGTGCGACGATGCATAAAATGAAGAACTTCTCTTAAGTAGAGATGGGCGGTATAAATGAAGATAGAAGATGATGCATGCAACTAAGAACAAAGAAGAGCAGGGGAAGAGGGGCTTATTGGGGCACTGATGACGGGGTTCGGCAGAGCTTCAACAGCGTGAGGACGACGTGGAAGCGCGGTGGATGAAGCAGTCATTCTCTCGCGAGCACCCGGGCACCCGAAAATCTGGCAGAACCTCCCCTGAACAACCCTCGGAGTCTCCCCCTCCTCTGTCAGATCTGAAGCTCTCTGTTCTTCGAGGGAGGGGGTCCTTCATTTATAGGCAAAATTTTGAAGGATGCGTCTGGGGTTTAGGATGCGTTCATGTGGACACGTCCTGGTTCCCAGATGCATCCATTAATAAAAATTTAATTTTACTTAAATGGGTGTGTCCCAACACATGGACGCGTTCTTTAGATGCGTCTAGGAACTCAGATGCGCCCAATTTCTTTCACAAGAATGATGCCAAAAGCCACCGAAAGCATCGAAAGTGAGAGATTTCAGTGCCTAACCTTGACTTTTAAAAGTGGCGTCTAGAAAGCAAGACGCTTCTTATTTTGGATCTATTTGATTCTTCAGACTGAACGACGTAGGTGGCACCGCCCTCGTGATGTACAAAGACTCATGAAGGTGTCTGATGTCCTGGGCGTGTTCTTTGAATGCGTCCAGAGCCCTGGATGCATTAATCTATAAACGGTGTGGCTGACGCCGCCCTTGTGCTGCACATAAACTCATGAAGGCATCCGAGGTCCCGAACACGTTCTTTGAACGCGTCCAGAGCCCTGGACGCTTTAATCTTTAAACAGTGCGACTGACATCGCCCTCGTGCTGCACTGGGGTTTTAATACAAATTATGCGGTTTAAGAGACTAGACCACATGCTACTGATCCGAGGGGCTATGCAAGGGAATGGAAGTTGGCCTAGGACTTGGCATGCGAGAGCAAGCTAAGAACCTGGCTATGATACTAAATTTGACGCAGGACGAGCTATCAGACACCCTGGGACCTATGTGACAGCAAGCACGACTTGATCCATGGACCCGAGCAATAGCGGACTGACCACACGCGTCACTCAGATTCAGGGGTGACCCAACAATGGAGGGGTGGACGGTGACCCACGGGCAGTCTACACAGTCAGAGCCGCTAAGAGTTATATGGGGGAGGACAGACCTAAGGTCTGAAGGTCGCCCGCCTCAGTCGAGGCAGAGCCGGTGCCCGAGGGCGGGAATGACAGCACGCTCTTACACAGCAACGGTCAACACTCAATGTTCAGGAAATTTAGAACGAGCTCTCCTCACACTTCGGCGTGAGCGTGAAAAGATACTAGGAAAGTAATACCCAAGGAGTGAGGGTCAGATCTATACCTTGCCGAGTCTGAAGAGACCGACAACGATCAGAGACGAGGGTGAGCTGGGGAGCGTGTGCACCCGGCAAACACACTGCTTTGATGAAGCTTCCGATCGACCCTGCTAGTACAAGCAAATGAAATCACCTCCACGCAGGGAGGGGGAACTCGGGGAGGGGCACACGATACAGCACTACCCTCACGCAGGAGGGGAGAACACAGGGAAGGGGAGATGGACCTGCTACCCTATGTCTATCCTGCGGGAGAGAACCAAATTGATCTGAGTGATATGCTGCACACATGGGTCTGAAAAGGATGCCGCTTACCCCCAGACGAAGCTTGAGAAGTGTAGATGCACTCCTAAAAGTTTGGCGTCATTCTGAGGTTGCAGGAGGGCGGGGCAGGTCGTGGAAGACAGCCTGTGCGAATCTGTCCTGCAGGACTGGTCTACGCAGTCGGTGTACAGAGGGCGGTGCGCTCTCCACCGGACTCCGAACGAAGCAAGACAAGTGGGGTCGGATGACTGACATACAGATCTACGTACCCTCAAAAGATGAGCACCAACAAAGCACCGATATGGGCGTGGTCGGCACTTTGGTGGGGCTCTGGATTCCGGGCGAGCACTCAGATGCAATTGGGTTGCACAGGGCGGCACAAGCAGCACCGAATGTGGAACGCGACGAAACCACCAGGGTTGTTTTCAGGACATCGAGAGGTATGACTCTTAAGAAGAGAGATCAGCCAGAAAATCATCAGGGAAGACGTGGCATGATCTACAAGCCCGCTGCACACCCTAGGCAGACTGGTTCGCACTAGCTTTGTGCAGTTGCACGAGAAAGGACACCACGGACTGTGACGACATAGGAATGGGGCGAAACCACATGAGGGGGTGAGAAGGTCGCCTCTGCACCGGTCTCCAACGATGCTATAGAAGACAAACCCAGCAAGATGAGAATTAGCCAACCACCATGGCCAAACCAAGCAGGAGCAAAGAGGTCGAAGCGACACTTAATTAAGGTCGTCTCTACCTCGACTTGCTTGCCAGCTTCGAGTCCTTTAGGGGACCTGCCATCCTCAGTTGTCACAGCCTCCACACGAGGGCGTTTCCTCCTAGGCTGTAGGCCTCCGTCCCCGCTCCCCGAGGATGCCTCCATGGAGGGATGATCCCCCTCTGTCGTAGAACCTGTCAACAAACATAGCATTATACAATGCCCCAGATACACACCTGAAAAGTGACAAAGTAAAAGGGGGGTAGACTGGAAAGAAAGCCTTACCTGAAGCCCCGAAGGGGGTCGATGGCAAGGGCACTAGTTGCTCCGATCTCAACGCCAGTGCCCGGGCTGCCTTCACAACAGCCTCCCGAATGTCCCTTAGAGTGTGGGCACACTCGATCTGGGACACAAACTCCACGGGCCCGGCTGACCCGATCGCGTAACCGATGTGCCACCTCCGGTCGTCGGTCACTGTGTCAGTAAAGCTCCCGTCAGGGAGTGCCCGGTCCAACGAGCCTCTGCTCCAGAAGTCACAGTTAGCCTGAAACTGGGTCCACCAGCTCCTCGGTGCCCTCGGTCGAGGCACCTTCACCCCAGTCGTCGTTGCCACTGTTGGTACCTGCCTTAGGGGCTTCAACGCCCTGTCGTTGCCTCGACTCCCTAAAGACGAGCCTCGACTGCCCCGGGGCCACTGCTCCGCAAGTCACTCGATCTCCCGACGAATCCGAGCGATTCGGGTCCTCAAATACCCATCATCTAGCGGAATGGGAGGCAGATCCTCCCTCAGCAAATGACTCTCCTCCGCCTTCCTGATCGCGGAGGCCTTCTACCGGTTTAGGTGGCTATGCTCGAACCACCACCAGGCATAATGGACGTCGAATCATCCTCGTCGTCCTTGTCCCAGCATCAAAAACTACTCCGGCTCCCGGCGGTAGCAGATGTCCCACCACACTGTTGCCAGTAGGTGGGTGTCCTTCCCTATGTACTGTCGGCCTGTCAAAGAAAACTCCCAGTTCGGTGGGATCCCTTGGTCGTAGCCAAAGTTTTGAGCAAACCAGAATGGGTAGTACGGCTCCAGGGAACTCATCGCAGATCGGTGCAGTGCCAGTATCATCGGTTGAGTGCTCATCACCCACTCTGTCCACAGTCCGGCCTCTGGCTCCCTCTGATGTGGGTGGGCGCTGGCTGCCCCTCCACCCAAGCCCCCCAGAAATAGGCTGGAGTCCCTCGTGGCGCTGTCAAATGGCAGTCACTCCTCGCCCCGGTCGGGCACTTTCTAGAAGCCCACCATGGAGAGTTGACTGACCCCACATGGGCCCAAGAGATGAGGTGGCTCAATGGGAGAAGGGTTGGGGGGGCCGCGGGAGCCAGGGGGTCTCAAATTACAAATACACCCCTCTTGCAATGCAAATTACATCCGAATAAAATAAAATAAATACACATTACACATAAATAAAATCTCCATAAATACTATAAATACTAAGACTCAAGAGGGAGAGTCCAGACTGTCTCCGAGCCATATGGAAGTTGATGTAGCTCGAGTGGTACTCCTCGTACGGTACCGACGGCTCACCGATTTGTGCTTCTCACTCGCTCTGGTGTCCGCACCAGATGCCTGTACATTCTTTTCATTCTGCTGCTTCTTTAATGTTTCAATCTCCTAGCGGTATTCTGGCAATGGCATCAGTACTGCAGAGTCATGTATGGAAGGGTTGAGGGCGACACCTCTTTCCTCAACTGGAAATTCTTCGGACGACGTGGATGGTCTCCCACCGTCGTCCTCAACCGTGATCACGTTTACAGCCATCGTTACCAGGCTTGCCTCTACTTCTTCAATGCGGGCTCGTGCCACCTCATCATGATCTACAGGTGAGGCCCCATAGTGGCCGATCACCCCAGCCATATTGCAAGTGAGTATTGCTACTTATTGCTCTCAGCCTTCACTCATAGCATTCACAGCTCCTAGGGTTACTGCCTCCCCAAAATGGCACTGCCGAAGTTGTAGGAGTGCCCTCGGATAGCCTGCATAACATAATCTCACCCTTTAGCAGGGCAGTTGATAGCTTGCAGCACGCTGGCTCATGCCGAAGATTTGTAGGCGAGCTGGCTTCGCCTAGTCGCCCCACCTTGTTCTTCATCATGTGAATAAACATTGGCCAAACGAGTGCGGGGCCGAAGAGCTAGTTTTCGAGATACTTGGGTCAGCACCTCGATCTTCTCTTCTGTCTTCTCTTCCTCTCCAAGAGTCGGGGCCCGTGTTCACTTGGGCACCCAAATCTGTTTGAATCTGATTGGTTTAGGGGCCAATCCCCCTTTTGGTTTGGACTCAAAGCGGTCCATTGCTTGTCGAGCCAGCACCTGGAAAGAGTTGTGCACTTGCACCATGGAAATCACCCAATCAGGTGCAATCTTGGCCTGTCAGCTATTGAAGAAGACTTGGGCTCCTCCAATGAGTGTGGATTTGCCCAAGGTAGAAAGCCTGCTCCGCAATGTGTCGACGTTCTTCTTGGCTGTTGTCCTAGAATCTGGGGTGTGCTTCTTTCGATCCTCAGTGCGGTGGACACCATAGCCCACCATTTTCTTTTCTTTGGGTGTCATTAATAATTTGAGGTGGCGACCGGCTCAACCTCCTGGATTTTCAGAAGGTCCAAGAGTCCTGTCTATTCTGTACCCTGAGCCAGAAACAACCACAGTGTCACAATGTTTTTGATTTCCAGTCCTATTGCTGGATGGATCTATAAGAAATCGATGTTGTAGCCCTCCGAGTTCTTTTTTCAACGGCGCCAATTTTGCTATGATCTGCCTCAGGATCTGGGCGCAATAATTATTTTCGTGGAGGCGCGCAGATCTGTTCTGAGTCAGGCCAGTAGAAGCAGTCCGCCGGATAACTCCTTGGAAAATACGTTGGCTCAGATTCAGTCACCGCCGACTTTAGGGATCGAAGAGGAGCCTTCCACCGATGTCCCAGCCAGCCGCCTCGGCCAGAAGTTGACCGAAAGCCGCCGTCCCAGCTATCGACTTCACTTGCTATCCAGTGAGTTTAAATAGTACCGAGTCAGACCAGTAGCTCGCCTCCAGCCCGATAGCCCTTCCGGCTTGCTGCACCTCAACCCGAGTTCACTACTCTCAGGTCCCACGTGTAGCTCTTTACCTCCCTGCGTGGAGTGGGTAATAAAAATCACTGTTGTACTTATTTAATTACTGTACACTGGGAGTATGGATCTTGGCCGGGGTCGTCTTCCCCACGCCCGGAGCGTGGAGGTATCATGTCCGCTCCCTACTTTGACGTATTTACTTTTCTCGTATATTTTTGAATGCCGCTGCATGAGCGATTATTAGGATATTAGATCGTTCAAATTTCATCGCCGCTGTGAGCAAGTGAGTGGAACCTGTCCCGTGACTCGATCTGAGCACACGAAAAAGTCGATACCCTTGACTCGTTGCCGATTTCTCAACCGCGCACATCCGCACGCTTCCCTTGCTTAGGGACATCAGCGGGTTGCCTAGAGTCTCAAGATTGAATTCAAATTGATGTCGAGTCGCTATCCGTCCCGCATCAAATTGGTATCAGAGCTAAGTTGAGTCTAGGGTAGTTATTATTTAAAAAAAATAAAAACAAAAAATGTGTCTTGGTTTGCATTTCATCCCAGTACCCGGTCTATCAAAAGACGTTATTGGAAAGATAGGTTATGCCTATTTGGAAGGTAGCCCCTTGCGTGAGGTTTCTACCTCTGCCACATATCGGATATTGGTTTAAGTCTAGGTTCATCTTTTGCATTGGTACATCTAGATAGGTCATACCCTTAGCTCCCTTTAGGTTCCCTTGCATGCCCACTCGTGGAGGTACTCAGTACCATCACCTTGACAATATGGGTGAACCCTGAGGTGCCGCCCAGGGAGGCCGTTCTCTGGAGGACATGATGGATCTCCTCATGGAGTGCATGGGAAGGTCCGAGCAAACTCTTAGGGAGCATACTGATCGCATGGAGAGCCGACTCAAGGCCCTGGAGGACCGCGCTGAGGCTTCTGACCGATCTGTCCAAGGTCTGGTTGGAAGGATAGAGAGTGTGGAGAGAGTCCCCCACTGGGACCCACCTGGAGTTGTTTAGGCCCCTCAGGTGACTGCTGCCTAGCCCGCCCCACCTAGGGCTGAGGAGCGATGGCCACGTGCCCTCCATTTTGACGACTACAAGTCCGATAATGACTATGAGGGAAATGGCCGACGCCGATGTGGTCACCGACCACCAAGGGAAGAGGAGGATGATAAAGTCCTTAGGGCCGTGCGAGATGACCCTCCCACATTTGATGGATCCTTTAACTTGACTGTTTATCTCGATTGGGAGGCCGGCATGGACCGGTACTTCGAGTGGTTTGAGATGACGGACCACCGGAGAGTCAAATTTGCCAAAATGAAGCTGTTAGGGCAAGCACAAACTTACTGGAGTAATGTGGAGAGCCTGTTGTTTCAGCATCATGAGCCCCAGGTTGATTCTTGGGATGAGATGAAGGGCAAGCTTAGGCGTAAGTACTTTCATGCCACGTACCATCAAAGGCTCATTGATAGGTGGCAGAATCTCAGCCAAGGGGATCGGTCCGTATCTGAGTACATCATGAAGTTTGATGAGTATTTCTTACGATGTGACATCACGGAGGAGAGCACTATGCCTATTTCTCACTTCCGTCATGGTCTATTGCCCCACTACCAATATGAATTATTTCGCTACAATGTGACCACCTTGGAGGATGCATATCTGGTTGCTCTTGAATTGGAGTAGTTTGAGTTGGAGTTCACTCCCGTCTAGTGATAGGGGGCCACCTATCAGCGTGGGATCGACTCTCGTACCACACCCAGCTCTTATAGTCAGTTTTTGATGGCTCATCCCCCGGAACCCCCTCTCCAAGACCCCACCACTGCTCCTAGGCCCCGCACTCTCCCTCCGAGGGACCCTCCCCCTCGCTAGTAGGCACCCATCCCTGCCCCTGGACCTCATCAGCCCACCGCACTAACTCAGCCTCTTCTTCCCACACCCCAAGTCTGTCGTGAGGACAAGGGTAAAGGGCTGATGATCGGTGGAGCATCACCAAGCACGGGGCCACGTGACTAGTGCTATCAATGTGGTGGATTTGGCCATTACACGAGCAAGTGTCCCACTCGGGAATCACTTGCTATTGCAGACACGCCTGCCCGAGTCCCCACGCCCGTGTTAGTGCCGATCAGCTATGAGCCAAACCAAGATCTTGCTGAGGAGTTCTTTGATGAGTTGTTAGAGGGCTAGCAAGTTGATGCCCCCGGTACCCAGTACCAGGATGATGTACAGTTGGGTGTAGTCAGGTGCATCCTAACCCAACCTCAAGTGAGTGACGACTGGCGTCGTACCACCATCTTCCACACATTTTGTAGGCTGGAAGGGAAGGCCTGTAAGGTGATTATAGACAGCGGGAGCTACATTAACGCTATCTCCACAGGCACCATCAAACACCTTGGTTTGACGCCCGTGGATCACCCCGCACCTTATAGAGTATCTTGGGTGGATTCCATTTCCATCTCGGTCAGGCTGCGGTGCTTCGTACCGTTGCAGTTCCAGGCATACTATGATGCAATTTGGTGCGATGTCCTACCTATGGAGGTGGGTAGTATCATCCTTGGTAGGCCTTGGCTCTTTGATCGGGATGCCCCCCATCATGGCAGGTCGAACACATGCACCTTCGACCATGGTGGCCACAAGATTACCCTCTACCCCGTCCAGCCGAAGGACCCATCTATCTGAGGACCAGCTGGCCCCAGCACTGCGACCTCTCCTGGTTAGGGGATGGTCGGTCCACCCACCTCATCCTCGGCATGGGCCACTAACTCTTTGATTGCTCCTAGCAGAGAGGACCCTCCACCCAGGAGGTTGATGATGATTAGTCCTAGAGAGATGAAGCAAGATGTGACCGGGGGTAGTCCTATCCTTGCTATTGTTGTCTATGGAGTAGAGGATGTCACCCCTAGGTCAGAGGATGAGCATCCCCTAGAGATAGCTACGATATTGCGGGAGTTTTCCAATGTCTTCCCGGAAGACCTCCCTAGAGGCCTGCCACCTATGAGGGATATCCAGCATGAGATCGACCTCGTCCCGGGCTCATCTCTGCCCAACCTTCCCCATTATAGGATGAGTCCCATGGATCATGCCAAACTTTAAAGGCAGGTCAAGGAGTTGATGAGTCGGGGATCTCTCAAGGACATCAAGAGCCCTTGCGCTGTTCCCGCATTATTGGCCCCAAAGAAGGATGGCACATGGAGGATGTGCGTTGATAGCCGCAATCAACAAGATCACTGTGAAGTATCATTTTCCCATTCCCCGATTGGATGACTTGCTAGACAGGAAGACCCTGCATACAAGGCCATTCTGGGATGGCCTTGGATAGAACAAACCCTCGGGATCCCGTCAACTACCCACTAGTGCTTTAAGTTCCCATATAATGGCAGGGTAATTAAGATAAAGAGCCTCACATTGGTGAAAACTCTTAACGCCATCACCTCTGAGAAAATTCCCTTTGTGACCATCCATGATAAAGGCAAAAAGCCAGTTCTGTCCATAGCAGGGGCCATAGGGCCTTCCGCCCTGTGTCCACCTAGTTCTCCTACTCTTCCCTGGCCAATCACTCACTCTAATGTCCCATCTAACAAAGGATGGGAGATCATGGCCAGGATGGGCTTCAGCATGGGTAGAGGTTTGGGCTAGCAGGAACAAGGTCCCACTCGCAGGATGAGACTCAAGGTCTCCAAGGGTCGCGCAGGCTTAGGCTATTCTACTGAGGAAGCAGCTAAGACCACTCAGGCTAGGGGATTGATCTTTGGTCACTTCGTTCAAGGTTTGATATAGCTAGGAACTCGGCAAGAGCCGAGGGAAAATCTTGACAACCCCAAGGAAGAGGTAACTTACAATTCTCTACTTGAGGAAGATTTTGGTCTTCTCCTTTGTTTCATCTCGACAAACCCTGATAGTGCCCCTTCAATAGGCACCTTCCTTGTTCTAGACAGACCAACTCCTATCTACTTTATTCCCTTTCAATTCCATCCGCCGCTTCCGCCACTCCTCACTTATCTGGTCATGGATCAACCAACTCATCTTGTCTGCACGTTCACCCATGACCATGAAAAAAAATGCCAATTCTCAAATGAGGGCTTGCGAGCTCACTATTGAAGGAACTTCCTCCTAGGAGCTGGGGTCCCTTGGCCAAGGGCCGACTCTTTCCACCTTAAACCCTTCTCCACCAGCTCCCCTTATACATAGTAGGGTAGAGTCCAGCCCCGGTCAGGGATTGTACATATCGTCTTTTCTTTCCAAATAATCTAGGGTCGTCAGGTTCCCGCACACTATATCAGCTAGCAAGCCGAGAAGTGGGCATAGTTGTGTCAGGTCTCCAAATTCACATCCACTCCCATTCCTCTAGGGGCAGTTGAACTAGAAGGATCTTCAGTAGACGATGGCCTAGGAGTCTACGTGCTGGAAGAGGAGGAAGAAGAGGATGAGGAAGAGGAAGGAGAGCCAGGCACTGATCCTATAGCTTCCTTTGTTGACGGAACTAGGAGATTGGATGAACCTACTAGATCCGCTGATGAGCTTACCAAAGAGGACTCCCTCGTGGCAGTCCTTTGTTTTCCTCTCTTTGTTTGACGTACCGACAATTAAAACAATCCACCTCTTTGCTCACAACTTGGAGAATATGAAATGAAACTAGGGAATCAGAAGAGTAAGGTGGGAAAAATACACATAAAGTACAAAACACATTCTGAGACCCACAAAAATAATCTAAAAAATATTTAAAAAATTCGGGACATTACAAGTGGGCTGTCTAGAGTCTTGCGGCCTCGAGTCGCCTGTTACTTTGCGTTACTCTAGATCAGTGCGTGTGTTATTTTCAGTGTCCACGTTTAGTGAGCTCCCACTAGTCGTAGCTTTCATGTGCACGCGTGTGTGGACCCACTTGGGTGTGGTGGAGAGCGTGACCCGAGAGAGACAATTTTTAGGTTAGTTATCATAGGGCCCCTTACCTTTGCAGCCTGAGTCTGGCTGGGGGGAAAACTAGCTAGGGACCCGACCTAAAGCAGATGGTCTGTGTGTGCACACGTGGATGGGGACGTCGGACCCGTGCTGACAAGTGCGACCCTAGTTAGTCCTTGTTCTATGTTCCTGGTTACTGTACAGTGTCTCAGTCTCCTCCTGGGGCGTCGTAGGGAGACACCTGAGGCTGCAGACTAAGTCGTCAGTGGATGCATCCAGCCTTACTTCTGGTGGGCAGATACTCCCATCACGTGACGTGAGTTTTTCGTGACTTGAGGTCTCATTTCTCGTCTGCAAGATAAGATTTTGCGTGTAGTTTTCGGGTGTTTTTTTGGAGCCGAGATCTGGGGTTTCCAGTGAGCGTCACCGAGGGTTTTCCCCTAGACAGGCGTAGAGTTCACGACAGCAAGGTCATGACCATGTTTTCAGACCGTGTGATTTCGGTGTAGGCCTTCGTGTGCGAACACAGGCCTCCACGACAGAGGTGTCATGGCATTTTCCTAGTAGCGTGGCCAGGGTGGTTCGTGGTCTGGTGGTCCCGCGACCGTGGGATCGGGGTTTTGGTTTCCTTTCTGGTAGGAGTAGTTGTAGAGCTGTGATTTTATCGGCTACCGTGTGTGGGGAGTTCGTGTACGGTCGCGCTTTCCGTTGTTGTTGTCGTAGTCACTCCTGCTGTTGCTGTTGTTCTTGTTGTTGTTGCTTTTCGCTACTGCCATTGTTTTCAGTTGGGATTCCGTTGGACCCTTACTGAGCTAGTGATAGGAGGCTCACCCCTGATTTTCAGGTGTTGTAGTTCTTCCTCGTGATTCGAGGGTAATGCGTGGAGGTCCTTAGCTGCCAGCTCGCCAGGCTGAGTGTTCACTCAGTGTTGGGTAGGGATGCCAAAGGGTCGGGTCGGGCTTAGGCCAGCCCAGCCTGGACCCGACTTATCAATATTGAGGCTCGAGCTCGACCCGGGCCCGAGTTATGTCGGGTCGGGCTGGGTCGGGCCTGATACTATTAAAAAACTGTAAAGCCCGACTAAAGCCCGGCCCGGCCCGGCCTGACAACTTAAATAAAAAATAAAAACTAATGAAAACAGGAGTGGTATATTTGCATTTTGAGGTATGTCGTAGTTATAGAAATCATGTTATTCAACTTCTTCTACCCTTTTCTTTTTATTTCGTGCCGATCCGGCTTGACCGGAGGGGAGTTCAGTCCGAACTCGTCCCTCCCATTTTCCAGAGGGTATAACGCGCTTGCTAGAGGCCGTTATGTGCTTAACGGACCCTAGGGGGTGCATTATGCATTACATGGCGGATCGCTCGAGGACCGCTATGTGAGCGAGGTTTTCAGTAGGTCTGTAGGTTGTGGGGCATGACGGACTAGTCCCAGCCTGCCATGCATTGTATGACGCCCCTATTGTGGTCTGTTATATGAAGTGTTTTCCTGTGGAGTTTTTCTGAGTATTTTAACGTTCGGGTAGCTTTAACAGATCACCCCTGGTGCATTATAGTCACATGGTGCACCCGTCCTGGTGCGTTATGTTTAGTGCATTTTTGAAGGATTCTCTGGAGAATATAATGCGCGGGCCAAGGCACGTCATACATTGCATGACGCCCCTGAGACATTGCGTTATAGTCTGCAGGTCTGGGTTTTTCCTGTGTACGGGTGAGCATAACGGCCTGGGGGAGGTGCGTTATAGTCGTTTAACACCCCCAACCTGGTCCGTTACACTCTGCTACTTAGGAAATATTAGAATTACATGTTTAACTTCTGCCTATATTATAAATGTGCTATTTTATGGTTATTGGCTCGCTCCTACAATCCCAATGGAGTGCTTGGACTTTCCATGTGTTGGAACCACTAGACGTAGCCCTAGATTTCACGGATGGTCGACCCACCTGGGAGAGGTGGAGGGGCATACCCGTCAAATGGTTTATGCTAGTACCATGGGCCCTCGGTCCAACCGTAGCACTCTACGGGGAGGGAAATCTAGCTAGAGGCCTAGCCCTAGGCACGGGTCAGTGTGTGCACACGTGTTCAGAGACGAGAGCTGACACTGACAAGTGTTGCTCTGACTAGTTTTCGGTTGGTACAGTTTGGTTTGTCTTCTCGCTGGGCAAGTGCAGACTAACGAGTTGCTTGAGAAGCAGTGTAAGCCGTCAGGGGGCGCCTTTGGTCTCTCTCTTCTGGTGGAGTACCCCATCCTTCTCCTGTCACTGGAATGGATTGAGTTATTTCTATTGGTAGATTAGTTTTTACCGCTAGTTCTCGTTGCTAGCTATTACTCCGGTTATTTGTTAGTTAGCTATTTATTTATATTGGCATTTCGTTAGCCAATTTACCTGCTTAGATAGACTTTCCTGTTCTCGCCTAGAAGCATGTTGGTTAGTGCATCTGCTTGTTTAATTATTTAAATACATGCTATAATTACATTTTAATTATCTTAGTTACATTTTAATTGCTTGCTTGCTTGTTCCCGGCACTCACCCCAAACCCATGGGTAACTCGGCGATGCCGAGTGGAGGATGTGAGGGCTGGTCCCTTGCTGGTAGTGGGATAGCAAGGCCAGAGGGTCTCCCAAAGGGGTATGACGAGTCCTATCATAGTGGCCGGCCCGATGCCGAGGGCACGGGTGACACTCACTCCCACGGTGGTTGCTCGAAGTCTAGGACTTGCGAGATTGGGCACTCTCTCTCACTGGCCAGCGTAGCTATGAGCTAATATTGAATGAAAAGTACTGTAATTAGAGCAAGGGAGAGAGGGCTTACTCAACTGGTTTGAAGAAATCGGTCCCGATCAGAGACGTGGGCGCGCGGGGAAGCGTGGGGCTTACCCACTCCGCGGCGAGGATGCTTTGACCTGTTCAAAAGATTACACCACTACATCTCACATAGGAGGGGGATCTTAGGGTGAGTGTTAAATGAATTACAACCAAAATTACCTCCGCATAGGGAGGGGCCTTCAGCCGGCCAAGCCGGGAGGGGGGAGATGACGACACGAACTTCACGCAACGTCAGAGTCGATTTGGTCCCCTCTCAGAAATAGAGGACACACGATCAATGCAGGAATTCTTGTGGGCGCTCTCGGACTCCTTTGGCAGCAGGACCAATGCCAAAACTTTGTGGATTGGCCTAGGAGGATGCTGAAATTTTTGCAGGAGCTGGGGAAGTCGTTGCCGGTCGCAGTGGAGCTAGAAGAAGGGACTCTGTTCTCTGGATCGGACCTTCTCAGCACTGTAGCGTCTGGAAGATGGAACCACTACAAATAGTCCCGAACTCTGAATTGTGCACAGTCAGTGGCGTTGGAACCGTTTACGAGCTGCCTTAGAGACAAGACCTACGGGGGTGCCAGCCAATGTCAGAGCAGACTGTAGCAATCTGAACACTCACAGGGTGTCAGTTCAATCCTAGGGTGGACAGAACTGCGCACTCTGGGGAGAAAAGGGAGAAGAAATTGCTCCGGTGGTCGAATGGAGCTCCACTTTTTGGAGAAGGAGGGGAACTTGCAATAGAATGCCCCGGTCGAATGCAGCTTCCAGATCATCAAAAGACTAGTCGTGGTAGCTTCTGCAACCAGCCTCAGGTTGCTGGCCAGACCTCTTCTGCGCAGTCAGAGTAGATTGCTTCTCTCGGACAGCCACAAATTCAGAAGAGGACGAGATGACCGCCGATGCAAAGAATACTGAAAGACGCTTCTATTGGTAGTTCTTGCGCCTCTTGAATCACCCGGATGATGTCGTAGCTCCCTCTGCAATATTCAGGTTCTCTGGACTGCGAATTGGTGGGCTGTGGATTGAAGATGATGGGGGGGAAAATGGGGTTTATGGGTTGGGAAGTGGGGTGGATGGGTATGGGGGCCGTGTCTCGACCGGGTTCGTCCCGCGTCAATATAACTCCTCCTTTCATCGCCCCAACCCGATCACTATCACTGTTGTATGCCAGACAAAAGTTAGAGATCGTAGGATCCACCTTACAATCTCATAGTCGGAATAGCTCTTTCCCAATTTCCTTAGACCGTTTGTTATGATTGTCAGACGAGCATACATCTCAGTCACGGTCTCACCCGGCTTCATCCGAAATGCTTCATACTCAGAGACCAACATATTCACCTTAGTCTCTCTCACCTGTGAGGTCCCTTCGTAGATAACCTCTAGTGTGTCCCACATCTCCTTGGCAGTTTTGCAAGATGATACTCTAGAGAATTCAGTGGGATGGAGTGCGCACTAAATAGCATTGATGGCACTCCAGTTCAAAGTAGACTGTCTAATTTCCTCTCTCGTCCAAACCTCTTCATTCTCGTGCAGTTCTAACGGTCCCTTGCTCACTACCCTCTAGATCTCATAGTCTTTCACCCTCAGAAAGACCTGCATTTTGTTCTTCCAATAGGCGTAGTTGGAGCCATCGAAGTATGGAGGCTTGGAGGTTGAATGTCCCTCTGCTGTCACTCCCTTAGCGTCCATGGCCGTTCCTCTTTAGGATGTTAGTCCCTGAAAAAGAGTTAGGCTCTGATACCAATTCTTAGAATATATGGACGCGAAGCTGGTATGTTCTGATACTAGAGAATGACTGCAGAACGCTCTGAACTCTATAGATAGAGTGTCTATAGAAGATCCAGAGGGGGGGTGAATGGATCGGTCACCCTCTAAAACACAGACTGCAGCAGAATCAAATGCGGAATATAAACGAACTACTACAGGACACATAAAGCACACTTAAACACAACCAAACAAGAACAGATATGGCAGATCGGCTGACACACGGTCCTAAACAAACATCTACCGAGCGATGATAAGAAGAGATAGACAATACAACTCACAAGACAATCGCACTGTAGACATGGATTTTTAAGGTGGTTTGATCTCAAACCCGAGATCTACGTCCACCCCACACTCCAAATCGGAATGTGGCTTCTACCGCTGATACACAGCTTCACTGATCCACAGCTTCGGGGTCAAAACCCTACAACTGCTGGGCCTTACAACTTATGCCGTCCAGAGGAATCCTCCTCTGCCCGCTGAGCCTTACAGCTTGCTCTGCTGATACACAGCTTCAAAAGGAGTTTCAGAAAATAAAAGAAACGAACAAGAAAAACATAAATCCCTTCAATGGAATGTAGCTCAAATAATTGAGCAAACTCAGCTCCGGTTCTGAACCAGGAGATTGAGGAACAATCTCTCACAGCCAATCTCTCACACACCACACTCTCAACTCTCCCTTTCCTCTCTTCCTCTTCCTCTTGTGGGAGGTAGAGGGGCGAGCTTGAAGTGGAAGGCGGGTGGGGGTTCTGGCGACCCTCTGTCACCCTCTCTCACTGTCACCGGAGGTTTACAGCGAGTGAGATCAAATCAACACCGATGCAACCGCCGTCATCACCCTTCCTCCTCCACCTCATCGAGCCTCATCCTCTCCTATAAACCCTAACCGCCGCCTAACATCTTTCCCCCTCTCTACGCACAGCCATCCAACGCCACCAACCACCTATGTCCCATTCTTCCTCACAGTGAGCCCCTTCCCGCCAAACCCAGCCGCGCTCCCTTGCCTTCTTCCGCCGCAGCCTCCTGTTCCAGCAATAGCCGCACACATCAACGTTGGCTTCTTCTTCTTCCTCTTCTTCCTGCCGCATTAAGGAATGCCTCCAATCCCGTGCCTACACATAGCACCATCGTCCACCCATTCCCTGCCCTCCAAGCCCAGCCAACGATGCCCGACACCAATGCCTTTGTGAGCCTACAGTAGCCAAGCCCCATCGCCCTTCCTCTCCCTCTCTACAGTCTGCCACCTCTGCCAAAATCCCTCCTCGCCTGCACCCCGCGAAGACTGCCCCGCCACTGCTTCGCGCCAGCAGGATCCTCACCGTGCCGCCACTCTCTCCTGCTGCCCTCCTCGCGGTTCTTCTCCACCGTCGGACCGTCACGTAGAGCCGGCTACAACGCCCCTCCAGTCACAGCCCTGCCTCCGTTGTCCCCTGCCTTCGCGACCACCCTCTCTCACCCACTGTCACCATCTCTCTCCCTCTCTCTCTCACACTGTCAACAACAATTTGCAGGGAGCAGCGGCGGCCTGGACATAGAAGGGGCGAGCTTGAAAGGCAGGTCCAACAGGAAGGGGGGATTGCAAGGGGGTCCGACAGGAGGGAGAGAGGCAAGCTTGAAGGGATGGGGGTTACTGGTGCCAGAGAGGGAAGTCCCCTCAAACATCTCCCTCTAAGCATGAGGTTAGCGCGGGTTACGAAATGATGTCATTGAGATGGTGCCGTCCCGAATGAGTTTCTCCACTTAATTCTTTAAGTTGTAGCAATCTTCAACCACATGGCCCAGCATGCGATGATATATACAGTAATTAGGCTCATTTGATTTGCTTGTATCTGCCGACCTCAAGTCTGCCCAATCGGCGACTGAGCTAGGATTTAACCTTGAATACTATTGGAAGGCGGTGCCTGTGAGGGATGTTTGAAAACAACGGAGGAGATAAGACTCGTCCAGAGCAAGTTCACCCATGGCCATTATATAATAGGCCAAGTGCTCGATACTCTTCCTGACAGAGGATGAGAGTCAGATGTATGTGGTCAAGGTTCTGTTGGAGCTGCCGGAGGAGACTACTAGTTTGAAGGTTAATTTCAGGCTGTGTTCATTTACAATGCCGTACGGGGACGAAACGGTGATTCGGCCAGATGCAATCTACCCGACGTGCCAGATGGCATGGGGGATTAAGCTATCACTATGTCCAGCTACCCTCTGCCTAATATACAAGGCTCTGGGGGATATTAGCACCCATCAGTTCCCACGACAAGTCCGGTATGTGTGCCCTCTGCATTTCTTCAATGCGTGGGTTTGTTCTCTATTCCTAGAGTTCGCCCCGTGTGCCATTCAGGACTGGGGGCTCGTGCCGCGGATGCTTGAATTTACCAGTGCTGAGCTGGGACCTACCTCCCTACGGCTGTATGATATCCGGGGCCGATTGACCACAGTCCCTCAAGATGCCGCCGGGTTGGGCACTGGCTACGCACTCCAGCCCCCTGGTGAACAGCAAGAGACAATGCAAGGATGACTAGGTGGAGAAGTACGTCCACCCAATTAGCCAGACAAATGTGGTTCGCCCATTGCTGGAACCCGAGTTGAGGGACTGGGCGTTGTCCATCCATCCCAGTGTGCTGGCATTCAAGAAGGGGGAGACGTTAGTGCCGGAGCTGTATTACCCCTTCCGCTTTGGCTGAAACTTCGACTACGGCCAGCATATTCCTATACACAGCGTCCAGTTTGGCCTGGTGATGTGGACCCTTCGGGGAAGCTTGGTCGCAGAGAACGTCCGAGTCTGGTGGGGCTTCTTCCACCGGGCAGACGCCGCCACCTTCAGAGTACCAACCCCCGATCGCGTCCCTCGGGTGACACCTGAATATGTGAAGTGGTGGAACGCCCGCACGGCCTTTTATCGGTCACACAAGATCGACTGCTGGGATGGGGCGGAGAGAAGATTCTTGAGTTGGCAGCCCGTGCCCGTCCTTGATGTCGACCCAGAGCACCTCCTACGCCTGTGGCATGGCAAGAGTAAGGATGTGGCCGACTACATGATCGCTCGCAAGGCGGCCCGAGGGGGTAAATCGGCATCACAGGCCAAGCTGCCTCCGGTGGCGAAGGATGACTTCAAGAAGACCCTGCGGGACCTCTGTCGCATTGGATCGGATCACCTAGAGCTGATTAATTATCCACTATCGGCAGAAGAAGAAGGCACCCCTACAACCAGCTAGTGGGCCGAGAAGGACCTGATTTGCCCCTACTGCACATTCGTGAGGAGGGAAGAGCAGAAGCCGCAGAACTATGCAGACATTACCTGGTTCTACGTTCTCCTGCGGGTGCATGGGCTGACAATTAAAGCTCGACCGGCGGCCATCCTGGGGCAGCGTCTGCACGTCGCCTTCCATTATGTTGAAGGATGGGGGATGGATCATTTTAACTTATATTGCCATCTGTCTGCCAAGAAACATGCAGACTTGGCCATCCTTGGTGGAAAGGGATGCTTCTCCTACTTCGGGCACCTTCCATCGGCAGGGCTTGTGACATCCGAAAGCAGGGAGATCATGTGGGCCCCACTTCTATAAATGCCCGCATCATGCAGACGTGGTGGGTACACTTCACATCTTCCCATCATCAGTTCGCCCCCCCTGATCTGGCCTTGAGCGATATTTTTGAAGACAACAATTTTCGATAGGATGCCCCACCACCCGGTGATAAGGACAGAACCCGGGGTCATCACTTCGTTCGACATCCTCTGGCCTTTTGGGCTCCGGTAGGCTAAGCTTGCCGTAACAACAAGCCAATTCAAAAATCCTCTGAGTTTTATGTTTTGGGAAGGAGTAAGGCCTCCTCATTTTCTCTCACAATGAGGCCGATTGATTGGTTGAAGGATTGGCTGCCTCCTTTATCTTTTCCTTCGAATGCCCAGCAATGCTGAGGTTGACATCTCTGAGTTTATTTTCTTGTTCTTCCAGGGTGGTGGCGGAGCGGTATTTTGCTAGGAAGGCTTCAATATCAGTTACTATCGTAGCCAATTGATCAAGGGATTTGACGTCGAGGCCGACCATCCGCTGTTGAATCTCTTTCTTCAAACTTTGCTTGCAAACCCAGGTGTCAACCTAATGGCTTAGCGGGAACTTGCATCTAACATAAAGGCTTCTCCATCTTTTGATATAGTCTAGGACGAGCTCGTCATCTTCTTGCCTATGGCTGTAGAGTCTTGCCCTGATCACAGGGAAGTGCTTCAGGCTTGGGTGACTGCAACGCTGAGGGAGGTTACCCTCGGCTGGGTCAAATCGGCTCATACTTATCTCCTCTAGTTGCTTTTCCAACTTTTCAATTTCTTGCTGTAGCCCACCACACAATGAGGGCAAGGCTGAGTCATACTGAGGGAAATCTACTTCAGAGCATCTTCCATTGGCCGGGCTTGTGACCTCCCCGAGGAGGGAGACCACATGGACTCCCATTTTACAGACGCTTGTTTCATGGGGTTGTGGTGGGTCCACCTCATAGTCCCCCATCCTTAACTCGCCCTTCCCGATCAGGTCTTGGGCTATATCCTTGAAGACATAACAATCTTCTATAGGGTGGCCCAGGATTCGATGATAGAGATAGAATTCAGGGTCGTCACTTCTTCTGGCATCCTTCGGCCTTCTGGGCATTGGCAAGATAACCTTGCCATAGTGGCAAGCCCATTTTAAGATCCCCCGAGTTTTATCCCTCGGGAAGGAATAAGGCTTCTTCATCTTTTCCTGCAACATGAGGACTCGTTCCACCCGCCGACTAGTTGAAGGGCCGGCCACTTCTTTTGCCTTCCTTCTCGAGTGCATGAAAGCACTGAAGTTGGTGCTCGGGGATTGATTCTTCCATTCCACCGTGATTGCAAGGGAGTGTCCCGGGTTCATGGATCTGCCCTGCCAGAGGTGGATGCCATCAATTAGATCAGACAGTAGTTTGGTCATTTTGGCCAGCTGTGCCTTCAATGTCTCAATCTCTTGTTGCTGCTTACAGCATATTGCGAGCTTAACAAGGTCACATGGGGAGAAGTCCGGAGTGTGGCTTGGACCATTGTCTTTCGTTTCAACGTCGGGCAGAGGTGGCAACACCCCATCACCATGATTTTCTGGGACTGGCCCTTCAGAAGAAGATGGGACCACCCCTATATCCCTACTTAGAGGTGAGTTTCGGAGGAACACTTTTTATCTTGGGTTTCGCTGACAGGAGGCATATGTTGCTCTTGGCTCTTGGCTTCCCGTGCACCCGGGTCTTTTGAGGGATTGTCATCGGCAAGGGCCGAGACAGATATTGTGTCTGCTTCATTGAGCTCTTTTGTTGAGAAACCCAATCCAGGGTTTTGGGTGATCTTCAGGAGTTCTCTATCTAGGTTTGGTGGATACCACAGCTTCTTGAACATCTGATTCTGACTTTCGATTTGAAAGAAAGGCAGTTGTTGCCCCTTGGCCATCTTGACCACCCTACCGGATATATTCGAAAGTCCCATGATCGAGCCGACCAAGTCGTGGATTTCTTCACGGAATTTACAATCATCATCCCCTTTTACTGGCTGTTCATCAGCCGCATAGAATATTTTGGGTGGACCCTCCGGGTTGGGCACCTCCAAGATCTTCAAGAATTCAACTGTTTGACAGTCTAAATCTGTAAGGGGCTTCGTGATCCCTAGAGGGACCTTCACGTACCTAGGCAAATCTTCGAGCTTCGGAATTCCTGTCTCGGGGTAAATATTAGAGGGGATGGCTCGAACCACACCTTCAATTTCAGAGATGTGTGAGACTTCCTGTGGTGCCACGTAATCGGGCGGTGGTGGAGGGAACCAATCGTCATCCTCCACTATCTCCTTCCCTTTACTTTGAGCTGGTTGGGGGTTCTGCTTTGGCTCCTCTATGTAGAGTGAAGCATCGAGCAGATGACATTCAAACACCTCAAAGGGGTGTAAGTCTGCAAATACTCTTTCTTCTTTTCCATTCTAGGAGTACTTAATGCACTGGTGCAGGGTCAAAGACACTACCCGATTTTGATGCAGCCACGGTCGGCCGAGCAATGCCTTATATGAGGTATCAGTGTTGATGACGTGGAATTGCACCTTGGTGGTGAAGTCTCCCAGTGATAGCTCGAATTCTGCTACGCCCATGGGGACTTCAAACTTCTGGTTGAATCCAGCTATCTTCATGTCCCTGACCTTGATCAGGTACACATTGAAATAATGCTTCTGGTAAACCCAGTAGCGGAGTATGTTTACTGCTACCCCTAGGTTGACCAAGATCCTGTTTATAGGCTGGTCGTTCAACTGTCCCCTCATGTACAAGGGTCTATTGTGGCTGACCGAGGGTAGGAGCATATCTTCTTCGGTGAAGGTAATGGCTGCCGCTGACTGCATTTGGGTGAAGCAGCTCTCATAGTGTACCGAGGTTTGCAAAGCCGCAATGATGGCCTGCCGAGTTTCCTCATCTAGAGAGAGTGTCTCCCAAATACTGAATCTTGTCAGGATCCTTTTTAGTTGTTTCAATATGTGGGTGCCGGCCTGGACATTGGCTAACTTTGCTTCTTTGGCTTTGCAGTGCTTGCCATGCCCTGGTGCTGAACGAGTCAGTGGAGAAGACAGTTTGTTTTCATCTTCAGGGGTTGCTCCATCCTGACACACCTGGTCGGCTAGCTCCTCTATCTACACGGGCTAAGCTGCGTGGGCAGCACCAGCACCATTTTTGTCTGCCAGAGGTGGCACCTTTAGGGACGAGGTGGAGGTGTCATTGGCCTTTGGTTCGGCCTGCTGAGCCGACCGTCTACCTTCCCGCGCAAGCAGGAATTTGACGAACGAGGAAACCACTTCACCTGCTGCATCTTCAGGGTAGAGGCCCGATGGAGGTGGGATCCTTGCGCCCTTCACTTCAGGTTCGAGGATTTGGTATGGCCACTCACCCCTTAATATAATATTGTGATTGGCTGGGGGCAGATGCCCCCACCTCCTCCCAGACCTGGTGACGTGCTGGGAAGTAGAGGCCTCGGCTTGGTTTGCTTCAGCAGGCACGAAGCATATTTCTTCTTCTTCCACCTCTTCAGAATTCTAGGCCATGTTGAACAAGGCCGACAAGGTATTGCTAGACAAAATGCTACATTTTATTTTATTCTTTGACTTCTTCTTCTTCTTTTTCCTCTCTTCCTTTACAGCTGGAGGCTGTTCTTGGGGCCTTGTTCTTCGCTCAGTAGATGTTTGATGAGAATCGTGTGAGATCCAGGTTATAGAACCTGTTCAGACTTAGTTCTTTTTGAGTGGTAAGGGACTGTCCTGTAGTAGCTTGCTCTTATTCCCTAATTGATTCTGCTGTAGTTAAATTTTTTAAACGGGTGACTGATCCATTCAACCCCCCCCCTTTCTAGATCATCTACAGACACTCCATCTATAGGAATTGGTCTCTACACGTCCATATAGACTTATCACAACAGTAGTCGCCACACCCTCGTGAGTTGGCCGTACCAGCTTCCAGTCCCAGCATCGGCTACAATGCCTTTATAGGCCAGCCGCCCAGTTCCCAGCCCCAGTATCGGCTACAACGCCTTTACAGGCTAGCCACTCAGCTCCAGTCCCAGTTCTCAGTCCCAGCATAGGCTACAGCGCCTTTACAGGCCAGCCACTCAACTCCAGTCCCAGTTCCCAGCCCCAGCATCAGCTATAATACCTTTACAGGCTAGCCGCTCAGCTCCAGTCCCAGCTTCTAGTCCCAACATCAGCTATAACGCCTTTACTGGCTAGCCACTCAGCTCTAGTCCTAGTTCCCAATCCCAGCATCGGCTACAACGCCTTTACAGGCCAGCCGCTCAGCTCCAGTCCCAGCTTCCAGTACCAGCACCGGTTGTAACGCCTTCATAGGCCAGCCGCCCAGCTCCAGCACCAATTCCCAGATCGAACCCTTTGGCCACAACACCTTTATAGGTGAGCCCTCCAGTCCCCGTTCTAGTCCCCAGCTCTAGTAGTAGTTCCAATTCCAATGCTAGTCTTAGCCCCAGATTTGGCTATAACCTCCAGTTCTTACTCTAATCTCAATTTGTATCCACTATGCCTCCTGGGGCCATTCGGCCAGTGCGGCCTCAGTTTCTCAGGCTAATGTGAATCATATTTCTTGCTAACAATATGACGCTAGCTAGTAAGTGCCCTATCATTGGCATACAACTGACACACTCCAAAACTACCTCCGTGACACTAATCGCGTGGACCATCCCGTCCCCATGGGTCTACACCAACCTCACATAATATGGGCTTTCACCTTTCGAGGGACTGACTCCCAATACCAGGTCATTCTCGCCACTTCCCAGTACCTAGCACTCAGCTCCCAATGTTTAATGTCCAGTTACACCATTCCCCATACCCAGTCCCATGTTTCAATGCTCGAAGTTAGATAAGCTCAGTCCTTTGTCCCTCACACCAGTGTGCAATAAAAGAATCAAGCACGACTCATAATAAACTGGTTGTTGGTCTATGCACCCAACCCTGTGCCATAAAAGGGAAAGTGGGACAACTCAGCAGATAACAACACCAAAATCTGGAGTTTGTCATTGATACTCTGTGAAAAGTGAAAAGAAAAAGTATATGGAGAAGGGGGGCATTGGTGGGGCCGCGGAGACCATCCTTTGACCTTCCGCCTGCGTTCTTGATCTGGTCCTCGCAGGGGTGCTATTCAACACGTCACAAAGAGGACACGGTCATGCAGGTGCCGGCAGACCTTATAAATAGTCTTGCACGGCCCATCACCACGCCATCGCTACATACTCCTCAAAACTCTTCACATCTGCACGACGACGAGGACGACGATGTTCTGCGGGGCTGGGAGCTTCCCTCGGGTAGACGAGGACCCATGGTCGCCGCCGCCACCGCCGAGGGTGTCCAAGGGGCGACAGGGCGGCAGCAACCCCTACTCCACGAGGGGGCTCGACAAGTTCTCCATGGTCCTGGCCGACCTCGAGTCCAGAAGGGAGAGGATCATGGCGAAGGCGGGAGCGCAGGGCGTCGCCGCCGTCCGCTTCGTGTACTCCAGCTCCCATGGCTGGGTCCCCATCGTCGTCAGGCCCCGCGAGCAGCGGCCGGAGGTGGCCGAGAAGCCCAACAAAGGCCGCGCCGCCGCGTCCCGGAAGAAGCCGGATGCTGCAGCGATGGAGCACCCGGCGCCACCGCGCCGCCCGGCCAATAGCGGAGCTGCGCCAGCGGACCCTACCCCCAACCGGGTGGCGAAGAAGGGCTTACCAGCTGGGAACGTGGGTGGGAGACAAGGCGGTTGTTTCCTCAGGTGGAATCCTTCGTACTACTGGCCTGCGGTGGTGGCGTTGATCCTGCTGTGCCTGGCGTTTGGCCGGGTGTTCGCCATCTGCTGCACCTCCATATGGTGGTACTCGGTTCCCCGCATGGTCGACGGGAGCCGCAACGTGAGGAAGGCTACGAAGAAGGACTACAGGAGAAGGACGAACGACAAGAAGCTGGGAGCCGCCGCCGGCGACGTTGCAGCTCCACCTGCACACGCGAAGAGCGGCGGGGAGTTGGCTGCAAAGAGGCGGCTTTCTTGACCGTGGGTTATTGCCCTCCCAAACAGGCTCCATTGATGTGTAAATTGATGATTTCTAACCGTGGCTGGCATGCCAGATTGGGATCCAGAACCCAATACTCATCACCAGCTTTTATTTTTTTCCCTTGTTTCTCTTTGATTTCCTTTATTTGGAAGCAAAGATCTAAATTAATTTCTCCCCAGTTTCCACTTCATTTCGTTGTCAGCTCCAGAGCACTGTCTAGATTAATTTTTTTTTCCGCCTGTTCCTGTGTAATCATTCTCACTTAAAATGAGGGTAAGTCCCCTCAAATAATCCCTTTGTTAAACATTATAAAGAAAACTTATGAAAAAGGAGAGAGCCATTGTACGTAGATTGAAATAAGAATATCTGTGGAAATACTTGTATTCACAGAAAGAGAAGGCGTAGCAGGCTACTGCACAGTGCCCGAAGATACCTGTCGCGTGAATCTCTTCTTCGACTTCTTAAACTTCCTGAACTTAGGCTTGAAGAAAGAAGTACCACTCGTAGCAGGAATGATAAGGGGAACTCCCAACACAGAAGGTTGATAACTCGACTGAAGTGGAATAGTCAGCTGAACCGACGCTGCTTGAGAAAAATCATGAGATCTAGCCATATCTACCTCAAGTACTACTGCTGCCTGATAAGCATCATTCATCACAGACACTCGGGTTGTGATTAAATGCTGCCTTAAATTGGGCCTCAAACCACGCAAGAAATGCTCAATCTTGAGGGCTTCATCTGCTAAAACATGGGGCGCATAATGACCCAATTCCATGAACCGATTTTGATATTCCATCACTAACATTCCACCTTACACAAGCTCCATAAATTGATGCATCTTGTTCATGCGGAGATATGCAGGACTGAAAGCACGCTCGAAAGTAGTGACAAATTCTGTCCAAGTGATCTGTCGGAGCGGACGGGAACGGAAGACAACTTCCCATTCTGTAGTCCACCAACTAAGTGCTGCGCCCAGAAGCTGAAAAGTTCCAAGCATCACCTTCTCATCTTCAGCACATTCCATAGATCAGAATACACGCTCAGTTACATCCAGCCAAACCTTGGCTACATCGGGATCAGCTTCACCTTCGTAAGTCAGTAGATGGAACAGCAGAAATTCCTTCAATGCACGACCACGGCCACCAGGCACATCCTCTTACGCAGGAATAGCAGGAGCTGGAGCAGGGACGGGAATGGCTTAAGCTTGATCCAGAACAATCACAGGAGGAGATGAGGCACTACTTTCTTCCTGAGGAGCAAGACCTCGACCTCAACCATGACCTCTCCTACGAGGCGACATAGTGAAGCTAAAAAAACTCACACAATAACAAGAAATCCATTAATAATGTAAAAAACATCCTAAGCCAGCAATGGACAACTCAAATGGATTTGTTCTGGACTTGCTTATGTAATTTCGATTCCTTATACAATTTCTCAACTCCACTCTGATACCAACTGTAACGACCCAGAGATCTGGATACTGATATACCGATAATATCGATACACGGATACCAGGAACTGGGGAAGCCACCCAAGAGGCTGGTGAGGCCCCTGAAGGGTTGGAAGGGTTTTGTCGAGGGGATTGCATAACGAATTGGAATGGCACGCATGCAGAATTAATTAATACAACAATTAGAATTATAGTGCGGAAGCAAATTAAATATATCCGAGTGATAAAAATATATACGGTAGTCCAGAGTCACAAAGACACAAGTCCGACAACTAAACACCAGTCCAAAAGTATAACTACTCAGGGCATACCCTAGATAAAAGTAGGGTGCGTACTCTGCTAACCTCCCATATGATCAGGGCGCTCTTGACCACCTACTCATCCTCCTCTGTCCCAAGCCTCCTCACCTGTAGTGTAGGAAGATGGGGTAGTGCCGGAACCATAGTGTGGGGGAGTCCAACCTGTAGGAAGCACCTCTGGGGGTTGTACATTACCAGGGCGGTGTCACCCATGAGTCTCAAGTCCAATCCAAGCCTCCTAGGAAGCCTTAAAGTAGTACCGTGGAGGAAGGAAGGGCGCATCACGAACCGGTCCAGGGGCAAAGTGTTGATGTAGAGGCACCGGTCATCTCGGGTCTTCTTGTCTGCTGTCCTACACTTGACCTGCTGTGAAAACTTGAAGGCGCCATCAATGAAGAAGAGTGGATGGCTCCCAAAGATCCGTCTAACAGAAGCGATGTCCTCCCTGGGTATGAACTTTAGTCTGACTCTCATCCAACACTCTAGGAGGATCATGGAACCAAAAAGGGTACCCCCTAGGGTAGCTGAGCTAAGACCCTCATATAGGTAAGAAAGGATGGCCTGGGAGATGGAAAGACCCTGTCACAGTCCACTAATGGTGCTAAGAATAGGAATGTCCAGGATGTGGTCGGCAGAGGGGAAGAGTATGGCCCCGCACAGACAAATGGAAGCGGCCTTGACTATGGCTTCATCCCACCCACACTTGTTCTTGCAATGTGCTATAACCCACTAGCTAAGGGGTAGCAAATGGATGTGATTTTGGCCAACTATGGTGTGGATGTCCTTCATGCTAGGTATAAACTCTCCTAAGATGAGGGCAGGATCTACAGGGGCAACTGTATGGCAAACTAAGTCTTCCTCACCCACTTTGGATCTAGGAAGGGACAAGTAGGTCTCTACCTCCTCTAAAAAGATGGTGGCCTCAAAAGATAGGAAGATGAATGTATGTGTCTGAGGATGTCATATCTCTACCAAAGCTGTGATGCTATGCCAATCTAGGGAGAGCTTGGGGTAATTCTTGGCAAGGACTAAAAGAGGGTGTAAGTGTGTTGACATGCAAAATATGAACAAAGCCAGATGAGACCAAAAGAAGATCAAGACAGAAGTGAAGATGCAGAAAACTCTTACAACGTCAGAACTGACGAAGAGCCATTGTGACCAACACTGTATCTAGCTAAAGCCCTTCTGTGGTCAGGCTACTGTCCGACATTATCGTCATGCTGACGACATTATTGATTAAACTATACCAACTACTGTCCAGTCAATTGACTGATAAGATCGGCCTTCGAAAGATTCTGACGAGCGTAAGAAACCAAAGTACATGAGACTGTCAACATTATGAGACGATGAAGCAGTCAGCATCATGAGACGATGATAATTTGTCAACTCAATGAGACAGTGGGCTAATTTTCTCAAGAGGAAGAATCCCGACGCAAGAGAATTCTATCATGTCGCGCAATCGGTTCCTCTGTTCTCCGAGGTGCATTAGCTCAGACGTCACGGACGCCGTCTCGACTCTGGCAATGGCAAGCTCCTCGGTCTCTCTGACCACAGTCGCCTCGGCTTCAGCCAGCTCGGCTTCGGCTGCAGCGAGATAGCCCTCAACTTTTCTATTCTACTTGTGAGGGTGCCGACACGACGGTGGCTTTCGTCCAAGGCCTTTTCATGCTACTATTCATTGCCTTTCCGCACCTCCAGGGCCTGCAGGTACTCGTCTTCCTGAGAACTGATGGCGGCAAACTCGCTAGGAGCCCGGGCTTCAAGGAACTCGCGACGGTTAACATATTTTAGTAGCAGCAATACTCACCGAGACCATTCCTCTAGAGGACAGCCCAACATCTACAGTGCCACGGTTAGTTGTGCCACCACGGTGTGCACCCCCCGATATGTGAGGGAGGGGTCGGCGAAGATCATCGATCGCAATGCCAGCAACATCTGTCGGACCGGCGCGTCCGAGGTGGCGTGGCCAATGGAGGGCATGGCCGGAGGGTCAAACTCGACCAAGCTATCCATAGCCGCCCACAAATCCGCGTCCACCACGCCCGAGGAGGACGGAAGAGTGGAGGCCAGGTCGCTCGAGCGTCCGACCTCGACGAACGACTCTTGACCGGCCATCACCAGAGGAGCCGGTAGGGTTGTGACTGAACCACCCAACTCCGTTGTCGTGAGAGGTTGCTCCACCTTACTCTCGGTTGGAGGAAGGGCGTAGAGCGGAGCTAAATGAGATTTTATTACTGAGGGACCTATGGCCCTTTCCGCTTGTGCTCCCTCCTCCTGGGAAACTGTGATGCTTGTCAGCATCTTCCCCAGAAGCTGGTCCTCCTCGAGCGTCATGAGCGGTCGGGGAGGCAAAAGAGGAACCATGAGCTTCAACCCGCCCCCCTATTGCAGGAAAGACACTAGGTGCTCCACCTCTAATTTCGAGAGTAGTTGTGGTCCACTTACCCCCACGGGGGTGACTGGTTCCCTCTGCTTCGCAACGGCCTTGCGAGCTCTAGCGGTGCGCATCTCCGGGAGCCTTGCCTCCTCCTAAAACATAAAAAATGGGGTCAGTCCTTCACCAATCGAGGCGAGCTACCCAAATCTTGAAGAGATGCAAGAGAGGTCCCGAGGGCCCCATATTTACCTCAGTCACCGGAACTATGCTACTTTCCGGTGCTATTTCCCCCTCCTCTAGAGCCTCACCCACTGGTATTACGATCCCCACGGCTGCTTCCTGCCGCAGGACCTCAAACAAGGTCGCCAGCTTCTCCAAGCTGACGTCGACTCCCCCGGGTCGCTCTACCGGTGAGAGGTGGGGGAGGTGCCCTTCTATCGTCCGCCCTTAGGGCGGGCCTATTGTCTCCTAGTTGGTCGAGTCAGACCTCTATGTTATCAAGCCGCTCATATGCATCAGTCATGGCTTCCATTAGGTAGTCGACATGGCCGTGGAGGCCATGTGTGTTGGTGGTGGGTTTCCATTGGGGGTTTGGACTCATGGAGAGGGCCGATGGGTAAGGTTGGTGTGAGGCGGCCATGCTAGTGGACAAGAGCGATGCACTGGAAGACTCTAAATGCATAAGCGTGCCCTAGGACCAACTTGTAGAGACAAGTTGAGAACTTGCTCTGATACAACTTGATGTGAAATGACCTAGGATTTAGATTGCAAGCAATGCAACAGACACGGCAATGTCACACAAGCAGACTCACTCGCATTTTGGCACACCCGGGTCTGAAAGGTGGACCAGCGATAATGGGGAGGGTCTGAGGTTGGAACTTGGAGTTCTAGGGGTATGGCTAGCTTAGGAAGGGCCCAATGGGCTAGGGATGCCCAAATCTATGGGCGGCCGGCATGCCAAGGGCGTGGGACGAAGGGGGGGGGCTCTCACAACCCTCCCGTGGTGGTCACTCACGTGATCGGCACTTTGGTCTGGGCCCTCACTCTCCGTCAACGGATCAACCAGAGGCAATACTAGACTGGGCAAGATACTAGTAGAGGAATGTATTCAGAGTGCTCACCTGATCGGCATGAAAACGTCGATCCTGGACAGAGACGAAGCGAGCGGGGAAGCGTGGGTGATTCCCACATGTTGTATTGGTGTAGCTTGGACTGCCAACCTGCTAATACAAGCACTACACCCCTTGCAAGGGGGTTGGACTAACGGTGGGGGAAGTTATATTACACCAAACACTACCTCCCACAGGGAGGGGCTGTAAGCTGGCCAGGCGGGGAGGGGAATAACTAAGTTAGAAGCCGGATGGATGAAGTTCATTGGTTCAGCCAGCCCTTACGAATAGCCTGATAGGTAGTCATTGTCGACGCTACCACAGGCCCTCCTGAACTTTGTTGGAGGCAAAACCAGTGCCTAAACCTCCTAGGTTGGCCTAGGAGGACGTCAAAATTTCCATAGATTTTCTTGATGACGATGACGGCCAGGGCAGGGTCATGAACAAGACTGCTAGCTTCTGAGTCTGATAGCTTCTGAATTGTTGCTTCTGGAAGGTAAGGTCACCACGAACATTCCCATTGTCCAAATGAAGCAGGACCAAAACCTCTGTGTCTATGGTTGAGTCTTCTTTGAGCCGAGACCAACGACATCATTAGAAGATGTCGGGGCTGATCGTTAAAGGTAGAACAATGGGGGTGCGTCGGTGAAGGCTCTGGAAAACTGACATGGTGCACCTTAGAAAGGAGAAGATCATTCGCCCACCATATCACCCCGTTTCGGCCAATCTCCCCGACATGCGCAGATCGACCCCGCCAGATCCAAGTCAGACCACTTTCTACTCTTCTATTCACCACGCTCATCTCGGGCCTTGGTTGGAGTCTTCGTCAGTTCCAGCGCATAGCCAACTCATCCACAGTCGCGTCAATGCCAACCCCTCCTCCATCGGAGTCCGGGAAAGCCTGTGGTGCCCATCACAACAGGCGGTCACAATCTGGGTCAGCCAGGTCCGCACAGGAACAGCCTTGGTCTTTGAGCTACAGCAGCCCAAGTCGGATACCGGACGGCCCCAAATTTCTACAGTGAGTTCCCTGGCCTCCCAGGGTCGTTTTGGCACTGATCTCACCTCCGGCGGTGAACGAGAGAGTAAATGGCAACCCCTGCACCAAGGTGCTATCCGCCAGACCCAGTCTGACCTGATTCGGACCGGCTCGAGGCTTTCAGTCCGCCGCGACTACTATCGACCCTCGAACGACCTGTGAGGCCTACGGTGTGACCCAGGCACATCCCTGAACCATTCAGCACTGGTCCCGCATCCTACAGCACTCAGAGGTGTCCGCGGCAACCCCGACATCGGCTGGCTGTCCCTGTAGAACAGGTCCGACAGAATTCGATTCCCGCATATTCCTCGCCCCTCGATTGGCCGGCTGAAGGCTCCTCCCTGTGTGGAGGTAGTGTTTGATTGTATTATTAATTTTACCCACCCCACGACCACCCTCCTGCACGAGGAGTAGTGTTGTAACAGCAGGTCGTCGATCGAGCTACACCGATGCACGTGCAGGGCCGCACACGTTCCCCGCTCACCCTCGTCTCCAGTTGGAGTCAGCTTCTTCAAGCCGGCTAGGTGAGCCCCTACCCTCCTCCTGGTTAATTTTGTAATTCAATGTCATATCTGAGCTCGACCGATGAGGAAGAGAGTGCTTGGCCCCAGCCGACCAGGCACCTCGAGTGGCCATCGCAGGAGTTAGAGCGAGTGTTACCCACGCCCGCCAAGGTGCGTGGTTTGCCCATTGCCACGGGAACCTTCATACCTAGGGTGAGATCCCCTCTAGACCTTGTCCTTACCCCAACCAGCAAGGGTCTGGTCCTCAAACTCGATCGACCATCCCTGAGTCACCCCGGGAAAGGGAAGTGCACCATGTGAGCTAGTCCGTCGATATCGAGTGCGGTCCTTCGCTAGTGTGCTTGCAACAGTAGATCCAAGGGTCTTCATATCATCTCCGCTGCACCCCTTGGCTGTCCCACATCAAGTGGTATCAGAGAATTCGAGCGTCTCACATCAATTTGATTTTTTTAGATTTTTTGAAAATATTTGATTTATTTTCGACAAGCTATCTACAGCACAAGTAATTAACCAATTACATTAATGTCATGCGATGAAATAAAAAGGAATAATGATAATGAAGTACTCATAATAAGAAGAATAGAGACATAGCATATCTAGGAATTAGCCGATCAAGCATGTAACAAGCACATCATGAAGATAATTCCATGTAGGAATTTAATAACTTGTAACATAGAGCAGAAGAATGAAATGAACCATGTGGATGAAATGTCATAGACATCACGCTAGCCATGCACTCCGTGCACTGCCTCACCATGTCATTACAACTCCCTAGGGCACTAGTACTTTTTGGGCACTCCTCCTAGGACCAAACCGGGTCATTATGATGTATTGGCATTAATTTGGTGGATCCAAGATCCCAAGTTATGTCTAGACATTTACTGGACTCAGCCAGGAAAAAGGAATGGAAACATCAAGCTATCCTGGAATAAACGAGAATAATCCAGGGTTTCAATAGCACAAGCCGTCCACGGCCTGGCTACTAAGGCACACAAGAAAAGCACGAAAATCAATCTCTGGAAGTTACGCGGTCACACTAGGGCCGCTTATGATATACACGGTGTTATAGTGGATGATAGAAGATGAACTGGGCCAAGGGAAAACCCAGCTCGGTGCCAAGGGCTAAACGGTCCTTTATGGGCCGTGTGAAGGTTAGAACAGTCTTAGATGGGTTGCTAGGCAGAGCAAGACGGTCCATATTTAGCCATTTAGAAGAAAAGAATTGAAACCCACGATGAGTGGTACACGGTCTAGACTGGGCTGCTCTAACACCAAACAGTCCATCGATAGTCCGTTCAGTGGGTGAAACGATCCACGGATGACCGCGTACCAAATGGGCCAAGCTAGGCTAGAGTAATCAACTTAATTGGGCTCCCAGGCTGCCCGGGGCATGGTGGAACCGAACCAGAGTTCAGCCCACAGCTCTCAGGTCAGTCAATAGGCTTTAGGTCGACTTAACATGGCTTGGTCGAAGAAAAATCAATGAGAATCGACCAGCTAGACCAGGCACTTAGCCAGTCATACATGGTCTTAATCGAGCCGCTCAAGGGACCGAACAGTAAGATTCAGGCGGTGTAGAGACTCAGACGGTCCCATGTGGGCCGCGACTGTAGACAGAGGCAAACAAGCGGTCCGATCGAGTTAACAGGTGCAGGATTTGAGGGACAACTTGCCTGGTGTCCTAGTGGGAATCTCAGGCTCACGGGGACTAACGGAGGTCTCGTAATAGAGGTTCTAGTTCGACGGAAGGAATATCCGGCGGAGAGTCCTAGCCATTACAAGATTAAAGGTTTTATAAAACATTGAAAAATAGTAGATGATCGGTCAGTCAGTACCACCGGAGTGGAGTGACTGTCAGAACAATCCTAGTATCGTTACTCCAAAATTTTCTAATTTTTTCTTTTTTTTTAAACCCACCCACCCTTCTCTCTCCTCTCACTCACGTTCTCTCACTCTCTCTCTCCCGTTCTCTCTCGTTCTCTCGTCCCCTCGGCTCCGACTGCAGACGGAGGCGACCGTGGGTGAGCTGACGATCCCGGGAAGCTGCTGAGACGTGTGATGGAGTGAGGATCGGATCGATTTTGGCTCGATCCCAAACGGTGGATTCAAAGCCGGCGGTTGAGCTCGCGTTGTGGTTTTCAAGGAGGTTTAGTCGTCTCGATGCTTGGTTTCTTCAGTGGAGGTAGGGAGATGGATCGCCACTTCCTCCTGCACGTTTTCCCTGCTTCTGTGCATGGTCTGGTGCTCGAATGGGCTAGATCGGGTCAGTTTCGACAAAACTATTATTTTTAGGGTTTGTAGGGTTCGCTGGAAAATGGTGACTGTTTGTAGTATAATTACTGTCAAAATGACCGTCAGGATGTCAAGATCCCGTACCCGCCAGTTTCATGTCGATCGGTCGACATTTGGGGCCGGTAGGAGTCCAAGAACCCCGGTGACTCGATTTGGGACGATTCGTCAGAATCACCATGATCTCGTGTTTTGATGCATGCATGTGACGTTTTTCGCTCCCAGACGTCTTCTGTGGTCGTGTGGCTTTGTTTCCCATGCGTTTCGACGTGAATGGGGCGTGGAACGGGTCGATTCGGCCATTCCATTGATTTTCCCGCTGTGATGATGTAGCGGTCATTTCAGTGGCCGTCAGAGGTCTCTAACAGCCCTACGATAGACTGCCATAGCCATTGGTCATTTTGCGTTCTTTGAGGCCGGTTCAGTGTGACGGTCCAATTCTGGAGCATTATACAATCCTAGCGCGCCTAAGGTGGATCGTCACAGCCTTATCGTTCTCAAGTTTCGTGTCAGTCAGTTCGCTCTGACGACCTTGCCTTAGACCATCAGGGTGGTGTAGCGTGCCTTCTATAGGCCGTCACAACGGTTGACCAGGGTTTGACTTGTTAAGTCAGTTGGCTTTAACGGTCCTTCCCCTGTGCGTCAGAGTCGTGTAATGCGCCTCTCTTAGGCCGTTACATGTTTGTCTGCCTTAGGTTCCGTAGTAGGGTGGTGTTTGTGACGGTTCATTCCCTGACCGTCACTTCCATGTGGCGCATCTTTATTAGACCGCCACAGTCCTGTCTCCTGTAGAGTGTAACGGCTCATCCTTAGACCGTCACCTCCGTGTAGCGGTCTAAAGGTGGAGCGTTACAGCCCAAGAATCCTGCTTTCCATCGTTTTGATTTCTGATTGTGTTGGCTTGTCCTTGTGGTCTACCCGCTTTCCCGTGGATGTCTCTTGACATCCTATGAGGGCTAAGACTACGTTATAATGCGCACTCTGTCTCTATGTGTTGAATGCACTACGCTCTGATTGACATGAACGTTATAGACATCGTCACGCCACTTCTGAGTAATCTTCCACGCTCGGGACGTGACAAGCCCTCTGACTGATTTTTCGCTCAGTCAAACTCTGGTTGCAAGATGTAGGGCCCTACGGGAACCAGCCTAAAAATTATCTCTCTCAGGTAAAGCCTCACCACCACTCCCTGGTAGGACCACACGCGTGTCGGAAGGCTACGACTAGTGGGGAGTCACTATTGTGACCACTCTTCGAGGAGAAACTCTGAGAACCTTGCACGCACCCTACGCGAAAGTCACAAAGAACTAAGTGGCGCTAAGCCACTGAACTCTGGACTGTCCTCTAGACATACTAAATCGAACGGTCCTTGAGTCACAAGACTCAAGGTCAAGACCATTGCACAGAACGACGCCATGCCGTCAATCTACCCTAACCCTAGGGTCAGAAACCTCATCACGATGACTCACAGGGCAGTTCACAACTGCTGAGTCCATTCCCTTGAAAAGGGTACTAAGAAAACCTCCAGCCCCAGGCTGGGTAATTAGACTCACAGTCCACAGGCCACACACATGGCTCACTCGGAAACCACCATCCGGAGAAACCCACGACGTGCAGGGGAAACCCCACCGCACTCACACTGATACACGGTAACTCGATCAAGCGTAACACAAAAGCCCAAAACATATGGAGTCACCCAGACTCTCAAACCCTCGAGCATGCTAATCAAGGTAGCATAGTACCTCTAGACACCCCAAAACACAGACACATAACCCCCGGGGGTGTCCGAGACATCCATGAGACTGAAGGTCAACCACCAGGTCACAACTGGGTTGACCGGGGGTCAACACAATGCAATCGGAACACGATTCGCACGAAAAATAGGGTGGCGGTCCTCCCTGGACCTTTAAATCAACCGACGGCCTTCTTAGGACAGCAACCCAAGCCTAGCGGTCTGCCCCTGGATCGCTAAGCCGTACCTAGCGGTCTAGCAAGGACCGCTATGCTCCAGAAACACCTAGGACCTAGGCGGTCATCCCTGTTGTGTTGGCTTCGTTGTGCTCCCTCTTGGTCTTGGTTTTGATGATGGTAAAATATTGTGGCATCAATCTCAATCCAATCTTTTCTCCCCCTTTGACTTTATTAAAAAAAATGGCAACTGGACATATGAGATGACCTATGATGTTTTCAAATTTTTAGATTTTAAGGTTTCTTTTGGGAAAGCATGAAGCTAAATGTATGCAAATGATGACATATGAGATGCACATAATGCAACCAATCAAATATGTATATATACATGTAACATATCTTCCCCATACTTATTTAAGAAGGGAATGGGTATAAGAAAAGTGCATCCTTAACATGAGATATGCTCGGACATTGAAATGTGCACGAAGTTAAACAACGAGTACACAAATATGAAATGTATATTAACTAGAAAATGCACTGAGTTATATTTCACGAAGACATTTTCCAAAGACATCTTTCAGATTAAACACAGGGAAAGCAATGACAGAATAATTATGGTCACAGACCAATCATGTTTGACTTATAGTGTATGACATCATTAAAACCATAGGGATGCAACAGTATGCCTATATGGAATTCCACCTCTTGCGCGAGGCTAGCCTCTGCTATCATACCGTACCTGGATGTTGGGATGAACATTAACTGTAATTATCTGCTGCCTTAATATCTGCTGAAATATATTCATCTCTTACTGCATTTGGAAATTCTTTCCTTATGATTTACAGTTTTACAATAAGTCTCTGGCTAGTTCTGTGAACTACTTTATCTGCTTCTTGTTGGCGTCAGAATCTGTTCAAATATTTACTACCTCTGATAGACCTGTAGCAGTTTGTTTTAATTTCGCACTGATTTAACTACTGTAATTCTTTAAATTGGGGTAGATCTATTCACCCCCCCTCTAGATCTGTAGTCATCTATTCCAACTCGTGATATTAGAGCCTAACTCTCCCTTAGGGCTTTACATCCCAGAGAGGTTAGCTGTAATGGATGCTAGATGGTTGACTGCTGAGGGCCACTCTACCAACAAGTCACCTTAATTTGATGGCTCTAACTATGCGTACTGGAAGAGTCGCATGCAAGTTTTTCTGAGGGTAAAAGATTATGAGATATGGAGGGTAGTCAGTAAGGGTCCCTTTGAACTTCCTGAGGATGAAGAAGTCTGGACTAGGAAGCAAATTCGTAAGTCCACCCTCAATTAGAGTGCTATAAATGCTATGTAGTGTGCTCTCCATCCCACAGAATTCTCCAGAATTTCCTCCTGCTCCACTGCTAAGGAGATGTGGGATAAGCTTGAAGTCATTTATGAGGGGACATCTCTGGTCAGGGAGACTAAGGCTAACATGTTAGTCTCTAATTATGAGGCCTTCAAAATGAAGCCTGACAAGTCCATATCAGAAATGTATGCCCGGTTGATGTTGCTCACTAATGGTCTAAGAAGTCTTGGAAAAGTCTACAGTGAGTATGAGCTTGTTACAAAAAACCTTAGGTCTCTGACACCTGTGTGGCACACCAAGGCCACGGTAATGGAGGAGTCTAGGAACCTAGCCACAACATTTGTAGATGAGCTCATCAGTTCCCTCATGACTTATGAGCTGAATCTTAAGAGGGTAGATGAGTCTGAGAAAAGAAAAAAACCCTAGCTCTAAAAGTTGCCCCGAGCAACAAAGGGTCATCCAGTGAGCGTAGCTCTGGCAGCTCTGAGGAAGATGAAGATGAATTTGTCATGCTCACTAGGAAGTTTAAGAAATTTCTTAGGAAGGAAGGAAAGGGGTTAAGAAAAAAATACTTTTCTTGAAAAAGATAGTCAAAGCATAAATCTGATGCTGCCAAGAAAACGGATAATATTATTTCTTATAACTACAGGAAGGTAGGACACCTCAAGACAGATTGTCCTGAGCTGAAGGAGAAACAGACCAGGTGGAGAAATAAGAAGGGAAAAGCAATGGTAAGCACTTAGAGCAATGAGGAAGAAGGAAGTCAGAGCAGCTCCTCTGACAGTGATGATGAAGGTCTGTTATGTCTTATGGCCAAGAGGGAAGAAGAAAATTAACATGATGAAGAGGTAACTTCTTCCTTTGAGAACTTTACTCATAGTGAATGGGAAGATGCATATGCTGAATTGTTTTATAACTATGATGATATGCGTAGAGATAACAAACATCTGAAAAAGAAAGTCAATTCATTAGTTCATGATACATCATTTAATGATAAAATTGCTTGTCTAGAAATTGAAAACCTCAACCTTAAAAGTTCTCTTTGTGAAGCAGAAAATGATAAAATTATCTTGACTGATTTGAAAGCTGAAAATGAGAACCTGAAAAATGTAATTGATGCATTGAAAATTAGGATGCAGAGGTTTGAGGAAGAAATAAAAATTACTAAAGAAAAATATGATGTTGTTGTTGGAAATAACAAGCTGAAAGAAACAATTGAAAATTTGGAAAAGGAGAATAAGGATAAACAACAAACCCTTGAGGGCATGACCCAAGGAACAAATAATCTAAATGCCACTCTGGGTACAAGGGTAAATTTCAGAAAGGAAGGATTGGCTTTCAACCCAACTAATAAGAAAAGGTTTAATGTAAAAACTATTTCTTTTGTGGCTGAAAAAGGAACATCAAGACCTTTGATAAAAATGACTTCTGGAGATAATCAGAGTAAAAAAATTGTAAAAGCTGTTGAGAAAACCAAGTTCAGTGTCGAGGACAAGGGTAAAGGGAAAGTAGAGGTGTCTAGGAAATCTTGCTCACCCATTTTTGCACCTTAGACCAAAGGACAGGATAGGGGCAGTATGTTATGGCTAGAGTTCAAGAAAGACCCAAGGCCAATGCAACCCAGCCTCAATAGAAAGGTCGAGACAACTACAATCTTGCATCAACCTCTACTGGGTTCAAGTCCTTTGGGAACCAAGGTCCAAGCAGAAGTAACTCGGGTCGAGGCTACTTCCAGAGTGCTCCGACCTATCCTTCATTCTATAATTCCTATCACCACAATTCTGATAGGAGAGGTCGAAGCAACTTTCATACAAGGTCTATGCAGCATAACTTCTCATATGTTGCTCAGACGTATAGACTTTATCCTTGGAACTCCTATGTGCAACCCAGGCACAAAAATTTCAGAAGCCAAAACTCTTATGGCTTTGTTCATTACATGCCTGACCAGTCTAGGAACTACAATGCATATGTTGCTCCCAATGCCCATTGGACTGGTCACTGGAAAAGAAGTTTTAAAAATGGTTCTAGGAAGAAGAATGCCACATGTCAGAAATAATCATCACAAATTAAAAGTGACAAGAAAAGGCAAACTGTGCAGAAAAATGAGAAATCCACAACTCAAAAGAAAACACAAAAACAAGTGTGGATTCCTAAACAACTTCTATCACGTTTGCATGTGTTAAGTGATGTTATGGGGCCCAAATAGCTTTGGGTTCTAAAATTTTTCACCTAATTTTCTTTGTAGGTATACCTAGCAGCCAAACACAACAAGTGGTTCCTTGACAGTGGCTGCTCCAGGCACATGACCGGAGATAGAGAAAAATTTTACATGTTGGCAAAGAAAGCTGTTGAGCATGTCACATTTGGAGGTAATACCAAAGGAAGAATAAAAGGGTCAAGAAAGGTTGCTAAGTGCTCTTCCTGTTTCATTGAAGAAGTTCTCTTAGTTGAAAGGCTAGCTTACAACCTGCTTAGTATTAGTCAGCTATGTGATAGAGTGCACAATGTTGTTTTTGATTCTCTTGCTTGCACCATCTGTAACGGTGGAAACGGGATCGCCTTAAAGATGTTGTGGTAGACGACGAGATCACCTCGAGATGATGTGGTGGATGATGGGGTCGCCCACGGAAACGGGTCAGGTGATTATTACGAGTGTTTAGGGAGAGAAGGGGGAGAGAAGAAAAGAATGTCAGTGGAGAGAAGAGGGAAGATGGACGAACTAAGTTACCACGAGGCATCGGTGTTGACTTTTGAGAGAGGGGAGAGAGAAGAAGAGAATGTTATCGGTAGAGAGAAGAGGGAAGATGACTATCACTGGGTTTGAACAATAGTTCCTTGGTACTAGGCGGAGGTATGAATCCGAAGATACTACTTATATAAAGTGTTATCGTCCTGACAAGACTGGGCTTGTCAATTCGAACTCACCTTTTGATATACCAAAGATCTAATACTGGAATGATAGATTATACTAGATCTAAACGATGAAACATAGAGGAAGTGGTACACGTGAATGCTTACATAGAATAGGGGTAGAGGAAATGGACCAAACCACACAAGAGACAACGATTTTTAGGTAGTTCGGATACAACGCTGGCAATCTATGTCCATCTCTCACGATCCGTGAAGATTTACACACTATTTTGTAAGAAATTACAAGATCAACACACACACACTCGTATGGAGTTTAGAACTCCTACGAAGGTGCAAGATGCAAAGGCACCGGCACACACACACGGATCTGAATAGATCCAAACACACACACATGGATCTGAATAAATCCACATACACACTTGATGTTTATAGATTAAAGAAAGTACACACTTGAAGCTCAAGATAAATTAGAAGAAGAATATGAAATGAAAAGTTTAGATCTAGGTTCCCCCTTGATGAAAGATGCAGATCTTGAAGCAAGGTTTGCTTCTCCACTTGATCACAGCTTCGTTGGCTTCAAAATGATCTTCAAAAGCTTAGATCTTGATGAAAGATGGCTGGACGGAGCACTGTTTACGCAGGTTGTTGCAGCAGCTCACCCTCTTCCTTTGATGGCCTCCCTTTGATCCCTTGGATGATTAGGTTTTCTTGACCCATAAGATGTTTTTATATAGCCTAGGATGGTCAAGGGACATGCCAAAATAGCATCCCACTTTTCCTGGCATATTAGGAGGCTTTGAGACTCAAAAGTTCAAAAGAGAAGCTTGCCTATGTTGGAGAAAACAAAAGTCAACAATTGTGGCTTGGAGGGGTTTGGTCGACCGAAGTATGTCGGTCGGCCAACCGATCTCTGAGAAAAATAGGACCTTTCAATTCTGGTAACTTTGGTCGACCGACCTATGGCTATCGGTCGACCGAACTTTGTAACTCTACAGAGTTTTGGATTCTAGGTACATTAGTCGACCGACCAAGTGTTGTTGGTTGACCGAAATCTAGAGAACCTGCAAAACAAGACCTATTAGCCCCCCAAAAAATATCCATATGAAGAACACATTGTATGCCCATCTTGTTTCATTCATTGTGAGCTCATTTGACTGATACTGGGCATCTTGGAAGCTTGATCATTTGAGCGTTGGTTCATGATGGAAATAGGCCTTAATTACTTTCTTGTGTTCACTCTTGAGCAAATATGCACGGCACGAGACGGAAAATACATCCAGAGTTTTGTTATCATCAAAATCACCTAAAGAAACTCAACAAAAGTCACTGATGTAGGAGTTCGGAGTGGGAAGTCACCTTCTGTTCCTGACCACTTCGTCAGATCACCTGGATAGAGTTCGTGACTACCTTTGAGTGTACCTACAGTCTGGCCTACCTTTGCATGGATAAGATGCACCAATTTCTAGATCTGGTGCAGGGTGAAATGACCATGTTGCAGTATCAGAACAAGTTCATCGAGTTGGGTCGATATGTACCGTATATCATTGCTGATGAAGCCTTAAAGACCGAGCAGTTTCTCCGTGATTTGCGAGCCGAGTTGAGAGTGCCGCTTCTTGCTACCCGTGTCACTGTCATGGATGATGCATATCAGGCAGTGGTCGCGGTTGAGCTCGATTTGGCGAGGTCTGTAGGGTTTTCTCAGTCCAGTGTTGCTCAGCTGGTTGTGCCATTCCAGCAGTCCTTTCAGCTATCAGCACCTGGTGTTCCGTCTGTCGTGGCTACTTCTGGTGGTCCATCGAGGTGGATGTTTCATAAATCTAAGAAGCGTTTCAATCGTCAAGCATCTTCGGGTTTTGTGCAGCAGCAGTCGGTGTCTTCTGATTCTGTGTTGTAGACTATTCCTCCATTTCAGCAGCACCGTGAGTTTCATGTAAGTCAGCTGAGACCATGTCCGAGGTGTGGTGGCAGTCATCCCGGTGTACCATGTTCCTTGCCGGTGGTTTGCTATCGCTGTGATTAGTCAGGTCACGTTGTTCGAGATAGCCTGATGAAGTCAGTTTCGACGTAGTTCTTGCAGGTCACCCAGCCACAACAGTCTCAATTTCGCCTTCCTGCACCACCTCAGCCGTCATTTTTGCAAGTTCCTACTTCTTCGCAGCAATCTTCTGCAGCCTCTAGCCGGAAGTCGAGGAGCCGGATCACTCATATCACTCGTGCAGAAGTAATTGCGTCCAATCTCGTAGAAGGAACGGTTTCGATTTTTGGTCATCCTACTCATGTGCTATTCGATTTAGGTGCCACTCATTCATTATTTTTCTAGGATTTCCTTGCTCATCGCGAGGAGCCGGTGACTGAGTCGCTTTGTGAGTTGCTCGTTGAGTTGCCCTCCGGAGGTTTCATGTCCACTCCATTTTGCTTGGAAGATTCTCCTGTTATCGTCAGTGACCGACAGTTGCCAGCAAAGTTGTATACGCTGTAGTTGGCCGAATACGATGCGATCCTAGGCATAGACTGGTTAGAGCGATATTGTGCCGTGGTTGACTGCGGATCCAATAAAGTCTACTTTCAGCCACGCGGGAAATCAACTTTCTATTTTCAAGGTACATAACTCTGTTTTTCTCACTTTCTGTAGTTAGGTGTAATTCACTTACAGTTTCCTCCTTGTTCTTCCTTATAATTTCGAGGGTGAAATTTCTTTAAGGAGGGGGGAACTGTACATGATATTATCATTTGATTATAACTGATGCCTCTTCACTTCACTTAATAAACCCAGATTGATGAATCAAACACCTAGGTGACTTAAGATGCTGACGACATCAACTCTCACATGAGGACTTCAGTCACGCCCGAAGCATGAGCTCGTGGGGATTAAGTGAACCAATGATTGGCACGTGATCCAGGGCAAGTTTCGTTTTGATCTTCTGCCATGTGGATCATCATACCATCTGCACCTGACACGTGGCATCTCTGAAAGTGTGGGAACGAGCTTTCCACATGCCTGAAGCGTGAGCCCATGGGACCCCAAGACTAAAGCTCTATAAAAGGCTCTCCTTCATTCGATATTAAACAAGAGAAGGGTAGAAGATTAGAGAAGCGTGCAGAACAAGAATAGAAGAGGAGAAGAGAGAGTGAGAGAGCGAGAAAAAGAAAGAGAGTCAGTTTTGGGAAAAATAGAGTGCCAAAAGATACAGGAGAGCTAGAGAGTCTGATAGGGAAGAAAAATCAGAAAAGGGAGATACAGATAGAGCAGTGAAAGAGAGCAGCAGAGAGGAGAAAAAGGGAGATTCCACTGGAAGAAGCCTGTGAGTGAGAGAAGAGGAAGAAAAGAAGGAAATACAAAGAGCTCGTGAGATCGTGAGAAGAAAGGAAAGAAGAGAGAGCTCGTGAGATCGTGGAGATTTGTTCATCACTGGCCTCTAGATCAGATCCAAGCCAATTTGCTCTTTCGAAGAGTTACATTTTCTCAGTCCTTATATCTAGCATTTTGTTGGTGTGTTTTTGTCTTTTACTTTCTTATTTGAACATCAAGCTGTGTGTCAACAGAGCAAGCTGTGATCCTAAGTAGGGTGAGATGTGTACCTCGGACAGCAAGCTGTGATGCTCAGCTGTAAGCAAGCTATAATGCTCAGCGATCGAAGCTATGATGCTCAACTGTAAGCAAGTTATGATGCTCAGTGGTTTAAGCTGTTAGACAGCAGGAAGTCTCACTCTAGTTTGAGTGGGGGATGGACGTAGGTTTGTTGTAGTAGACTGAACCATCTAAACCTTCTTGCATCTGTGGTTTGTTTGCAATTCTGACTCACGGTAGATGTATGCTTAGGCGTGGTTCTACTGCATAGATTTATCCTAAGCTCTTCGTAATTCACCGTATGTCTAACTTGGTTATGTCTAACTATTGCATAGACTTGCTGAATGCTTGCTGGGTGTGCAAATTAAGTGTTCGAGTGAGATTCACATAAGGACAACTGGTCAAGTGTTCAAGTCTGTGTCTCATTAGAACATCTGTTTAGCTTAGCCAAATTGTTTTGACTTCCGCATGATTTCTAGTTACAGTTTGTAATTGGGTAAAATTTTGAAGCAGATTCATTCACCCCCCCAAGTATAGTGAAGGGGCCTGTTCGGAGGAGTCATCATTTCTTTGACCCTTTCAATCCCCTCTCTAGTGAGCCTCTCGACCCATATTCTCCCTTTACTTAGTCGAGGAGGTCCATAATCACACCCCATCCACACATGCTAGTCAACATCCCACCCTTCATGCACCAACGCTCAAAAGCTTGGAACGGAAGAACCCCTCCCCTTGGATAGAGTTACATGCATCATCATGTCTAGCATCATATAGGGGAGATGAAGTGAGTGAATTTGGATGCCCTGGACCCCCAAAGTCCATCAACCTTAATAGAGAACCAGTGTATGGTCGGTACAAATTTGGATGTCTAGGTCCCCCCTATGTTGTCCAGGCGGGTAGACATCATGCACATACTAGGTCCATGTTTGGATGTCCAGGACCACCCCCGCACTCACTCAGGTATGAGTCTACATAGCTTAGTCAGAGTCTGCATCATCACCATATAGAGTCCAACAACGCACGATATAAAGAGTTGGCTGACGCTCATAGACACCCCCACTAGTTCCACGGAGTTGGAGCAGTGAAGAAACTACAAGCTCATGGTGCTGGCCCCTATCTAGTGTTGAGGCGAGTTGGATGCAATGCATATGTTGTAGACTTTCCAGAGGACTATGGTATCAGTTCCACATTCAATGTCTCAGATTTAGTCGCACATAGGGACCCGACAGTGATTCCTAGTGAGTTATTTAGGCCTTCTCCACCCCTTGTGAGTAACCCCTCCCCTGAGAGCCCACTTCCAGCCCCGTCACCTCAGTAGTATGAGCGCATAGAGTGTATGTTGGATGAGCAGGTGACGATCACGAGGAGTGACGTGTACCAGCGCTACTTGGTGCGTTGGAGAGGATGACCTGCATCAAATGATACATGGATGATGTGGGACGGACAGCGGACTTCACCGATTTGAATGCGAACCTAGGACTCTAGCTCTCGATTCGTCCCTAGCGAGGGAAGTGTGCAGATCTGCGTGGTTGAGAAACCGACAATGAGTCGAGGGTGTCGGCTCTCTCACGTGCCCAGATCGGGTCACGGGATGAGTTTCACTCTCTCTCACAGCGGTGATTAAAATTAACGGGCTAGAATTCTACCACACTCATGCTGCAGCATACAGAAATATATGAGAAAAGCAAATGCCAAGAGAGTTAGAGATGATACCTCCACGCTATCGGGCATGGGGAAGACGACCTCGGCCAAGATTCATACTCCCGGTACAAATGAATTAATGGAGAGGACACCAGAGCCAGAGTACGGCTCGACTCAGCGAGTCGCCAGTACCGGACACGCAGCACGACTCGGTCGATATCGACATCTTTGTGGCTGGGGGACAGTCTGGAGTCTCCATCAGAGTTTTGATGGGATTACTGGGGGTAAAAATTACCTTCAACCCAACTGAGGTGAAAACCCGCGAGGGCGCGTCAGGTAAAATCAGGTGACCCCTCGATGTGAAAACTCATAAGGCCGCATCAAAAAAAGTAAAAGGGGGCCAGCTCTGGTGAAAACCCGCAAGGGCGGTAGAGCTGGTAAGGAGAAAATAAAAAAAACCCTCTCCCTCTCTACTCCTCATTGATGAAAGTCGTCAACTGTGACATCTCACCAACGGAAACCTCAGCATCACTCCACAACGAGGGCGGCCACTACGCCCCTGAAGGTCGGCCATCGCCAATCCCAGCTCCAGTACTGGGCTACGTGCCTCAACGGTCAGCCGATCAGCTCTAGCCTTCCGGTTGCTGCGTGTCAGTAGCTAGCCGCCCAACTCTAGTTCCAGCCTCTAGCATCGAACGTTCGACTACCTGCCTCCGCAATCGGCCGACCAGCTCCAGCACCGTGGCTTCAACGCCTCTACAGGCCAGCCACCCCAGTCCCAGTACCAGTCCCAGTTCCAGCACCGTGGCTTCAATGTCTCTATAGGCCAGCCACCCCAGTCCCAGTACCAGTCCCAGTTCCAGCACCGTGGCTTCAACGCCTCTACAGGCCGGCCACCCAGTCCCAGTACCAGTTCTCAGTTCCAGCACCGTGGCTTTAATGTCTTTACAGGCTAGCCACCCAATTCCAGTACCAGTCACCAGTTCTAACATCGCGGCCACAACGCCTCCATAGGCCAGCCGCTCAGTTCCAGTACCAGTTACTAGTTCTAACATCGCGGTTACAACACCTCTGCAGGCTAGCCGCTCAGTTCTAGTACCAGTTACCAGTTCCAACATCGCGGCTACAATGCCTCCGCAGGCCAGCCGCTCAGTTCCAGTACCAGTTGCCAGCTCTAGCACTGCGACTACAATGCCTCCACAGGCCAGTCGCTCAGTTCTAGTACCAGTTGCCAGTTCCAGCATCGCGGCTAGAATGCCTCTGCAGGCCAGTCGCTCAGTTCCAGTACTAGTTACCAGTCCCAGCACCGCGGCTATAATGCCTCCGCAAGCCAACAGCTCAGGCCCAGTGCCAGTCACCTGTCTAGCAGTTCAGTTACAGTGCATCTGTGAACCAGTTACCCATACCCAGGGCCAGTTACCTAGACCCAGTACCAGCGTCCAGCTCCAGCATATCGGCTGCAATCCCATCACAGGTCAGCCGGCTAGCTCCAATCCCCAATCCTAGCTGTTGGCTGTAATGCCTCCCAGGGCCATTCAGCTAGCCTAGCTCTAGTCTCAGTATCCTAGCTGCAACGCCTTTGAAGGCCAGTCGGCCAGCTCCAGTTCCAGTCCCCAGCACCAGTTGCAATCCCAGTTCCAATACCAGTCCTAAATCTCTCCCACCTTCCATAGTAGCAGCCGCCCCCTCCCTTCCTTCCCCAAACCAGTACCCACACCAAACCCTAACCCTAACCACCCCTTCCCAGCACCCTATGCCCCAACCTCCACCAACCCCCTTCCCCTCTCCTTCCCACGCTCCCCCCTCTCCAAGTTTGTCCACGGCGGCCCCGGAGTTCCCCCGATGTCACCCACCCCTCGGCATCATTGGAACCTTGATATGCTATTCACAGATTCGAGGCAGACTGTGAGGCTTGGCTTGCAGAGGCTACCCCGACATCCACAGTGTGAACCAGCCACAGTTGTCGTCTGTGGAGTCATTCTTCGTCGAGCCTGCTTCACTCCAGAAGTGGTCCTGCCTTGATCCATCTTTGGCACAGATTGCGTCGTCCATTCTCGCACGACTGCGCCAGATTCGAGCCAAAATCTGAGGACCATTTGGCAGAGACTGCACCGACTTCTACGGCGTGATTCAGCCAGAACTCCCTTCACGAGAGTTCTTATTCTTCAAAGTGCCGACGAACTTGAGGTGGTCCTGCCTCCTTTCGACAACACCTCCCCCTGGGACGTCCATTCTGCCTCAGTCACGCCAGACCCAGAGTCCTCTAATCACCTAGGATCAATGGCTGCCAAGTCGGCCCTAACATTCCCTCCTCCTCTCAGTTTTAGGTCGAGCAGTGTTCTGCAAAGTTGCAGCTTTCGACGATACAAAACCAACGCAAGTGGTTTTGTCTCGTTCTGACATCAGCACTAGAAGTTCCACCATGACCCTCGGTGACCTATCTTGCTGTTCGCCCAGGAACCCGACGCCAACCATTCCGGTGACCACGTCCAGCGAGGTGATTAGACGGCCGCCGTCTTTTGAGAGTTCGTAGAGATCCCTGTTTTCTATGTCCACGACTTGGTCCCGTCACTTTTGGAGTTCCACAGTGAGCGTACCGGTCGACGCACCATGACTGCGCCATCCAGTCCTGCACGGCAGAACTACACAGGCCTACAGCTGCGACCACCGCCTCCATCCAGTGACGTCGGCTTGACGTCAGGCCTTCAGGCATCCTTCGGCATCCCTCAGGCTTCAACCAGGCATTGGCAACACCTCGATCAGACATCCGAGCTAGGCATACGATCGACCGCTTGTTCTTCCCCTCGATCCCCCCTCCTGCGCGAGGGTAGTGCATGTAACCATTTTCCTATCCCCGTGATCCCCTCCCTGCGAGGAGTGTAGTAATTATAATAGTAGGGACATCGCCAAGCCTCCTTGACATAGCCTGTCCGCCGGGTGCACACGCTCCCCGACACGCCTTCGTCTCCGATCGGTGCCGGTCTCTTCAGACTCGGCAAGGTATAGATCTGGCCCTTGCTCCTTGGCATTACTTCCGAGCATAATTAGAGCAAGTCTGTGTACTTTAGTTCCAATGATAAAATAACTCCGTGTAGTTTTATTTCTATTCATAGTATATTTCTGTCCTGAACTGATGTTTGTTTCTATTCTGACAGATATCTTTTCATGGAGAATAAGGATGGCACGTGATCTAATGTTAGAGGATGTGCTAGGATCGTGACACGTGGAGTGCAGTAAGTTGAGATGCTGCCACATGGTCAAGGCGCTAGGGCAGGAACTCGTGGAGAACACACGCCCTATATCTACTGCTGCTGCTGCTATAAAAGAGAGATTTCTCCATCTGGAGAGAGGTGATTGAAATTAGAAGAAAGAAGAGCAGAAGTAGAGTCAGCCTGTACGATCCAGAGAGAAGAGAAAGAGAAGAGAGCAGAGAGAAGAGGAGAGCTCGAGAGTGAAAGATCAGTAGAGAAAAGAAGAAGAAAGAAGAGGAGAGAGAGCAGCAAAGAGAAGAAGAGAGAGAGAAAAGAAGAAGAAGAAGAAAGAAGAGGAGAGAGAGTAGCAAAGAGAAGAAGAGAGAGATCGAAGAGAGGAAGAAGAAGACTAAAGATCCGTTTCTACTGGACCACGGATCAAATCCAGGCCAGTCAGCTCCTTGAGAGCCATATTTGTGCTTTGTTGTTTACAGCTTTCCGTTGCTGTGTCTTTCCCATCGTCTGTTTCCTTTTACCCTTCTTTCAAGCTGTTTGTCAGTAGAGCAAGCTGTTAAGCTCAGAGGGCAGAGGTGGATTCCTCTGGATGGGTCAAGCTGTAATCCCCAGCGAGCAGAGGTGGACTCCTCTGGATGGGTCAAGCTATAATCCCTAGCGGACGGCTAAGCTGTAACGCCTAGCAGTTCAAGCTGTGAGTCAGCGGATGGCTAAGCTGTATTGCCTAGCGGAAGCAAGCTGTGATGCTCAGCTGATGTAGGCAAGCTGTGAGGCCCAGCCGTTAAGCTGTGTATTAGCGGAAGCCACATTCCAATTTGGAGTGTGGGGTGGACGTAGGTCTTCGGACTGAACCACCTAAAAAATCCCTCGTGCAGTGGTTCAATTGTTTTACTTGATTTCGTTAGATGGATGCTTAGGTCGATATCTCTCTATGTCCAGTGAGTATGTTGGTTCATGCACTTCTGCAGTTCTGATTGGCTGTGTGATTCGATATTCTTCAATCTGACTTATTCTAAGAGTCCGTGTAGGTTGGCTGAGAGTGATGTTTAAGTGTTTGAGTGTAAGGTTGTTAGAACAATTGCTTACTGAACTATCTAGTCTTATTCCGCACTCAAACTGGTTGATTTAGTGCACCATTCCCTTTCATATCCTGTAGAGCTTAACTGGAGTTAATTTCACATCTATGTCTAGTTACAGCCTTAAGTTTTGAGGATGAGGAGAAATCCCCATTCTCTGATCACGTCTTGAAGGCAGAGATCTCTCCCAAGATCTCCCTCCCGACCTTAAAGTCGTATGACGGCCAGAGCGACCCCGTCGACCACTTCAACAGCTTCAACGCCCTAATGACTTTTCACTGGGTGTCCGATGCCATTAAGTGCCGAGCGTTCATGACCACACTGGCCCAGGGTGCTCAGGCATGGTTCCTGGCCCTTGTCCCCAGTTCCATCCGAGACTTCAGGCAGTTCAGGCGAGTGTTTAAGGAAAGCTTCACCGGTAGCGGTCTCCCTAGGTCAATAGCGGGGCTATTGGCGCTCAAACAGGAATAGGGGGAGAAGCTGCAGGCCTACATTAACCGATTTAAATCGGAGGCCCTACGCATCCCCCACCCGGATGTAGCCTCGGCCATAACCCCGCTGACTGGAGGCACCAGCGACAAAAACCTCCAGCGTGAGCTAGTCCTGCATCCTCTCACCTCCCTTGCCGAGCTAGTTACCCTGGCATTATGCCATTCTGAGTGCGAGGAAGTCCTCAGCGCCTGCCGCGGCACAACCGGCTCAGGTCAGGAGGGGGACAAGAAGCGAGCGTCTGAGACAAGCTCGGGCCAAGGAAAAAGGCAGAACCGAGATGGAGAGCATAAAGAGCCATCCCCGAGATATGAGCGGTACACGCCCTTGACCTCTCTGGTGTGTGAGATTTATGAAGACATCAAAGGCTCGAGCCTCCTCTGCCACCCCAAGCCTATGAACGTGAAGCATCGCAACCGCCGCAAACACTGCCTCTTCCACAGCGACCACGGGCACCACACCGATGACTGCCACTAGCTCCAGGATGAGATCGAGCATCTTGTCTGTCAAGGGCACTTGTCCCTATACGTGTCCAGGCAGAAGGAGGACCGAGGCACCCCCAAGGAGATCGACAACATCCCCCATGGGGTCCACATCAACGTCATTGTTGGAGGAGCTGCATCAGGAGGAGATAGTAGCCAAGGAAGGAAGCGTCACGCCAAGTGGGAGAGTCGAGCCTCTGAGCCCCCTAAGGCCCCACTGGCAAGTGAACCGCAGGCCCTCGTATTCTCCGACCAGGACCTGGAAGGGTTAACAACCCCGCACGACGACACCCTAGTTGTATCAGCCACAATAAACCATTGTAATGTAGACAGAATCTTAGTCGACAATGGTAGTGCCGCTGATGTACTTTCCTACAATTGTTTTCTCAAGATGGGTGAGAATCCATCTAGACTCTACCTGATCCAAACCCCGCTTTGTGGGTTCATCGGCGTAGCAACCTATCCCGAGGGAGCCCTAAGCCTGCCAGTTACCATTGGCACCTATTGATATCTGAAATTTGAGCAAGAGCAAAGATGAGACCCTCAAGGTCTCTGGAAGAAAGCTAAAGGGAAGCCATCAGCCCCTGGAGCTCTGTCCCTTGCAAGAGAGAAGATTGCCTGGGGTACCTCCTCCTCAGTAAAGCTCTGAGAGATCGTCTCCCTCTCCTGGTCTAAAAGACAGAGAAGGAGATCAACATCAATCCTGGGCCTGAAATGGTCATCCTCAATAAACAATCTGGAGAAGTAGTCTCTGGCCAAACTCCTGATCTACTCCTCTGCCCCGAGTGAGAAGAACTCGACCCCGTCGAGTAAGGGATGCGGCTGCTCGCATGGCTCCTACAGATCCGTCACCGTACCAGGTAGCGCGGGTATGCTCTACTCCCAGTAATTGTCACATGCTCATCCCGTATATGTTCTATATGCTCACGCTGCTGTAAGAATGAGACTAGTGGTGAACACTCTAGGGTGGGGTCACTCTCAAAGGAAGGAGACGGCTCAGTGACTCACTAGGAATCACCGCTAGGTCCCTATAGGTGACTAGATCCGATACATTGAAGGAGGAGCTGATCCCATAATCATCAGGCAAGTCCACAACATACGCTTTTAGATCTGACACGCCTTTCACTCTAAAGGGACTGACACCGTGAGCTTGCGACTGACTTGACTTGATGCATGCATACGCTGAACAAACTGTACAAATAAAGAAAAAAAGTACACTCTATATCCTAGTCAGTCCTAATGCTATGCAGACCCATGCAAAGGTGGACCAAGAAATCCGAATGTGTGACTTGCATGCATTTGACGTAACTGGAGGTTGGCGGCATGGGGGACTCCTAGACATCCAAGTATGAACCAGTCAGGCACTGACTTCCTATGGGACTTGGGTGTGGGAGGTTCGGGAGGTTCGGGTGGACCGAGGAAGCTGAATTCACTTTCTCCATTTCCTCAATGAACTGGCTTTTTGCTACGAGAGGAATAACTGACCTATGGGGAAAGGGTGTGATAGTGAACCTTCTGGCCAAGGTGGATGGGAGGTGGGGTGTCACGGGGCTCCCTAGCGAAGGGATCAAAAGGATCTAAGAAAGTGTGACCTACTGTGATGGATTCCCATGGGAAAGGATCAAAAGGATCAAGAAAAGTTAGGGATCCGGTGATGTGGCTCTCTTTTGGTCCCGAGTGTAAATCCCCAATGTAAGCCAGCTCCTCGTCAACTGAGGGGATCAGGGAAGTTACTGGCTCTATAGGATGTGTGGACTTCTCTATGGGAGAGAAGGGGTCATTAGGGAAAAAGTGGTGGAGCTCGTCTGGTAGAGGCAAGAGTAAGATGATCTCACTAGTGTATGGTCCCACCGTGCAGATAGAGGTAATAGAACCCAAGGATGGGTATATGAAGCTAAGGCACCTAGGTGGGTCGGGCCTGAGGTGATGTTTTAGAACGGTCGACCGCCAGCAAGGGCCGGCTCTCGTTTTCACCCTCACTCTCCCTCACACGTTCTCTCTCCTCCTCTCTCGATTTCGATCTGTTCGGACTCCGATCGAGGCGTGGGATGTACCGACGAGATGGACTCGACGCGAGGATCATGGTGACTCCCTTCTTCCCTCGGATTACGGAGCGTGGAGGCGAGATGGGTCGAGAGGAGCCGTGACGTCCCTTCGTCCATTCGGCACCGAAACGGCGTTTTCATCGTGTAATAGGTAGGGGGATGGACTCCTCTCCCCACTAGGAACCCGCCGGTACCACATGTGTCATGGTCCGATGCCAATTTTCTCAATTTTCATGCAATCCTTCATGTTAGTGTTATTTAGCCTTAAAATCATGAAATCATCTCCATGGCCATTGTCTTTTAATTTTAATGGTATGCTTAGTTATAGAATGTTGTTATGGCATGGTAGTTTAGCTTAGAAGCATGTTTCCCCACGATTTCCATCGATTTCGGTCGATTGGGAGGGGGTCCAATTTTGGACTCCGCCGGTTCACAACCCAGACGGTGTAACGCACCCCCCTTGATGCGTTACAGTCCCCTGACAGTCCAACATGGGTGCATCACCTGACCTGTAACGGCCGACCCTACGACCGTTACATGACCTTTGACCGATCGTTTGACCGTTGACCTAGTTAGGTAGTTGGCTTGGCGGTCCATCGGGGGTCCGCCAGAGCTTTGTAACGCCCCAACAGAGGTGCGTTACATTTCTGTTCAAACTATGTCATTTTTAGGCATTCGGGTGCCTTTAACAGTCCCCGATCTACGTGTTAGAGCTTGTGGCGCACCTACCCTGGTGCGTTACGGAGTTGTGTGTTGTATGTGCCCCTTCTCGTGCCTTTAACGGACCATAGGAGGCACATTTCATTGGTGTAACGCACTACTCTAAGTGCGTTACAGTCTGTATTCTCTGTGTGTGTTTCAAACCGTTCAAATGGATTTAACGGCCCTAAGGAGGTGCATCACAATCACGTAACGCCCCTTCCTTAGACCGTCACACATTGTGATGGAGGGATATGGGTCCGTTACGTTGTAAGTTGTGGATTTTTATATAGTTCGGGTGAGTGTAACGGCCCATGGGAGGCGCGTCACACTCAGTGTAACGCCCTACTCTTGGTGCGTTACAGCCCGCGTGCCCTGTGTTTCAGGTAAGCTTAACGGATCAGGGGAGGTGCGTCACCATTGGTGTAACGCCCCTACCCTAGTCCGTCACAGCATGTGACACAGTGTTCTTCGACTGTTACATCTTCTGGTATATCAAATGTAGCATGTTCAATCCCTAATCCATTCCATGTTGCATATGCTCCATGTTTAAGTTATTTCAAGAGGATGTACTTGGTTGAATAAAACCTTTCTCCATTAATTCTTAGAGTTGCTCCTTCAACTCCTTGAGTTCTGTGGGGGACATCTTGTAAGGAGCTTTTGAAACAGGTGCTGCTCGAGAGATAAGCTCGATGGAGAGGTTTACTTCTCTTTCGGGTGGTAAACCATGTAGTTCGGAAGGGAAGACATCAGGAAAATTTATTACAATAAGGATTTATTCTAGAATGACTTCTTTAGACTCAGTGAAAATTACAGAAGTAAGAAAGGCTTTGCAACCTTGCGAGATGAGTTTGTAGGCGTGAAGAGAAGAAATAAGAATAGGATGCTTCCTATATTTGATGCCAAGGAAAGATAACTTTGGAAGGTTGGGCTTATAGAATGAAATTCTCCTATGGCGACAGTTTATGTCGGCATTGTATTCGGATAGCCAGTCTATACCTAAGATAGCATCGTAGCCGTCCATGTCTAGGCATGCGAGATTGGCAAGAAGATTGTGGCCTCCTATAGTCACCTCGTTATTTGGGTAATGGGTTTTAAGTTTGGTTCTAGAACCTAGAGGTGTGGTCATAGCTAGGTCCGAAGGTAGGGGAATAGGTGAAACTGGTAAAGTCTTAGCAAAAGCAGTGGATATAAAAGAATGTGAAGCTCCGATATGAAATAGTACAAAGGTAGGATGTGAATGCATTTGAATGGTGCCTTCGATCATCTCTCCTTCCTTTGTAGGTTCCTCCTCCATTACGACATTGAGACGAGCCTATCGCCTACGCCCACCATCATTTTTGGAGGGTTGTTCCTTTATAAGCTGGCAATCGGGCATTCGGTGCTCCCGGCTGCCACAACGAAGATAGGTGCCAAGGAGCTTCTATCATTCTTCGGTCGAATGGCCAAACTTCTTATAGAAGGTGCAAGCCACCATAACTTGCTTTTATTCTTCTTTAACCTTCTTGTTCCTATTGTTGCCACTACCATTGCCGGTTCGGGATCTCTTCTTATTGTCACGGGATTTGTAGGTTCCCATAATGCTGAGCCTTTCTTCTTTCTTCCCTCTCTTCTCGTGCTTGCGGCCAGATTCTTCTCCCTTGCCCTTGAATTTCTCAACCTTTTCAAGGGCCCGCTCATATAAGTGTGCCCTATGGACCATCTTCATATAAGTTCAGATATTTTGGGGCCTAAGTTGCTTGACAAAGATGGGCCTCAATTCATCCATGAAGCGATTGGCCTTCAACAACTCCATAGTAACAAGATGTAGAGCATACGGTGCCAGCCTTGAAAAAGTTAGCTCATATTCAGCTACAAACATCATGTCGTGCTGAAGCGAGGCAAACTCGGCCGCCTTTCTCTCCTGGACATGCTCCGAAAAATATTTTTCATGGAAGAGTTCAATAAACTTCTCCCATGTAAGTTGTGCATTTTGAAGATTAGCTGAAGTGGCTGTCCACCAGGTACGTGCATTTTTGTTGAGTTGAAAAGCTACTAGTAGGACCTTCTCCTAGTCTGTGCATTGCATAACATGGAATATGCTATCCATTTTGTCTATCCAGTTCTCTGCTTTATCCGGATTTGAATATCCCGAGAAGCGAGGAGGATTGAAAGTTCCTGTGTAGATCTCTGGTGCCAACCCGCCACCTGCTTGAGCTACCATTTGAAGGGCCTAGGTGAGACCCACAATAGTTTGCTGCATGACTTCCCAGTTCGCATGGTTGCCAGCCATTTGGAAAGTAGGGTTCCTGAGAAATTATAAAATTTGTCATTTTCTTTAGAATTTATGGGGGTTAACTTAGAGGTTAATTCTTACTAGGGATCTTGCTTTACTCAGGCTCTACCCAATCTCACATGGGTTAGGAAATTTCTTCCTAGTTCATATGTTGGAAATCCTTAAACCTTGGACTTAACCTATGAGCTGACAATTTCCTAGGACTTAATAATCCGAGACTCTGATACCACCTTAACTATCATGTCCCGGGATATGCAACAGAATTAAGTTGAGAGCGTGAGCAACCGGCAAATAAGCCTCTACCTAGAATGACAATCAGAGCGCTATACACATTCTCATAGAATAATGAACACCACATCCTATACTCAAAATCTCAACTTTATTGAATAATAATAATCCAACATTTTCAAGTGGCATTTGACTCTTGTTGACACAACAACTCTCTAGACTCAATAAAATAGAAAATTACATCAACTTGACTTTTAACTAACATAACCAGACTCATGACACTTGAATTCTCTAAGACTTCTCTCGAACTTTATTCGCTCTTGGAATCACTACTTGAGTACTCCGACTCTGAGCCACTAGAACTTCCTGAAAGAGTGGAAAAGTAGAGAATGAGCACACTCACCCAATAGGTATCTTCGTATCAACATGATGGCAATGTTAAAGTCATTAATATTTTAGCTCTATAGGGAAAGGGGAACCATGAAAATGTGATAAAACATGCGAATAAAATCAAAGTAACAACAAGTAGCAAGATAAGTTTAGAGATATGAGATTTCAAGTAAATATGAGAGCATGATCAAGCAAGATTATAATATGGCCTTCCATTAACGAGAATATACTATCATGTAATGAGAATGTATTATCATGTAACTAGAATGTACTTTAACAAGCATGTAAATATCATGAGATTGTCTCGTGGATTTCACCCATTTATAAAAAAAGTACTCCCAGCACAATGCGATGTCAGTAATCATCATACCTCATGGTTAATAGTATGTTTCTAGCTATCTATCGAGGGAACTAGACTGGAGCCCTTGGACACCGTCCGTGCACGCCCTTACATCTTCAAGTTATAAATCAAGCTACTTTCACGTGAAATAATAAAGTAGGTAAATAATATCATGTTCAAATAGTAGCTTTATGGTGATAAAAGCAAGGTAGGAATGCACCAAAATGAACATGAGAAATCAAGAATTAATAAGAATGTTACGCTATCGGGGGGGAATCTGACAACATAATGGTAAATTAATCAATTACCATAGTTCATTAGTGTCTTGATTAAAGTTTTAGATGTCAGACAGGCATAAGGCCATCTGAAACAAGATATGATCAACCCTAGGGTCAAACCTCGGGTTGGACAGAAAATTGACAGAATGCGGTTATGACAAAATTACTATCAAGAATTAGCAATCGTGTGAGGTCTGCTATCTGGTAGTGCACAGAAGGTCAGTCGACGTAAGAAAAAGTTGGGTCCACACGATGAACAAGATGGCAAAACGTGATTCAAAGACAACCGCTACTAGGAAGTAGCGGTCAAGTCCAGGCCACGATCAAGAGCGGAGTCGACGCATGAAAGAAAAAGAGTCAACTCAGCCAGAAGTCTGCTAACTGAACAAGGTCATGGTCACGGGCCAACTGCTATCTACTGGTAGTGGTCCCCTTTTGGCCGCGATCAGGATAGTTCATAGAAAATGCAGAAATCACGAAGTGCTCTCTAGACTTTAGGTTTTGATGGTACAACCAGCTCGACATCCTAGTGGGAATCTCAGACTTGCAGAGAGTTACAGAGGCCTTGAAACAATATAACCTAGTCTAACAGAAGGAATATCTGACGGAGAGGCTCTAAATTCCAAGAAAAGCTTCCTAACAAGTGCATGTGAACTCATAGCATCGTACTAGAGTACGAGCTATGTGTGCAGTAACCAAAACAAAAATAGGATGAGAAATGAACGAGTAAAACCCATAAACCAATGCATAATCAAGTCATGGACCCTCTCTCTAACCAAACAAAAAAGAAGAAAAAGAAAAAAAAGGAAGAGAGAGGAGGTTGGCCTGGGTATCCCTTCTCAAACAAGAAATATATATATGTGTGTGGGTGGTGGGGTTTACCTGGGTTGGATAGACCCCTTCAAGGGTCTACCCAGTTCGGGTTGATCCCCCTTTATCCAAGTTGTATAAAACCCCCTTGGGAAGGCCAAGGGTCATACACGCAGATAGACGCTTACAAGCAACCCATGGACAAAGGCACTCAACTCCGGAGCACCTTCAAGGAGCGCGACAACGCTCAAGGACGCACGGAAAGTGAGCATCAAGGGACTTGCAAGCTATTCTGTGGCTAGGTAATCGACCAATACACGCCGAGGGTATGTTACACAAACACCCCTCAAACGATGTCTAGCTGAATCACAAGTCCCTTGATGGACATCATGTAAAATGGCGGAAACACTCACGTGGCTATGCAATGACCCAGGAATCAGCACAAATGATGGAATTGTCCTGCTGCTTTGGCAAGACTTGTAATCGGGCCTTCAACACCCCATATGAAACCTTTTATGGCGAACATCAATGAAATCCCTCATGGAGTTGATTACTGCCCCACTCGACTGCCAGTCGTCATTTGTCAAACTATCATCTGCCTGACAACTCGGTCTGCACCCCACCAACGAAGTGGACCTTACACCTGAGCCACTACCCGCCTGCTCCGTGCCGAGCCAGTGTCAATCGCTCTACATCCATGCCAACACCTGCATGCTCCGTGCCGAGTCAGTGTCAGCCACTCCACACCGGAGCCAACACTTGCCTGCTTCATGCTGAGCCAGTGTTAGCCGCTCCACACCCGAGCTTGTACTTGCCTGCTCTATGTCGAGCTAGTGTCAGCCACTCCACGCTGAGCCCGCAACTGTCAATTTCACCTCCGAGCCAGTGCCTCGCTCTCATAACCCGGAGTCTTAGTTCCCTCTAGTGCCAGATTGAGACCGGTCTCCCTACCACCGCTCATCCCTCTTGTTGTGGCTGTTGTTTCGTCGCTGTAGCTCGGGATAAGCCCTTCCGACGTCACGACCTCCAGGATCCTCAGCCCTCTTTTCAATAGTTAAACTAGGGTGTTTGGATTACTTCTGATATAAATTAACACCCACTGTGATCTGTGGGGAAATGTTCTACACTCGAACCCTACAATCGCCTGATACACCTACACCTGCAGAACCCAATCTGCGCACGCTATCCGATAGCCCTATACATGCACCCCCACATTGGATCACACACGTACCACGTGTCATCCTGACACCGTGTGTTTCTGTACCACGGGTAATCATCGAAATTCGACTGACTCATCTACATCACACAACATAAAACAACCACCACCATTTTTACTAAACTCAACGGTCCTTGAGTCACGAGACTCGGGGTCAAGACCGTTGCACGTGACAGCACTGAGCCGTCAATCTCACCTAATCCCTAGGTCTAAAATCACGATGACACGCGAAAAATCTTCAGCCCCAGACTGGTCAACTGGGCTCGCAATCTGAGGCCATACACACAGCCCACAGATCTGAAAATCTCATGATGTGCGGGAGGAACCCTCCGCACACACACACACACACAGGGTCACCCGGACCCTCCGGAACACCCTCAAAACATGGACACCAGTCTCACGGTGTCTGGAACACTCTCAAGGTCGAAGGACAACAACTGGATCCCAACCGAGTTGACCGAAGACCAACGCGACACACGAAAAACCCAGTAACATGAAAAAATCGCCTGGCGGTCCAACCTTGGGCCTTCACAATCTCTGACGGTCCAACAATGGAGCGCCACAGCGCAAGGCAAAATTGTCTCTGACGCACCTACCTCAGGGCGTCACAGCTCCCTGATGCACCTCCGTTGGCGCGTTAGAGGACACAATGACAGGGTCTCTGATGCACCTTCCTTAGGGCGTCACAGACTCTAACGGACCACCCTAGGTGCATTAGAAGATACAGGAACACGGGCTCTAACGCAGCTTCCTCAGGGCGTCATCGCGCTCTGGCGCACGTACCCACGGCCGCCAAAGGAACACGACCCAAACGGTCAGAAATACGGTAACGGTCGAACCCAGGCACGTCACACCCTCTGGCGGTCTATCGTGGGACCGTTAGAGCGATCGACGCCCTGTCGATGAAACACGGCCCTGTGACGCACCCCTCTTGGGGCATCACGGCCTGTAACGCACCCTCCTAGGGGCGTCACAGCCTGTGACGGTCGCTGGAACGACCGCCACATCGTCCCAAGAACGGAACAGCGAGAAAACCCCAAAAATCTTTCCCACGCCCCCATGCCTCCACGGGAGAGGGGGACAACAAGGGGGAAGCCCCCAAATAATCCCTAGCATGCATCTACAGTCTCGGATCGGCCAAAAACAGGGTGAAACAGTAGATCGGCTCACAACCCCAAAAATATGAATTTTTTTTCAAAATCTCCAAATACGCTCGCTCGACTCACCACGGCCTACGAAACTTGTGAAAATGAAGTACGCGGGTTAAGGATCCATCCCCCTATCTCCACCAAAGATTTCACGCACCGTGCATGTCGATCCATGAAGAAAATACTGTAAAACCCTCGCCGGCTTGCGATCCCATGAACCGCCTCTACCATCGCGATCCTCACTCCATCCTCACCCCTCCATGCCCCACGATCCTCGTCGCCTCGCCCCTGTCCACCTCCGCCGGCCACCGAAAGAGAGAGGGAGAGAGGAGACAGCGTGAGAAGAGAGACAGTCACTACCTTCTCACGGGAGGGGGGGTCGTGGGGAGGGGAATCTCAAGAGGGCTCCGACGTGCGTCTAGCGCGTGTGGACAAAATAGGAACTCGACACTATTAGTGGGCAACCAGAGGTGGTCGTGGCTGGTGCAGTGAGTCTGGGACATGCGGGGAAGCCTTCTGATCATTCACGATCATCAGATGGAGTGGCAGGTGCTATTGGATGGCGGTGGGGGCTGGACGACGTAGAACCCGACAGCTTGCCCTATAGGATAGAATTGTACAGTCTCCTTGTCGGGGTCGATGTGGTGTCCACTGACATCCAATTGTGGTGAGACCTGAAAGAGAGGATGGGGGACAGGGTCTTCCACGCCCCAGGAAGAAATGGACCTGAATGGATGGTCCTGGAAGTCATGCTTGACCACAAACTGGCTTACCAAATGACTGGGTCGTAGAACTGCGCACCTCGACGGTAAGGGCAGGTACGGGCCGCTTGGGGCTCGGATCGGCCTCAGACTAGTTGGCACGCATGGAGGATGCAGGGAGAAGGCACTGGAGAAGCGGTGAGGCCAGTGAGGCAACAGGACCGCCTGGGGAGGATTTGTAACTTGGACTCACCCTCTATTGGAACTGTCAGTTGTAGACTCGGTGTGGGTCCACAGAAGAGGTGATTCGTTGTAGCTTCGGGGTCAGGATGGCCACCAACTTGAGCTGAGGGTGGAGGGGATGTGGGGAAACACCTTCCCACCCTTGGACTCGCCCTAGAATGCTGATGGGATGTCGGGGTCGACAAAGTTGTAGGAGCTCTGCTCTGGGCACAGATCTGCACACCTGGTTTCTGAGACTTCTGCGAGATAGCAGGGCACTAAGCAGTGGATGGCTCGAGCAACCAGGGGATGGGATGGAGGGCATGGAAGATAGGGTGGAGGGGTTAGGAGTCGGCTAGGAAGCAAGGATAGCAGGTGGTGATGGTGAGGGGGTGAGGGAGACGACGCGGCCTGCCTCTAGTGCAGGGTGCAGCCTGAGCTGAGTGCCGATTGGTGGTGGGTTGTTGCAGCAGCAACAGAGGGTTGGGGGGATGGGGATTAGGGAGATTTTGGGGGAAGAAGAAGAGAGCAGGCAGGGAGGGAGAGCTGGCATGGCTGTGGTGGCTGGGAGAAGGGAAGGGGAGAAGGATCTACAAACTGTCCTAGGTGGAGGGGGAAGGGCGATGGTGCTAAGGAAACTTTTTGATTTTTTTTTGGTGAGTTATGGAAAGGAGGGAGGGAAAAGTTGGAAGGGGGCTACGATGGTTGTGGGATGAAGAGGAGGGGGAGGGATTTTAGAAGAGAAATTTGGAGTGGGAGGGGAGAAGGAGAGTAGGTGCGCTGGTTTGAGAGGAAAGGAGGGGAGGTAAACCCACCCCACCCCACTCCTTCTCTCTCTCCCGTTAACACACACACTCTCTCTCTCGATTTCTCTCACTCTCTCTCTCTCCAACGTTCTCTCCTTCCTCTCTCCTTCTCGATTTTGGTGATTTCAAGGTCAGACCGAGACGCAGGAGGTGCCCTCGGAACCAGTGCGACAAGAGGAACGTGTTGACGCCCTCCATCGCGCGGTTCGAGGGACGGTGGAGTGAGGCAGAACGAGTGGGGTGCAGTTCCCACCTTGCCCGCATGCGGCCAAAACGCCAATTTTGGTATGAATGAGGTAGGGGGATGGAACCACCTCCACGCTAGGATCATTTTCATACCACATGCACGTCGATCCATGGCCGTTTGGCCTAGTTAATGTCTATTTTTAGTTTTTCCCTAAAAATATGTTAATTTATGTTTTTAATCATTTATGGGCATGGTATTTACATTTTCTAGCTTCTATTGGCTTGTATGGATGCATGGCATGGCAGGTTAAATGTTTTTACAAGTTTTTGTAAGCGAACCCATCGATTTCGGTCGATCGGGAAGTGGTTCAGTTTGAAACCGAACCCGTTCATCGCCTAGCTCACATAGCGATCACTCCAGTGACCGTTATGTGTTTAATGCACTGCCTCTGACGCGTTATGCTCATATAGCGGACCACCCTAGGTCCGTTATGCTCATGTGTATCGTAGATAGGTCGTTAGTATAACACCCCCCTCCATGACCATTATAGTCATGGGTAAACTGTGGATTTTCCAGGTTCGGGTGACCTTAACGGACCCCCATTGGACCGTTATAGTTTGTAAGTAGTTAAACTTAATAAAAATCACTCGGGTAATCATAGCGGACCAGTGAAGGTGCGTTATGTCACATAACACACCGTTGCTGATCCGCCATGGCCGCTGAGTCCAGGATTATAGTTGATGAGAATGACGGACCAGGGGAGGCGCGCCATGTTAATATAACGCACCCCACCAGATTCGTTATGATATATGACGGACCAAAACTGATCCGTTATGTACTATAATGGGGCAGCTCTGATCCGTTATATTATCTGCTATCCTAAGGGTAATGAGTTGTTATTTTAATGCATTCTCCGCCCTATTTAAGTTATTTTATGAATAAAAATACATCTTTATGTCCCAGTAGAGTTACTTTCTCTTTCCTCGCGATGGAGCCACTAGTCGTAGCCCAGCGACCTTAGTGTCGGCCCACCTGAGAGAGGTGGAGGGGTGTTCCCATCTAACGATTTTTAGGCTAGTTACCATGGGCCCCCGCGGTTACCGTAGTGTCCTACGGGAGGGGAAAACTAGCTAGAGACCTGACCCTAGGCAGGGGTTGGTGTGTGCACACATGGTCAGAGGCTTGGACTGACACTAATTGATGGAATACCTTCACAACTGAGAAGAAACACTTTCTCAAGTCTATTTCAAGAAATCAGTGACTGAAGATAGCAGGATCAAGCATTTATACTCAGTCACCCATGTTAGTTCGGAACTTGTAACCAAACTAATAATCTGTTCACTCCCAATGACAACTAGAAAGGAGATGGAAAAAGATTAGAGGATGGTATCAGCCCGACAACTATTTACTTTTTCTATTAAAACTTTGGGCATTAAGGTATCCATTTGAGGTTGGCAACTCTGGAAAACCAAAAAAGTCTAGCTCTTTTAAGAGAACAGGTTTGGAACCTCGAAAGGAGGACAAATTCCATGGATCTACAACAGTGTCAACAAGGTTCACATGATTTAACACAATCACTAGAGTCCCCACAAAAACACATGATAATTAGAAAAGAAAGAGAAGTGAAGAAACACATGAAATGCAATCAAACAGAAAGTAACATAACCACCAATGATCAAATGAGAAGAGGGAAAAAAACACTTGCTAACTCATACATGGCCAAGATCCCTGGAATGTTAAGATTGTGTAAAACAACTATGAATATGAAATGCAGGATTTTGCTTCACATGTCTTGAGTCCAACCCTTGAATTGTCCTCCCCTTCTCTCCCTCTATTGTCCTCCCTCTCACACGAGTCACAATCCCATCCCCCCACCTTCCTCATCATTCCAGCACCCTTCAATGTTGTCTTTTGTAAACCACCCAACCTCACCCCAACCCTTTTTCTGTTAGCCTATTTTCCCACCTTCCCCCTACTATGCTTCTCTCACTCTCACTCCCAATGGCCTTCAATTGAACAGAAATGTTTTGCTTTTGAATTTACACAGATGAAGAGTTCTCACTTCCGATAAACATCTAACATGTTCATCAGATTTTAGATATGAGGAACTCATTCTGTGGACAGAAAAAATGCAAAGATGATATTCTATTGGTACATGGAGATATTTCCTCATGACTCAGTAACATATACCAGAAATGTGAAGATGATACTATATTGGTACATGCAAAGATGATACTCACCTGCGACGAATCTGTAACTGATGCTAAGGCTATCAGAGCTGCCTCCTGTACCATTTGCTTCCCATTCTGAATAACAAAGATTTAATAATAAGTATGTTATCATGAACAACATCCAGTTTAAATTATATCCTGTACAAATGCAAAAAAAACTACAGCAAATGCATGACAGTTGCAAAAAAAAGGAAAAGTCATACCTGAAGTAATACAAGTAATTTACTAACTAGTCCATCCAAGTATGGAGTCAGAATCTCCGGAGTTCAAATCTCAGTAAAATTTAAAACTGCTGAAGCAGCATGAGCCTGTGAAAGCAATAGAATCCACATGGTATCATATAACACAATTCACAGTATATTTCGATCACAAAAGCCTCAAGTATTTATTCTCCCAAAAGAAGCTAAACATGAGACACCGTCATTGGCTTGAATATCTCAAAGATTTCGACTTCACTATACAATACCATCCTGGTAAGGGTAATTCCATAGTTGATGCCCTTAGTCGAAAGCCGAGAGCAATATTGGCTAGTTGCATGATTCAAGAATGGAAGTTATTGGAGAAATTCTCTGAACCCAATATAAGAATGGATGAGAAGGACGGGTGTGTTACTCTATCCCATATGAGTCTACATCCGGATTTGCTACCTGAAATTAAGAAGCTACAAGAAGAAGATCCTGCCCTAGTGGAAATAAAGGATAAGTTGGATGAGAGACTCGATTTCAAGCTGGCACCCGACGACAGATTGCTATTCCATGAACGGACATGTGTACCAGACTGTCCTGAGTTGAAGAAGAAGATTCTTGAAGAAGCTCATCGATCGAGGTACACGATCCACCTTGGAGCCACTAAGATGTACCAATACTTGAAAAGAATTTTTTGGTGGCCTATTATGAAAAGGGAGGTAACGGACTTCGTATCTCGCTGCCTGACATGCCAACAAGTGAAGGCAAAATATCAGAAACCCGCCAGAAAATTACATCCACTGGATATTCCCAAGTGGAAGTGGGAGGACATCGGCATGGACTTTATCATGAGTTTGCCCAAGTCTAGGGGCAGACATGATGGAATTTAGGTAATCATAGACCGTCTAACCAAATCAGCCCATTTATTGCCTATCAAAAGTTGATGGTCAGTTGATGTCCTTACTGCCTTGTATATCAAGGAGACGGTTAGGTTACATGGAGTCCCTATGTCAATCGTATCTGACCGAGACCCACGCTTTACTTCCCATTTCTAAAAGGGTCTACAACATTCTCTGGGGAGAAAACTCAACTTCAGCACTGCTTTCCATCCCCAGACAGATTGTCAGACTGAGAGGATAAATCTAGTTGTTGAAGATATGTTAAGGGCATGTATTATAGACTTCGACGAAAGCTGGCATAACCACTTACCCCTGGCCGAGTTAGCATATAATAACAGGTATCAAGCCAGTATCTAAATGGCACCTTTCGAGGCACTTTATGGCAGGAGTTACCGATCTCCAATATGCTGGGATGAAGTTGGCGAAAAATAGATTCTAGACCCAGTTATGGTGAGGGATACAACTGAGAAGATACACCTTATTTGAGAAAGACTCAAGATAGCACAAGCCAGACAAAAGTCATATGCTGACAATAGAAGAAGAGATCTGGAATTTCAAGTGGGAGACCATATTTTCCTCAAGGTCTCTCTTGACTGAGGTATTAGAAGATTTGGTGTTAAGAGCAAGCTTACACCGAGGTTTAATAGACAATTTCAAGACAATAGATAGATGAGAGATAAATTCAAAGGATATTCATGAGGAGATAACAAGCACTACTATATAAAGGAAAGTAGACATGACAATAGACAATTTCAAGACAATAGATAGATGAGAGATAAATTCAAAGGATATTCATGAGGAGATAACAAGCACTACTAGAAGGTATTCAAGAGCATTCACGATGAGACAAAACAATCATTTCACTAAGGTACTTTCTCCCATAAGAGCTTAACATGCAACTATCACTTTGTAAGATTGGCCATGCACATTTAGGAGTTCAATAGTTGAGTGTCAATCACTTGTAGAATGTCATAGATCAATCTTACTTTTGATTGGTGCAATGCTACACCTGATCAATCATGATACCGGCACACGTTTGGACTTTACCTCACCCTTGGGATTAGATCTGGACCCCGTCACATTTTGTTTCTAGCATTGAATATCATTTAGTTTGGACCCATAGCCCCTTTTGTATCTAGACCAATTCCACTTAAATTAATGGCCAAAGAGTTTCAAGGATCAAGCATGTAGGAACATTGAGGTAGATTTCATGAAGCATAGAGTTCAAGGATATAACTTGTAGTAAGGACAATACATCAATAAACCATATGAAAATCATGACAATCTGAAAATCTGGGTGATTGGCGTCCACTCAGGTCACCATTGATTTCAAAACAGAACAAGCTTGAATAAATAGCACCCATCCAGACGGTCGCTCATTCAATTAGCACCCGTTGGCCTGGTTGCACATTCTAAGCAGAAATAGACTTCTCACGGAACACTCTAAATAGCACTCTATGATGGTCGGGTGTCATGTTTCTTTAGAGTGCCATGACGATAAAGGTTCTAGAGTTTTTAGGGTACAACCAACTCAGCTGCTTTGAGGGAATCTAAGGCTAGAGTAGACTTACGGAGATCCCAATGATAAAATCACCAGTCCGAAGGAAGGAATATCCCATAGAGAGTTTAAACATCACCGAGAGTCAAGGAGTAATCGTGAAACAATCGTGAGATAGAGACTCTATTCACAGACACTGGGATATGAGTGCCAAGAGACTCCCGATATGGGCCAAAACTTGATGAAACTATGAGATACAAAATTTACGTACATTAATTTGCGTCTCCTTAGAGAGGAGTAAATTTTTAGAATTTATCAAAATTATATTAATTGGCATCCATGGATGGCGGCGCCATTTCACTAATTCACGATGTTAATTTTTTTGATTTTTTATATCATTTTCTCTTAATAACATAGACATGAATGTGCGTCTAAAAAGATGTTTAATTTATATTTTATTTTTATTTAAATTAATAATTTAAAATAAATAGCATCACTTTGAGAAGACGTTAATTTATATTTTTTCACAAGGTCTTACGTCAACCATTGGATCTAACCGGGTTGACCAGAACCAGACAATGACATTAACAAGTAGTACAAAAGACTGCCCATGGCAAGAACACTTCTGGCCACCTTATATCATGGTCATAGCCCTCATAGGACATCAAGAGACATCCACGGGACAATGGACAAATCATAAGGTCAAGCCAAGATATACGGAAATTGGAACGTCAGAAAACGACACTCAGACACCGCCCTAGGACACGTACCTAAGACAGATAGTCACGAGACAGGCCATCACGACCAACAGACGAGATGACAGATAAGACTTACTGGGAGGTCAGAAGAAGGCCGCTCGGTGAAATGAACGGTCCAGATGGGAGCCGTTTAAAGAGGGATGAACGATCTAGAACGGACCATTCAAGGGGGATGAACGGTTTGGGGCCAACCGCTCAAAAGAACTAACTCGTAGACACTAAAAGGGATGGATGGTTTGGGTTGAGCCACCCAAAGGCTAGCGCGGTTAAAGAGTAGCCGCTTAAGCCAACGAACCTACTACAGTGTCGGTCAGAACGGTTTTGACCAAACCGCCTATCTGAACCGACACAAAACTGCTAACCAAAGGTCAACTGGGATAAGCGGGCAGAACCTGGCCGCTCAACCCAATGGGAAAGATGAACGGCTGAGAACCAGCCGCTCACAGAGAGATGGGTGGACCACTCCTGGCCGCTCAATCCCCAGAGCGGTTTATCGACTGACCACTCAACTTGAAATCGAGACACGATAAACGGTCCAAAACCAGTCGCCCATGCACCTTAAGCGGTTGCCGTTGAACCGCGAAGGTGTTACGACGAGTAAAATGTGGGATCGGCCAGATCGTGACTTTTCCATGCCCCGTTCGTTCCGAAACGAAGGGGATACAATGGTGATAGCCATACACAACAAATAGACTCCAACGGGAGTCAGATCGACTGAGAAACGACGAGAAACAGACAATTCTACGGAATTGACCCAAATGGAGTAACCGGACTTCCCGAACTCCTAATGGTCCCGACTGACCGTCCATCGACACGAAACTAGTATCAATGGAACGCAGACATTCCAGGGAGTCGAACGATACTAACTGTTCTGAAAACTATCACCATTTTTCGGTAAAGCCTACGAACTCTGAAAAATCACAATGAGCCCAAACTCACTCGTTCTTACACCGTTTAGCGTGCAATCACGAGGGAAGGTGCAGGAAAGATAGGTGATCCATCTCCCTACCTCCACCGAAGAAACTGTGCGTCGAAGCGACTAATCCGCGTCGAAAACCATCCGGAACACGAACGACGCCTTCTCAGAATCCATCGTGGGATCGTGCAATGCCACGCTCAAATCGACACTCCATCCCACGAATCGATCTCACTCACATTTTACGGAAGGCCGAGATAGGTCGATTTGACATGCGGGGATTCCATGGGTATTGAAAGGAGGGTGCAAAGAACGATAGGAACACACTGGAGGGAGTGACGTATAGTTAATCATCCTGGAAGACTGGAATAGGGATGGCTCGATGGAATGCATGTGTGCCAGTCGATTTCTCGACGATCACCTATGGAACCAAATGTTTAACTGGGGATGCATCGCCAGGACGTGGCATGTGTGCCCGAGAGATGGGCGACACGTGGAGAGAAGGAGGTTCCGCAGGTGCGAGTGCACAGGCGACTGTGGGAGTCGTGTACTAGACATCTTTCCCCACTGATTGCAAGTAGTCAGTGTTTATTTTACATCGGACGAAGTCCGAACACCTTTGTTTCTACTCTGAAGAAGAGAGTCAGGGACCCCAGGCGTCGCGATGTCGGGAGGGCTTAGTCCATGCAACATCGATAGGGCAACAACGACACAACAGGGACAACTGGGGGTAGAGAGACTGGCTCCGGTGAGGAGGGGGATCCTTTCCCCGACTAGATTACATGACTTACATGCCGCAAAAGGGATTTATATAGGGTGTGAGAGCTCAATTACAAGTGTTTGCAAGCCACGGGACAATTCCATCATTTGTGACGGTCCCCGGGTCATTGCATTATTGTATGGGTAGTTCCGTATCCGTACATAGTTCCCGTCAGAGGACCTATGACTTAGTAGGGTGCCGCCCGAGGGGCGTTACAATGTCTTCCCGTCATGCGATAGTGTCGAGGTCGGGGAAGTAGGGGTGTCGTAGGCACCATTGTGCTGGGGCAGTTGGGCGTCACCAAGGCCAAGGCAACCAAATGTCGTAGGCACCACTTGTCGCTGGAGCGGCCGGACGCTGTTGAGACTTGAGTGGTTGAACGGTGTGAGCATCGCCATGACTGGAGCGACCAAAAGTCATTGAGCTCAGGATTGTCGGGTGCCATGGGCCCTGGTGAGACTAGAGTTGTTGAGTAATCGGGCATTGCGGATCCCGATGTGATTGTTGTAGTTGAAAGTCGGGCGCCGGAGGCACCACTGTGATTGGGGAAGCTGAGTAGTCGGGCGCAACGGACCCTAATGTGGTTGGAAGTCGGTTGTCGGGGGCACCGTTGTGATTGAGGTTGTTGAGGGGTCGGGTGCCAAGGGCCTCGATATGGCTGAAGTGGCTAGCAGTCGGGTGTCGGGGGTATCGTTGTGACTATAGTGGCTGGCAGTCAGATGCCGGGGGCACCGTTGTGACCGAGCTGTTGAGTGAGCAGGTGTCGGAGGTGAAGTCCCGTGTCAATGGCAACCAAGAGGGGGGTGAATTGGGTGTTTTCAATTTTTAATAAAATTTTTAGCTTTTTATAAGGACGCGCCTTCTCATTCGTTTGTCGTCTTCCACGTGCCGTGGGCTGCGAAGAGGGGACTTGTTCTTGCCCAAGCTGTGTGATACACGTACGAAAGATTTCTTCAGCGGTGTGTACACCATCTTTTGCACCCCCTTTTTTTGTCACGGGGTTTTCTTTTATTTGGAGTATAAGGTTGTTGGCTTGATTGGAATCCAGAATCAGTAAGAAAAGCGAAACCTTGAGGATGAGAAGAGGATGTTGACCCATAACTGCTACTGGGTGGAATTAGATCGAATTAAAATTCTGGTCGATGACCCCACCCATACATGCCTACTTCATGTTGGCCACCTCCATAATCTGATAGATGTCCATGTTGACTCTGTGAATCATATCCTCCTTCACTATAATTGTATCCTCTGCTTGTGTTAGCGTGGAAGGGGGAAGTAGGTACATATGTGCCACCGCCAGTAGTAGCACCTGCAGCTGCACTGGGATCATCATCATAATAATCATAAGAAACCAATCGCCTTCTAACTTTTGGCTCTATTTTTTTCTCTTTTGATGTGATAATTTCATTCATCTTTGAGAAGATTCATTTTCCCCTTGACGTGTGACTCAAATAAATTTGCTTCAACTACTCAATTGTCGGGTCCTCCCAAGCAGCAGCACTAGTCCTCTCAGTTATCTCATGCACTGATGTTCTTTTTTCAAGAATAGATGTGGCTTGACCATTCTACGAGTGAGTGGTCTGCTACCTGATTCTGAGTATCTAGGTGGCTCAAACTTAGGCCGCTGCTTAGTGTCGTGAACAAATAAAGCTGGGTCCTCTCTCTGGTGTGCATGAGTCTCTCTAGCCCTCTTTGTTGGTCTTCTGAATTTTAGATCTCTAGGCTCATCTTCATCTAATACACCCTCTGCCCATGTTCTATCATCAACATCAAAAACGGGCTCATCAACTTGCTCCCGTACCTCAACCCAAAACTGCATGGGATTGTCATCATCAAATAATATGTCCACATCAATTTCTGGAGTTATATCCTCTGCGACGTGTTTGTCCCGCAACTGTTGTCTTGATTTCATATTCTTTATTCTCAATCTCATATTGTAGCGGCAGTAAACCAATGTTTCTAACTGTTCATCCTTTAGTCGATTGCGAACCTTTGAGTGTATAAAAGGCTAAATATGCTCAAATTTCTTTCACATTGGCTTACTGATGTTGTTTGACTGAGCACCCTAATTGCAATGAAAGTCAATGCATTACTACCCACATCTCGGTTGTTCACCATTATCCACTAGTCAGTTGTTCCACCAACTATAAACAAATAAATGTAAGATGTAAATAAAGATCAATTCTCCATGATGTACTAATACATATTGACTCAATTTAAGCACAAAGATTTAATATACTTCGGCTCACTTTTCCTGCAACGTATTGCAATTGGGAGTCAGAATATGTCTCTATCCTCATTCTATAATTGTCCATGTATAAGGATAAAGTAATAGATTAACATAACTACTTAAGTAAATTCTATACGTCTTATTGATAAAATCAATAAAAGTCAATCTCTATTTCGGCCTGAAGTCTCTTTTCTGGTATCCTCGATAAACGGCCAATGACTTTTAAAGTGTCTTGAGACACCTCGTCATCAACATTTGCATTGGCATTGTACGTAAATCGAAGGTTGAGAAAATAACCTGCATTTATGTATAGTTAACTAAATGTTAGATATAAATGAACCTAAAGAACAGTGAACTTTGTATCAATACAATTAATCACTCACCAGCTGCATACAAGTCATGGTGTAATGTGTTGTCCCATCTGTGGTCAATAACTTTCCACCACTTTTCATACGGGAAGGGATTTTTGCAAGTCTAATTTGACACGGTCCATGGCCTCGTATAGATATCTCATATCATTCTTCTGATCGCCATCCACCATTCTTAGGACTTTCATGTGGGGTGTGACTACTTTTCATGTATTGTGAGACCCTAGCCCAGAATTTGTTATCTTCCACGATGTGGCAGGCATCCAAATAATCCATCTGAGCATCAACATTAGATTTGTCTATGTATTCCCGTAGGGCATTGTGGTACATAAAAGTTTTGAGCTCATTCTTATACTTGTGTAAAGACTCTAAAGAAATGAAATTCGAATCAAATACGGATGATATCTATAATGATAAAATAGAAAGAATTGTGCTCATTCTTATACCTATGCAAAGACTCCAAAGAAATGAAATTCGAAGCAAATTTGGTTGGCCCTGTACGGATGATATCTCGCCCCCCATTTGCATGCTCTCTGAACATGTTCAATATCCTAAGTGGCCATAAATATTCAAGGTGATTTTTTGTGCCCTCTCAATTGTCTTCTTCACATTATTTTTCTTCCCAATATCGTCAAATATCAAATCCAAACAATGTGTTGCGCATAGGAGCCAATATAAATGCCTGCGCTTCTGCATCAACTTCTTCCATGCAGCCTTATAACTGGCTTCATTATCAACGACTATTTGCACAATATTGTCCTCCCCAATTTAGTTTACCATCTTATCCATCAAATGAAATAAATAATTTACATTATTTTCATAATTTAATGCATCAATTGATTTCACAAAGATTGTACCTTCGATACAGTAAACTAGAAAGTTGATCATGGACTTCTTCGTGGTACCAGTCCAGCCATCACACATAATAGTGCATCCTCTCTCCATCCAGATATGCTTGAAGCTTTCAACCCACTGATGGAACTCCTCAACCTCTATCTCAAGACCACGCCCGTACATGTCTCGACATGACGGGGCCTTCAAGTCAGGGCCAACATCTACCATGGCATCAAGCATAGGTTGGAAATATTCTGATTCAACTGCATGTGCCGACACACCTGCATGAAAAAACCATTTGCAAGTACTTTTAAATGCATGTCCTGCAACTTCAGCTGATTTTTTGAACCCTCACAATACTTGCTTGATTTTTGGTTGTGTAGCACTTTGCCTTTGTGCAGATAACTGCCCATAGGGCCTACTCTCTGCGGGGCTGCACTAGTGTTAGGACGTCGTGCAGCTCGTGCTACACAAGCTATACTGGAGTATGTCCATGAACCTATTGATGCTTTTCCTTTCCTTCGAACCATTTGTTCACGCTCTATTGATTCAGTCAGCTTTGGATCTGAATCCTCAGTGCCTTCCTCATCATCATCATCCCTCTTTCCCCTTCTGCCCGAAATCTCCGCAACAATTTCAGCCTGATCTTCAGCCCTTTGTTGCATCCTCTCTTTTTTACCCAGAAGACACTGACGCATTTTTTCTCGGACCTCTCGGGGACATCTATCATATTGATTGACCTCTCCTCTTATCCCTGCCAAATGTTACTTTCCTCTAATAATTCCGTCATATATCTCCTTACCACAATAATTACATTTCATTTTTCTTCTTCTAGCATCAACTAAGGAGAGGTGGCCCCATCCCGGATCGTCTTGCCCTTACTGTTCCCGACTTTGTTCACGTTTAGGCATGATGCTGCATTAATACAGTCAAAGACAAATGGTTGTAAGTACAATGAAAAAAATACAATGAAGCATAATTGAGTTTCAAATTATACTGAATTGAGATAATTAACCAAAAGTCTCAAATTTAAATAGATAATTAGGGTTTAATTTGGAGATTTACCCTAATCACCCTTCATTTAATGCAATTAGCAACATGCTTGCCCTTAACATATTCCATGAAGTTTAATTCCGTGCTGTCTTTGAGCTGCCAGAGGTTGGCCGTCCTGCTTCTATACCGTTGGGTCATTGAACGGCCTGGCGTGGTCCGTTCATAACCCTGCACGGCTCAGCGTTAGCCGTGCCATTCTTGAACGGCCAGGGTTTAGCCGTTCTATTTTCTAGCCATTAGGCTGTTGGACAGCCCAATGAGGACCGTCTAGGTACCCAAGTGGCCTATCGTTGGACCGCCTAACTCCTGAATGGCCAAGGTTTGGCCGTCTGGTTTTCTGCTCTATTCAGAGATGGCACGGGCCCCTGTTGGCCGTGCATTGTTTGGAACGGTCCCAAGAGGGGCCGTGCATTCTTGGCATGGCTCAGGGAGGACCGTGTGCGTGGTCTCTAAGTGGTCAATTGGTAGACCGTCTATACTGGAATGGCCTAGGGTGGACCGTTCACTGTGCTTGTCTAACCAGTGTTCCTCTTCTTGCCAAATTCAAGTCCCGAGAGGTGTAACTAGAGAGTCTACTCCTTCAGTGACCCTCCACTAGTCGTAGCCTGCTTACACGCGTGTGGTCCCACTTGGGAGTGGTGGAGAGGCAATCCCGAGAGACGATTTTTAGACTGGTTATCGTAGGGCCCCACGTCTTGTAGTCAGAGTCCGGCTGAGGGGAAAACCAGTCAAAGGCCAGACCTAGGACGCATGGTCTGTGTGTGCACACATGGTTGGGGGCAGTGGACACACGCTGATAAGCGTGACCCTAGCTAGTTCTTGTTCTGTGGTTACTTGTACGGTGTCCTTGGCTCCGCCTGGGGTGTTGTAGCGAGACACCTGAGGTGCGGACTAAGACGTCAGGGGATGCATCCGGCCTTGCTTCTAGTGGGTGATACTCCTACCTTGTCAGGTAGTGACTCTTGGTTTTGGTCATTTTGCCATGAGACCGGTGTTTGTAGTAGCAGGGATTTCCCGTTTATTTATTCCTATTGTACTCACTTAGCTACTTGCGTTGCAATTTCTTGCTTTGCGAGGTAGGGGTTCAAGTGATCCCTACTAAGCCTTCTTTTTTGAGGCACATTCCCTGCATGTTTTCACCGTGTTTCAGGTGAGGCGAGGCTTCAGAGGAGCGCGTCTGAGGCTCAGTGCGGATCTAGTGCCCAAAGTTAGTTGCCAGTGGTTAGAGCCGGGGTATGTCCCGTGTAGCAGTACTTTCTTGTCTTGTCACTGTACTAGTTGTGGACTACTATTGTATTAATTGTCGTTATATTGTGGACCATGTAATTTGTTTAATGTTAATTTAATTCCCTGCTTAATCATATAAACTGTTTAATTCTATAATTATTTGTAACACTTGTGTAGTGTAACGACCCAGACCTCCGGGTACCGATAACCCGATAATATCAGATTACTGCTACCTTGGAGACCAACTGGACAGGATCCAGTTGGTAAAACCGAAGTAATTCGGCAACAAAGAATTGGCGAGGCAGTCAGAACCCACACTTCCAGGCCAAGAGGAAAGAACAGAAGGAACCAGAGCGAGTGTCCAGGCTAGACTCGTGAGGCTCCGTCGGAGAGAAATGGTACCGCCATGGCAACCTGTACCAACCCACCAATAGCTTCACCTCACCCTCAGTCAATTCACTACGGAGAGGTTCTGACAGTGTCATAAAACCCTTGGGGCCCGCTCGACCTCTCGCCCCTCGACCTTAGGATGTTGGTCCGCTGTGGCGTAACCAAAAGAGCTGGAGGAAGAGGAAGAAGGCACTGAGCCAGATGACTCAGGAGGCAGTGGAAGTTGGTGGATCGCCACTGCCGTAGTCTTCGTGAACTCTACAAAGGCTGCCGCGACTCTTCGCTCTTTTGAGTAACCCTCGCGATGCATGACCCTCTCGTGAATGCAAGGATGGCGGAAAGAAAAACCCTAGGCGATGGAAGTTTGGAACAATAGCATGCGCTATGCTTATAAACCCCCCATGAGAAGCGGTGTGACGTTCTAGTCTTCAAAAAAGGGGGCTCCACACATCAATTTGCAAGAATTATCATCATTACGGGCATATCCCCAGGACAGTTACATTAACTGGCCCCTGTTAAAGAAAGCCCCCATCCGATTCAAGCCTCCAACATCTTCCCCAAATGCTACTAGATCGAGCCTAACCTTGGCTCGAGAGTAGGAGGGGGACAAGTGGAGAGGGAAAATTCTATCACTCGAAAAGGAACGGCCAAACAAGGTCCCACCAGACCAAACAAGGCTCAACTCCTTAGAGTGAAAGCCCCTCTCAGGGCCCACTAGCTTCAAGCCCAATAACCCACTCGGATCAAGTGCTTCCTAGGCGACTTACGAGTTTGGAAGTCTAAGCATCAGATCGATCGGGAAAGTCCATTCAGGACCTTGCATCCCGCCCAAGCATAGTCCCTATTGCTCGGGAGACCCCCTTAAGCCAAGGCCCAATGCTCGGACCGACTGATGGAAGCTTATCTATGCGACCATTACGTGCCCTTTATAAATAGGAGAATCTAGAGGATAACGAAATTCAAGAGTCCCAGGTCATAAAGATCCCACGAAGAGGATGTCACCTCCCCAGAAACTCTTCGGCTCATAGAGCTCTTATGTTCTATGAGTTGCTATATAAACCTGGGAGGCCCTCCTGCGAGAGCTAAGTGTTGTGTCCCTGTAGTCATTTGCATATCATGATTTTGATAATGGCTAACACTCTAAGTCATTGTTGTTTTGCACCTTCATATGACTGACATACGTGATACTTTATTCATGACAGGTAAGCAAATGAATGGAGAAGGATCCACCCCCCCTTTGGACTAGTTGAGGCCTTTTCCCCCTTGTACCGATCAAGCCAAGAGCCCTGAACTCCTCCCTCTACTCTAGCTCCAAGCCATCCAACTACCACCTTTGCCCTTCACTCCCCTGAACCGACCCCAACCGGATGCACCTTTCCTCCATTGGCCAGCAACCCACGACCCCTTTCTCTGGCCGACACACTCAACCCCTTGGTCTTTCGGCCTGGTGCAGTCACCCCAGCTTCTCCAGCGGCACGCTCTCTGAACCAACCATTCACCGGCACGGCCCCTGGCTGGTTCTTTCTTCTCCGGTACAGCCCTTTGGCCGTCAGCCCGGCACGGTTCCCTCCGCGGTACCCCCCCTAGTCCGTCTTTTACTGGTACACCCCTTCGCCGGTACAGCCCCTGGCCGGGGTGTCTTCAACCCTTTTAGCCTTCCCCGACACGGTCCCCTCTCAAGAAACCAGCCCGGTACACCCCTGAACCCCTTGGCCGGCACACCAGACCCTGCCCTCCACCAATGGCACCTACAGCCAGTCCTAGAGCCATCTTCCGCTTGCCGTTCCCTCCGAGTTTTTCGAGGTTTTATTAAAGGTGTTGTCACTCTCGGGTGCCCACCTCAGATCGTCAGGTTCCGCCACTCCATGTGGGCACGTTTCCTTTATTCTTCTTACCACTCGGGTCAAGGGGAGATGCTGCCGAATTTTTACCAGAAATAATAACATGTTCAAAAAAGGGGGGGAGTAACAAACAAATGGGATAAATGATGACTAAATGCTTCAGCCAAAACGAAAGAATCATAGATAGCACGAAGAGAACTAGGCCAGGCATTAACCACGTGAACTCGAGCATTGGTCACACAAATAAAAAATGGGATTGGCAGAAAGGGAGAGAAGGCTCACATGCGCTACACAAAATGAAAGGGGAAAAGAGAAGAAAAGCTATAATGTGAGAGAAGAGAAAACCCCTCCCGGGCCTTGCCCGACACACACCCAAGTGCGCCCTTCACCCGGTGCACTTGCACCCTCCTCCAGCAGTACACCCTCCAAACTCAATCCTAGTCAGACTAGCATAGACTTTGCCTAGCTAGCACAGACCCTACCACAAACTAGCATAGACTTTACCCCAAACTATCTTAGACCTTGGCCTGGCACTAGCACAGACTTTGCCCAGCTAGTACACAGCCTATCCCAAACTAGCATAGACTTTATCCCAAACTAGCTTAGACCCTGGCCCATGTGCACAGATCCTCATTTAGCCCGGTGTATGTGTGCACCAACCTTCATTCAGCCCGGTGCACATGTGCACTGACCTTCATTCAGCCCAACTGAAACCTGCACAGACTCTTCTCCAGCCCCTTTGTTGGCTCGTCTCCCTACACATGCGTTTTATCTCTATTTTTGCTGCATTTTTGCCACAGACTCCCGTCCGAATATGAAAGGGTCAATGAATGACCGACATGCCCGGTTGTCCGTGTCCCAGCATAGGCTTTTGCGTGATTTATTCTTGCCTCTTTCCATTCGCAGTCAGTATTTTTTCTTCGGCCACAGGGCCCCTAATTTCGGTAATTAATCAAGGGTGTTCTCTCGTATGGGGGATGTAAATGACGTCATGGCCTTTATGGCATGACGGGATTTGGTCCCAACCCGAACCACATAATCACCTGATGGAGTCAGATCGAGCGCACTATGGGCTTCCACCAGGCCCGAATAAATTGTCACTTTGTGACTGGCACGCCCTCGCACTAAATAGACAAATAAACACCCTAACAAATGAGAAGAATACCAAGTGAATTTTAGTGCATCCACAGCAGGGTCTATCTATTTCCCAGGCCATCCTTGCTTACGTATATGAGGTTCTCAGCTCTGCAGCTCTAGGGGGTCCATTGTTTGGCTCTATGATTCTCTTAGAGTGCTGGATGGGTGTTAGGATGAAATTCTCGCCTAGGGAGGATGTCTCTTCAGTCAGCCGGATCTTTGGGAGTCACCCACTCTTCTTCATAGGTGGTGCCTTCAGGTTCTCTCCATAGGTTGAGTGCAGGACAACCGACAAGAAGACGAGGGATGAGTGGCAACTCTACATCAACACCTTGCCCCTGGACCGGTTCATGATGCACCCTACTTTCCTCCATGGTACTACCCTTAGGCTTCCTAGGAGGCCTGGTTTGGACTTGAGGCTCATGGGTGACACTGTTTTGGCTATGTATAGCCCACACCGGTGCTTCCTACAGGTCGGACTACCTCGGACTATACTCCCAGCACTGCCCCACCTTCCCGCACTACAGGCGAGGAGGTTTGGGACAGAGGAGGACGAGCAGGCGGTCGGGAGCGCCCTGGTCATGTGGGAGGTCAGTAGGGTGCGTACCCTACCGGCGGAGGTTGCCGAGACCCCAGAGGAGCGCCAGGCATATGTGAGAGAGCTGAGAGAGATTAGGCCTCGCGGGGATGCCCTGCTGAGGATTGAGTGATTTTTTTTTGTTCATGATGTTTGATATATAGACCTTATGCTTGAAAATGTTTGAGTTTAAATGACTAAAATGATGATTGGATTGATTTGAGTTTAGCCCTTCTTGAATGAGTTTGAGATAGGATCTCGGGATGCAAACGGTCCATTATCAAATTGCTCAGCTAAATAAACGGATAGAATCCAACCGCGCCAGGGAAGTGAACGGCCAGACCTGGGCCGCGTTTGTTGTACATATCCCAGTGATTTTGATGATAACAAAACCAAAGACGTCTAAGTTGATTCATGAATTCCTTTTATACTCCTGTTGTCTAGAATTTTAGGGTTCCTGGATAGAGGCTCGGTAAAAAGGATGGTACGAGAGATCCCACAGTCTAATTGAGCTGAAGTTTTGAGGGTAGGTTCTCCCTATCGTCCTCCATTCCCAGTTTAATTTTCATGTAGATCAGATCCCATTTGCCCCTCCTCCCAGTCACTTCTTTCCACCCCTCACAGTCTGCCTATGTGCAGATCTGTGAGACAGTAGTCCAGAGATCTATTTTTCCCGCCCCCAAAACCATGTCAAAAAATTACAAAAAACTTAATGTGTGATCCTCACTTCCACCCCTATCACCCATAAAATTTCCAGAGTCCAGATCTGAAAACTCCTCCCCAGTCAAAATTCATTCCAGACAGGTCACACCCTACCCTGCCTGTCTTATGATCTGAGCCAGAAACCACGACCAAGTTGCAGAGGTTTTTATTTCCATCTCCACTGTTGGACGGATCTAAAATTTCGATATGTTGAATATTTTCGAGTGCTCTTCGCAACGACGCTAATCTCGTCTCGATCAGACACCGGAGCTGGGCGTAGCGTCCATTTTTGTCGGAGCACACAGGTCTGTCCTGGTCTATCCCGAGACAGGCTAGCAGAAGGAGGGTATAACCTAAATCCTCAAAAAATATGCCGGAGCAGATTCAGCTACAGCCGCTTTCGGGGGTCAACCAGGGACCCTCCGCCATCGTCCCAGTGAACCGCCGCCTTCAGAAGGCCCCTGAAGATCGATGTCCCTTTGGACACCCGTGCTCGCTGTCCTGCCGGCCAGCAACTTCAGATCCGGAGCCACCACCCGCAACCGTCCGGTACCCCGCCAGTACGCTGCCCGTCAACCCAGGATTGACACTCCCGGACCGCTGTTGTGGTCTTTTACATCCCTGCGTAGAGTGGGCCGTAATATCTATGTTGTAATTAATTTACTAATTGTACCGGGAGTGACGATTCTTGGTCGGGAAAGTCTTCCCCACGCCCCGAGCGTGGAGGTACGTCTCCGCTTCTCCCTTGTCACTTGCTTATTTAGTATATGTTGACTACCGCGCTTGCATGAGATAGGATTCCTAGCTTGCTGCGAATTCCATCACCGCTGTGAGAGAGGATTCACATGACCCATCCCGTGACCCGGTTGACACGGAAGAGTGCAGACCACCCTTGACTCAACGCTGATTTCTCAACCGTGCAGATCCACGCGCTTCTATCACTAGAGAGTAGTCATGAGTTGTGCTTCTTGTTGAGGACATTTCTCCTCTTCTCGAGCTCCTTGGAGTAATGCCAAGGTGTTCTTATTATTCATGTCTTGCTGGTTGCGTCTGTCCCAGGTGAGTCGAATCAACATAGCAAGTCTAAGGTTGCATTGTCTGTCTGAGTCACTTTCGGCCCAATCTATCCTATGTCCTTCATGTAGGTCATAGACCAAGTCTCTAAACTGAAAATAGCCTTCGATCGTATGCCCTAACTGCCTATGGAACATACAATATTTTGTCTGGTCAACGGTCGGGTTCCAAGTAGGCCATTCTAGAGGAAGCTGGATTGCACTAACTAACATGAGAGCGGAAAAGATGTCTGTAAGGGATTCTGGCAAAGGATGGTACTGTGCTCTCTTCGAGGCTGGGCGCTTGTTGGTGTAGCTATTGGGTGGAGGGACATTGTGATATTGTGGTGGTTATTGGGGTTGTTGCAGAGTGAGGAAGGTGTTTTACGGAGCAGTGAATGTGGGTGGACGGTTTTGTGGAATGGAGAAAGCGGGCGGAGGGTTTTGTGGAGTGGAGAACTGGGGGTTGCGGGGGTTCTGCAAGAAGCGGATCTGAGTGGACTGGCTGGTGAATGGGAGTGCAATAGCTTGCACCTGCTCATTTGTTTGGACTCCTTCTGTGATAGGCCCCTAAGGTTTTCTATTGTATTTGGGCTTTTGGGCCTCAAAGAGTGAATGGATCGGGGAGTCCTTGAATTGCATTTGTATAAAATGCGCCTGGCTATATAGTTGGTGCATATTGGCTATGTCATTCATGGTCAAGATATTTCAGAATGTAGGAGTAGCATTTGAAATCAATAACTTGACCTTCTCTTCTTCTGGAATATGGCCTGGTACTCGGGCGACCATCTGCCTCCACCTGTCGGCATATGTAGCGAAATCTTTGTCTGGCTTCATTTTCTCAGCCACTAAATCTGTAAAGGAATATTCTAGGCCGACCCGATTTTGAAACCTCTGAATAAACTTTTCCTTCACCACCTTAAAACTCTCGGCATCTTCCAACGGTAGAGAGTAGAACCATTCTAGAGTGACTCCATCCAACGAGTGGTGGAATAAATACGCCATAAGGCAATCATCATATTGAAATTGGGCCGACTCGTATAAGAAGTCCCTCATATGAATGAAGGGATTGATGTTCCCGTCGTATTTACAGTATGTGGGGAGTTCAGACTGCGGAGGGAATCGGATATTATGGAAACTAGGAACCGAAACATCAGCTAACGACTGTGAAGGAAATCGAGCTGTTGTTGCATGGAGGCCCACTTATCAAGTAGTTCCTGCTCCCTGGATGGGGTAGATGGGATGAAAGGAGTAGGCTCAAGAAGAGGAGCTGAAGGGTAAACAGATGGAGGGGGAGGCCCATAAGAGCGATATTGGGCCAGAGGATGACCCAGATTGGAGGGGACCTGGGCCGCCCCTTGCTGAGGGTGCGTGAAATTGGATGGGCCGACAAGAAGTTGCGGCACTGATGGAATAGACCTATAAGAATCCTCCTGGATACTAGAGGCTTGAAACTCCTGTGGGATATGAGGTTCCGCAGCGGATAATGGTGGCTGAATACCTAATACTATCATTGACCCTTGATAAGGTCCATGATATATGGCAAGACCTACAAAATCTTCTTGTGGTATTTCAGCTTCAACATCTTGATGTTACTGAGGTTGTTCTTCTTGAAGCTCTTCTACCCCTTGTTGCTCTTGGGGTTGCTCAACATCTGGCTGCTACTCCATTATGCCTTCTTCCTCATTCATCTGCTCTGACTGGATATCAAATTGCTGTTGCTGCTGCTCTATCTGCTCAATGAGCTGGTCTATATGTTGATCAATTTGCTACATTACTCATTAGATAAAAATTGTTGTTCTAGCTCATGGAGAACTTGTTCTGGCTATTCAACATTTTCAATTTCTTCCCTTTCTTCCTCCTGCTGAACAGGTTGTTGTTCTTCCTGAACTTGCTTTGGATGGGACTCTACCTGGAGCTCTGGAACAGGTTCTACCAAAATTGCTACTGCTTCCTTTTCAAGCTGTTGATCCAGGTTATCTTCATAAATTACTTCTTTATCAGTCTCTTGCACAGCATGCACTACCACTTGCCGTTCAACTACTTGTGGCTGGTCCTCCCCCTGACCTTGTGCATCTTGTTGGATCTGTTCATCTTGTCCCTCATCCTATTGTTGCTGCTGCTCAAGTTCTGATTGGTGCTGTTCAGTATCTTGTTGTTGTTGCTGCTCAATTCCTGACTCAAACTGAATCTTTGGTGCTTCTACTTCTTGCTGAGGCTGTTGTTCTTTTTCCATTTGTTGGATCTGTTATTCTGCCATTTCTTGCTCAGCCTGATTTGCTGACCCTTGACCTTGGACTCTACCACCAGATGGTTGAAGCTTCATAAATTTGGTGATGAAGTCCATATTTTACACATTAACTTTAGGGATCTCCTTAAATGTTTCATCCTCTAAAGAAATGCTCATCTTCTTGAAGATAGCTATCAAGTGGGCAGCATATGGCAAGTGTCTTCTAGACTCCTTGCAGGTTCCAATGATCTGGATCATTAGCTCAGGCAGAAAGATTTTAATTCTCTTGAACATACAGAAGAAAATAAATCTCTATGACTCGATTAGTCTCCCTCTACCTCCACCTTGTGGAGTGATGATTGTAGTGAACATATGATGTAATACCCTCTTCAGAGGGGAGAACTTGTTTGCACTAAATTGAGTCAATTTAGTCTACGTCTTGTCTTTAGGGTTACAAGGCAAATCAGTGAGAATGGAGTAAGCTTCGTGTTCATTATACTCAAAGTCACCTTCAACTACTCCATCTTCTGGAATCCTAAAAACCTTATGAAGGAAATGCCTGGTAATCTCAATCCTTGTTCCTTTAACATGCTTTCCTAGCCAATTAGCTTAGCCCAGATATATAAGTTACTAGGGTAGGAGAGCGCTCACACCTTCAGCGAAGGGGTGAGGTGTTCGCTACACCACGACGTAACTATTCTCGGGGCTAAACCCCTGGCTAATGTAGGCCAAGAGTTCGAAGAACGAATGTGTAGGGGTCACTTAGGACCACAGAATGAGGTGAGGAGGCTTATCAGCAAGCTTCGCCGATGGTGACAAAGTCACCAAGAAACCAAAAGTGTGTTCGTTCCTCGACAGGGGTGGAAGAACTGGGATAGGTTGACTTACAGACGCGGATGAATGGTCCGGGCCATGGGTTTGTTTGCTGGCTTCACCGATGGTGACGAAAATTGGGGGTAGGGTTTATTCATCGTTATGGGTAAAATGCTGAAGCAAAGGAAACTTGTTGGTTAACGAGGGAGAAGGGCCCAATGTTAAAGGAATGCTGGCTGATCCTACCGATCATGACAAGGGCCAAGTGGTGGGTTTGGTTATCAAAAATCTTGTTTATTAACGAGGACGAAAGGTCCAAGTTAAGGGAAGGCTGACCGATCTTGTCGATGATGACAAGGGTCAGAGGAAGATTGATTGGTCTTGCCGATGGTGACAAGGGCCAAGACTATCGAAAGTATTGTTCATTAACGAGGATGAAAGGTCCAGGTTAAGGGAAAGCTAACCGATCTTGCCAATGATGACAATGGTCAAAGGAAGATTAACCGGTCTTGCTGATGGTGACAAGGGTCAAAGGGATATTGACCGATCATGTCGATGGTGACAAGGGTCAGGAGGGTATTGACCAATTTTGCCGATGGTGACAAGAGTCAGGAGGGTATTGACCAGTCTTGCCGATGGTGACAAGGGTCAGGAGGGTATGTTCATCGACAGTGGTTAAATGCCGAAGCAAAGGTATATTCATTAACAAGGATGAAAGGTCCAAGTTAAGGGAGAAATGTCGACCGATCTTGCCAATGATGACAAGGGTCGAACGTAGGTTTGTTCGTCGAGATTGGTTAAATACCAAAGCAATGGTATATTCATTAACAAGGACGAAAGGTCCAGGTTAAGGGAGAAATGTCGATCGATCTTGTCGATGATGACAAGGGTCAAACACAGGTTTGTTCGTCGACATTGGTTAAATGTCGAAGCAAAGGTATATTCATTAACAAGGACGAAAGGTCCAGGTTAAGGGACAAATGTCGAACAATCTTACCGATGATGACAAGGGTCGAACGTGGGTTTGTTATGGGATCTTTGGTGGGACTTTTGATGATTGTCCTCTTTGGAGCTTCATTAGGAGGAGAGTAAAGAGGAACTTTTAAATTACCACTTTACTGACTTAAGGGTCCTTTCGGGTTTTCACCAAAGTCAGCCCTTTGCACTAGCATTATCCCCACACCTGCGAGTATACATCTTTCGGCGAAAGACTTCGTTCTCTAGCCGACATTCACACATCAACACCATTGTGGACCTTACATCTAAATCGGCACATAAACTCTTTTCATTGCGTTGGCATTATCTTCTTGCCAACGAATATACCTTGTTTAGCGAAAGGCTTCGTGCCCCTAGCCAATATCTACACATCACCGCCATTGTGGGCCTTACGTCTGAATCGATGCATAAACTCTTTTCTTTGAATTGGCATTATCTTCTTGCCAACAAATATACCTTGTCTGACGCAAGGCTTTGTGCCCTAGCCGATATCTACATGTTATCACCATCACAGATCTTACATTCGAATCAGTGCATAAACTCTTTTCCTTTGCATTGGCATTATCTTCTTGCCAATGAATATACCTTTTTTGATGCAAGGCCTCGTTCCCTAGCCAACATTTACACATTATCGTCATTATGGACCTTACGTCTGAATCAGCACATAAACTCTTCTCCTTGCATTAGCATCATCTTCTTGCCAACGAATGTACCTTGTTCGGCGCAAGGCCTTGTGCCCTAACCGACATTTACGTGTTATCGCCATCATGGACCTTACATTCGAATCGACGCATAAACTCTTTTCTTTCTGTTAGCATTCTCTTCTTGCCAATGAATATACCTTGTCTGACGTAAGGCTTCATGCCCTAGCCGATATCTACACATCATCGCCATTGTGGACCTTACGTCCGAATCGGTGCATAAACTCTTTTCCTTTGCGTTGGCATTATCTTCTTGCCAACGAATAGACCTTTTTCGGTGCAAGGCCTCGTGCCCTAGTCGACATTTACACGTTATCGCCATTACGGACCTTACATCTGAATCGGCGCATAAACTCTTCTCCTTACGTTGGCATCATCTTCTTGCCAACTAGTGTACCTTGTTCGGCAGAAGGTTTTGTGCTCTAGCCAACATTCACACGTTATCGCCATTACGGACCCTACATTCGAATCGACACATAGACTCTTTTCTTTGCATTGACATTCTCTTCTTACCAACGAATATACCTTGTCTGGCAAAGGCTTCGTGCCCTAGCTGATATCCATATGTTACCACCATGTGAACAAATGAAGCAATCTAGATCGAGCATCATACGTCGACCCACCATCACACTCTCATTTTCTAGGGTTGTGTAGAAAAAAAATGGGACTTAAAATAGAGGTGCCCCGCCGGACTTGTTCAGATATCCTGGACAAGGGCAAAAATGGCTATAACCCTACTACAACGAAAACCTAAAAGGGTACTACTGGCAAAATTGGGTACCCCGCCACATGAAAACCTAAAAGGATGCATGGGCAAAAGTAAGAGAGGGCTGACTCTAGTGATAAGAAAAATTTTCTGATTTAGTCTTCTTTTTATATTGTAGACATAAAGATGACTTCAGCAACTCCCTCTGCAACTTGCTCTTCCAAGGACTTGACGAGGCCAATAGTGACCTGGCAGAACATCGACGAGCTTGACAGAGGGCGAGCTCGCGTTGCAACAGTAGCTGAATCCTCTGACTCAGAGACAGACACGATGGATACCGGGCGGCTAACACTCTCATACAATAGCCACTTTGAATTTGACCGCAGTCAGAATTACAGAATGGACCACCCTAAGGATAAACATCTTATGGCTTTTATTCGTGCCTTCAACCTTTTGGGCAAGAGAGACGTCCATGTGGTCCGAGTGGCTGAGCAGAGCATCCTCCTGGGCCATGATAGCGTGACTGACCTGGTGGTGAGGAGCAAGCCCAAATATTTCTTTGGAGCACCCCGAAAGTGGGACGCCATCACGGGCCTATCAGAACTGACTCCAGAGCAGGGCATGCTGACAAGGGCCCCTGAGTTTACCCCTGCCAGGTGGGATTTGTCAGCCGGCAATGTGCACCGGGAGAAGCCATTCTTTGGGCTGTTCTTGGCCCCACTTAAGTGGGGATTCCGTGAGGAACCCTTCTTGTTGGATTGCCTGGTGATACGGTTCAAGCATCAGATCACTATTGGCTGGTTTGCCGACTTGAAGGCCACTAACACTCACGGATTTCGGGCCGGAGGTGTTGAATTCACAGATTACGTGCTTCAGAATTACGGCCCGATCTTGATGATTGTTGGGGTATACCATAGTGTGTATGCCTCCCGCTTCCACTACCCCATTCAAAGGTCTCTGTTGTGGGATGATAGAGGCATTCTGCCCTGAGTTTAATACTTTTTATACGACCGAGGGTGAGACTTCATTAGACTTGTGGAGTTTGTCACAGCTAAGCGGCCTCCCGATTGATGGAGATCCCTACGAGGAAGTCTACTGGCCAGATCGTCTTAAGGATTAGACGAACAGGGAAGGACTTTATCTGAGCGGGTTTGCTTATCGGTACTTGATGAAAGTGCACCAGACCCTATGTCTGTCTGAAGGTGACGCCTCTGAGACTTCTTCTTCTCGCCCCCACCCCAAAAAGGAGAGGAAATGGGTGAGGATGGGAATGTGGTTGTAGTACTTCGTCAGAGGCGATCATAAGTACAAGGATTTTCCATCTATCGCCACAGCTCCAGGCAAGTAGAAACAAGTAATATTTGTCACGCCCTGACGCAGAATATCGAGACTGGCAGTAGAAACAAGTAATAATAGTATGTTCATTTTCAGACATGCTGTACTTCAGCTACAGGATTAACACCACACCATGAACAGAAAATAACTCCATTAATCTAAATAAACATTTAAATGATCCATTGACCAATTGCGGGACTTCCTTATATGGCTCACCGCATGGCTGAAATGGCCAAGAGGTAGGGAATCCCTTTTCACTAGCCAGCGAGCCAGAAGAAGATGTTTAAAGAAATGTGGCACCCGCCAAACATGGACCAGAGGCTATTGTAAATCACCTGGCCAGGCTTGGATTTCTCAACGGAAGAATTCTATCAAGTCGACACAATCTCAGTCTCGGCCCTGGCCGATGGCGATCCTCCATTAGAATTTGACACTCAGGGAGTCGAGGGCCGAGAGCATCTTCTACCCCAGGCTAGCGGCACTCAAGATGAAGAGGTGTTACTCTGGAACCCACCCCCATGTAGGGACATAGGGATGGTCCAGTCCTCTTCTCAGGGACTGGCCCCGAATGGCCGCGGTGATGAGGTACCTCCACCTCGGCCTGACACAGGAGCAGGAAGTAGTGGTTCGGGCCGTGCGACGGATTTCTCTCAGTACAACCCCATCATGCTCGCCTTATGCTACCAGTAGCAGCAAGAGATTGAGATGCTAAAAGCACAGCTAGTCGAAACAACCTCACTTTTGTCCAGTCTGATCGAAGGCATCACCCCCCTGATAGGACATATGCACAAGCCAATCCTCGAGCACCAGTTTTAGGGCTCCCGTGCGCCTGAGAAGAGAAGATAGGGAAGTCACTGTTCCCTCAACCAATCGGCCAGCAAATCGGGTCCCCACACTGCGGGAAAGGATGCAGAAGCCCTATTCCTTCCTAAGGAATAAGACTTGAGGAATCTTCGAATGGGCTCACCACTACGGCAAGGTTTCTCTTCCAGAGTCTAAAAGGCCGCAAGACACCCGAAGAAGTGATGACCCTCTATTCTACCCATATCACCGGGTACTGGGTCACCCCATTAAAGATTGTTATGTCTTCAAGGACATTCCTCAAGACCTGATTGAGAAGGATGAACTTAGAATGGGAGACTATGAGGTGGCTCCACCGTGCCCCCATGAGGTGGGCATCTACGAAAGAGGAATCTATATGGTTTCGGTCCACCATCAGACTCTCGAAGATGCAACAAAGACCGAGCAACCTTGGCCGCCAAAGGTGAAACAATCGCATGCGTGGCAAGCAATTACCTCAGACTCTGTAGAGGCTGTCTACGATGACTATCAAGAGGTGTCTGAGGAAGTCCCTCACCTCTCCACACCAGAAGGCACTTCGCAGTCATTGGCGCTAATAGGTGAAGGGCCGAATGTAGACACCCCTTGCAAGCACTGGGAACACATCGAAGAGGAGGTCGCCACAACCTCTGTCGACACCCCGCGAGGACAAGAAGCTGAAGAATTCTCCACCACCTCCAGGGGAAACCCACCGACTGGCCAGTGCCTTGGCACCCCGGGGAATGTGCCATCAGCGCCAGCTCTGACACAAGAGCCCGAGGAGGAAGCAGACAATGCCTCGCTTCCCGACGAGGCGAGGTAAGAAGAAGCATATGATGTCCTCGAGGCGGAAGAGGAAGAAGATCAAGACTTCATTGACCTACTCCCGGTGCCACCGAAAATTGAGGATGGTAGCCAAGCCACCGTTGGTGAACTCGTCAAAGTCAACCTCGGCACAGAAGTGATCCCAGGCCGACCTTTCTAAGAGCCCTTTTGTCTCCTCAAGAGAGGGGGCGATATATGGAGTTGCTGCAAGAATTTCAGGACTGCTTTGCCTGGAATTACAAAGAGATGCCCGGCCTTAGCCCCTCTGTGGCTCAATACATTTTAGCCATCGATCCCAAGATCGAGTTAGTAAAGCAGTGACCCCGGCGTATGAGGCCAGAATTGATCAACCAAATCTGCAAGGAAGTTGACAAGCTTATTGATGTCGACTTTGTATCTGAAAACTAGTACACCACTTGGCTGGCTAACATCGTGCCGATGAAGAAGAAGAACGAGCAAATCAGGATTTACGTGGACTTCCGCGACCTGAACAAGGCATGTCCGAAGGATGATTTCCTAGTCCCCATCACCGAGGTGATGATCGATGCAACTACTGGCCATGAGGCCTTATCTTTTATGGATGGGTCATCTGACTACAACCAAATTTGGATAGCAGAGCATGGCCGAATTCACACGGCCTTCCGGTTGCCCAAGGAGATATTCCATTATAAAAGGATGCCCTTTGGTCTCAAGAATGCTGGCGCCACATACCAGCGAGCAATGACTAAGATATTTGACGAGTTGTTGTATAGCAAAGTTGAGTGTTACATGGATGATTTAGTCGTCAAGACTAAGAAGAGAGAAGATCATTTCAACGACCTCAGAGTTATTTTCGAGAGGCTACGACAATACGAGCTAAAGATGAATCCAATGAAGTGCACCTTCGGTGTCTCCAACGAAAAGTTTCTTGGCTTTATAGTTTGATATAGGGGGATCGAGATCGATCCCGCTAAAATAAAAGCTATCCAAGAGTTGTCGCCTCCAAAGAATTTCGGAGAGTTAAGATCCCTGCAAGGCCGGCTGGCCTACATACGCAGGTTCATCTCCAACCTGTGGGGACGTTGCCAACCGTTCCACAAATTGATGACAAAGAATGCACCTTTCTGCAGGAGTCGGGAGTGTTAAAAGGCTCTTGACCAGTTGAAGGAATATTTGAAGACTCCGCCTGTGCTAGGGGTGCCTGTTAAAGGGAGGCCGCTTGTTTTGTATATAGATGCCATTGAATATTCACTAGGGGCAATACTTGCCTAGAATAATGACAAGGGAAAGGAGCAAGCTCTCTACTACCTCAACCGAAGCCTGGTCGGGGCAGAATCGAAGTACTCACCAATCGAGAAGGTCTGTCTCGCTTTGGTCTTTGCGGCCAAGAAGCTGAGGCATTACATGTTGTCACATGAAGTAAGGCTGATATCAAGAGCTGACCCTGTCAAATATATTCTTTCTCAGCCAGTTTTGAAAGGCCGCCTCGGCAAATGGGCAGTGCTGCTGATGGAATTTGACATCATTTACGTATCGCAAAAGGCCATTATGGGTCAAGCCATTGCAGACTTCCTCGTAGCACACTCCGTGCCTGAAGACTCTCCATTGATCATGGAGTTGCTCGAAGATGAGACACTGGAGGTAGATCAAATCCAGCAAACCACTTGGCAATTGTACTTCGATGGGGCTTCAAGAACGAAAACTACCCCGTCTGGACGCACCAAAATAAGGGCTAGAGCCGGCATCGTCCTTAAATCTCCAGAGGACAAAGTGCTACACACTTCTTTCTCCATCAGCAAGCCCTACATAAATAATGAGACAGAGTATGAAGCTCTGATCATCGGTCTTCAGGTCACCCTCCATATGGAGATCTGAATGTTACAAGTGTTCGACGATTCATTGTTAATCGTCAAACAAGTTCAGGGACAATTTGATGTCCGGAAGCCTGAATTACTCCCCTACCACACCAAGGTGAAGCGGCTCATGACGCAGTTCTACATCATTGAGATAGGTCACGTCACCAGGGGGGAGAATGCATAGGCTGACGAGCTGGCAAAACTGGCAAGCTCTTTAGCAATCCCATTGGGAGGATCACTCAACATACGGGTGATCAACCGACATCAGGTCCCTAGCATGATAGAAGAACTTGAAGAAGAAGAGCATGAAGTTGCCACGGCAGAAGCAGTCAGCTCACCCAATTGGATGGAGCCTCTCATGCAGTGGCTCAAGTACCAGCAGTTGCCTAAGAAGAGAGAAGAAAAGATCAAGCTGAGTCCATGGGGGATTATTCCCTCCACGTGGCCCTTCATCTATTGGGGTATATATTGTTTGAGATAGGGTTTATTTCATTAGTGAGAAAAGCTTTCAAGTCTTATCTGATTTTGACCGCAGCTATTCTTCCTCCTCTCCAGGGCGTGCTGAGATCGATTCAACACTGGAGAAGGTCATCGTCCACCATCTTGAAGTAAATCAGCTGAAGCACCGCGGCTGTACCACCTCCACATCATCTAACCTGCTGAACGTGATTCAAGAGGAGGGAAAAAGGGGTTTATGTTCATCTCCGTCCATCTTCCTGAAGTGAACCAGCTGGAGCTGCATGGATGCATCTCCTCCACATCGTCCAGTCTGCCGTAGTCATCGAAGAAGCCAACTCTATCATCTTCTAACTAGGAGTTTGCTGAACTTGTTCTAAATCCCTGTTTGCAGTCATCATTTGTTCAGTTGATGTCTTGTGCATGTATTGCATATTTGATTTCATCCCTTTAAACTAGAAATGCCTTTGTGTGTGTACGGAGCAGTGTCTCTATGTGTGGACTGAGAGTCGGGGTAAGATCCCCGTGTTAGTGTGTGTGTGTGTGCTATGTGGCAGCGTGTTAAGGCTCGGCCTTGTGTGTGTGCTATGTGACAGTGTGTTGAGGCTCGGCCTCGTGTGTGTGCTGTGTGGCAGCGTGTTGAGGCTCGCCCTCGTGTGTGTGGTTTACTGCAAAAGCAGCGTGTGGTGTATTAGGGTTCGTCCCCATGTGCTACCTTGTGTAGCGTGTTAGTGAAGCCTCATCGAGGTGGTGAGGGGTGCATGTAGGGAGTCCGTCGTGGTCCCGAACCACCTAAAAAATCACTGTGCCATTGTGTATGATCCTATGTTTGCTCCTTATTTCCTATCACCATTCACAAGCTGGCTTGTTAAATGCATTCTCCATGAATGGTAGATTTTCTTAGACACACGTTTAGTTAAGTTCATTTAATCTCCGTGTGTGAATCTTTTCATATGCAAGCATTTGGTGAGTTTGAGCTGAGTGGCGTTTAAGTTGTTTAATTGGACTTAATTTTTAGAGAGGGATCTATTCACCCCCCTCTAGATCCATGCCACTACACTCCAAGACCCAACATCCACCTTTGGCATCATCAAAATGGGGAGTGGGATACAAAAGATGTAGACAAAAGTCACATGAAGAGACACAAAAATAGCTATGGAGCAGGGTGATCCAGAGTCCCCTCATCGTCATCATGAGCAGAAGCATCGTCTGTATCCCCAGAGCCAGCATCAATAGGAGCAAGAGCAGAAGGTGGAGGTGGTGGAAGATGGCACTCAAAGGAATGCAGAAGATGGTTCTGATGCGCCAGTTGAGAATTGATGCTAATAAGTGCATGGTTCTTCCTTTAATTACATAAAATTAAGTATTATATTCTAAATTATAAATAAGTGTGATAAATGCATATGTATTCTTATTAAAGTCCATAAACTAATGTAAATGACATGAATTAAGATGAAAAATACACACTTATCAATCACTTAGGAGTCTTAGACTATGATCAAGCAGGTGCCAGACATTGGGGCTACAGGTCCGCTGGCATGGCTGTTGATGACATCCATTTATTTTCTCAAATTACTTGGGATTTAAGCATAGGTAAATACTCCTTAAGCTTCACTTTGGTAGCGGTTTAACACCCGTTTAACCCGAACGAAGCCCAGACTTAGTCTGTTTTGATTTGGCAGAGGCGAAACCTGTTAATCCGCTCAATCTGTGGGTAAGTCGTGTTAACACGGCTTAACGTATCCTACCTCTCGAGCTGAGATACTTGATCCCGTCGTTCCATTTTACACTTCAGCCCCTCCTTTACGTCCCACCCGCCCACCTGCACCCGTCGCATCCGCTGCAGGCAACAGCCTTCATCTTCCTCGAGGTCGCCTTTGTCTTCCTCATGCTGTGCATCTTCTTCTCGTGAAACCCTCCATCCCACGTCTGCGTGTACAGGTCTGCCCCTCATTCTTCTTCCTCCTCTTGCAAAACCCTCCATCCTTCGTTCACGGCCGACGTCTTCATCTATCTCGCGAAACTCTCTTCCAAAACCCTCTTGCAAAATCCTTGTTCAACCGACTCTTTGCCCCTCTGCAGGGTTGGAGGAAGACGATGACGGCCCCAGTCAGTACTTTCAACAATGGTCAAACCTATGCTTGCATGACCCTCCTTTCTGTCAGAAATGTACGGCCTCTGCAATGGTTCCCCTCCTCACGATCTCATCTCTGTCAGGCGCTGCATTCCACGGAAGAAGGTGCGGCAGCTGCAGGTGATTTTGTAGTGTTCCATCTCTTCTGGGTCACAGGCTTCACACCTTTCTTGTGACTCTACAGTAGCACGAAGCCCTCTTTAAAATTGCCCCTTTTTCCTTCCATTGTCCACACCGTGGATAGAGCTCACGTAGACGATCCAGTGGGGGGCATCCTATTCCTTCTATATAGCCGGTGGTGGCCAGGTAGGTGTATGGGCAACCCCTCTGTATGTGAAGGTAGCACGATGGATAGAAGTGGGTTTCTCCGATTTTCCATGGATATGTGATTTTCCTGTCATCATTTGATATTCTTGTATGCATGGAAATCATTTTCACAATGGCTTTTCCGTTCATGTCTTAATTCATCTCCATGATGGTCTATCTGCCGCTCACATTTTCCCATTTTCGTATTGTGATGGACTTCCAAGTGCAGAGCATCATCTGTTGGCACCAAGACTGTCGTGGGATGCCCCCACACTTGTTTGGGAACCTTTTATTCTTCTCATCTATAAATATGAAGCTCCCTTCTGAAGAAGACCCCGCTGCTACCCTTAGCCATGAGAATTGGCCTGAGCCTTTAGAAGAAAATTTGAGAGGAAGAAAAGAAGAGAGGTGAGCAGCCCGGCAGCTAGTCCGACCCAGTCTAGTGCTGAGAAGAAGAAAAAGATTGTCCTGAGTCCTTCAAGTGAGCAGCTGAGCTTGAGAAGAAAAGAGCAAAACGCTCCGAGTATCTGAGAATAAGAAAAGAGACCCGATATGCAGCTACAACTTCATGACCTTGACCTTAAGCTACATTTGCTTTCTAAGTTTCGTTTTGTGTTTTTTTTTGTCTTTGAAACTCTGTAGTTACTTTTAGTGTGTGGTGCTGCAGTGGCAGCATGTTTCCGGTGCTCTATTTTAGAGATCAGAGTGGACCTGGGCTGCTTTGCAGCTATGTGTGTCTAATCGAGGAGCCTGTTCCTCGAGGTGAAGCTATGAATCAGCATTTGTGGTCTTGTGGGGTTCATCCCCGTGTGCTGCTACTTCTCAGCAGCTTGTTTTCTCTTTTGGGGTTTATCCCCGTATTTTTGTTGTATCTTTGCAGCGTGTTTTTGTTTTTCCTTTGGGGCTTGTCCCTATGTGGAAGCTATGAATCAGCGGTGAGGACTGTGTCCTCGTGTGTGTGTGGAAGCTGTGAATCAGTGGTGAGGACTGTGTCCTCGTATCAAGCTCTTAGTTAGTGGTTGTCTGCATATTGAATCCATGTTTTGGGTGTATACCTTTAAGTTGTGGGTCAGTGGGAAGCCTGACCGTGTTTTCATGAGGGGTGGACGTAGGTCTACGGATTTGCAGACTGAACCACCTTAAAAATCCTATGCATTCGTGGTTGTTTGTGGTGGACCTGGACCACGCAGAAATAGCAACGTTGGCCGACTCTTCGGGCTCGGACACTGAGAGCCTGGATGTCTAGAGACTTGCCAAGGCAGAAAAGGGGTTCAGTTTCGATCGTGCCACAGGGGACTACCCGGCAGATTTCCTGAAGGATAGGCATCTCATTCGCCATCTCAAGCATCTTCGGACTCACGACCGGCGGGAACTGTGGACCATGAAGGAGGTGGAGCGTGCAATCCTGTAGGCTCGAGACAACCTGTCGCGCGTCGTTCCCAGAAGTATTCCAATGTACCTGGTGGGTGAGGCCCATGAATGGGAGCCCATGCTGGGGCTGGAGGCCGTACTGCCGACGGAGGACAAGCTGGTGCAGACTCTGGGCTTCATCCCGGTCAAGTGGGACACGATTGCTGGACGTGTCCAGGGTGAGAAGCAGCGCCCGGGCCTATTCTTGGCTCCCCTGAAGTGGGGCTACAGGGAGGAGCCCTTTATCCTGGACATGTCTTGACTTTTGCACTTACCCTTCGAGTTAATGATGCAAAACTGTTCAACACTAGTAGGTAATCATGTATGGATGACACTACCCAATGTGGGAGCATAGGTACACTATTGAAGGTGATCGACATATGCATTGTAGATACTACAGACATCATGTCACCGGCATACACAACTTTGCAAGGCACCTCATGGGAGTGGGACAGGATTGTGATGCATGCTCCTTAATTCTAGAGGATGTCTGAGATTACTTACAGACATAGTTTTGGGAGGGATATATTTCTCGCAGTAGAGTAGGGGCATCGTCATCCACATCTAGGATTCCCCCACCACCAGCACCAGACAGATCAGGATCTTCCTCCACGTCCAGGGTTCAAACACCATTAGCACCAGTCCCACTAGTAGCAGATGATAGACATGAGTGTATAGATATAGTTAGAACTTTTTTTAGAGGATTTTATGTACCCTCCACCGCTGCACATGATCTATTATTTGTGCAGATGGTTATTGAGGAGGGTAAAATCCATATGGCCCATGTGCAGCCCGTTAACGCTAGGCCCGTGTCAGCCTAAGGTCCGCACAGCTAGCGCATGGAAGACCCTTGACAGCAAACGTCCCATGCCAGGTGGCCCAATAAAGCCAGACATCAGATTTGCCACCCCTGAAGGGCATCGACCCAGGCATATTGGACACCGGATGACCCTCTGATGATCGAACGTCACTCCCGTCATCATCGGCCTCCACTCCAGTAAAGGCGAGCATGCCCTAAGGGTGGCGTAAGACTTGCCTGATGACCGCCCAACCCGGATGAATGGGCGCACAATGTAAAACTCCTCATGATCAAGGGGAGATGTTACCCCATGACTCACGCTCTTCCCCATTAAGGGATAAGTCTCCACTACCAAGGCAACCAATATAAATGGACCTCCAATCAGGATGATAAGGGGAGACGCATACGGATAGACACAGATAGACAGAGAGATATAGGCACCTACCCACATCGACAAATAGAGCCATCTAACATAGAAGAGCCGCGATCTGCTTCCGAGCACACCACTGGCCCGACGAGCACTCTCCAAGCACCCGTCGGGCATAGCGAGCATCTCCCAGTGTCCCATCCCCTCTCCAGGCTTGATCACTCTACTCTCACCCTCATCTCTCTTCTCCATCTCCTGTCGATCATCATGTAACTCGGTCCTTACTTAAGCATCAGAGGGTTGTCCCCTAAGATAACACACAGGGCTCTTTCTGATGCCATTCTTCTGGTGTTTGCAGGCTTTCACGGGTGGCTGGATGATCTTTCCCAATAAATAAATATTAAAAGTAAGGTATGAGATCAAGGAGACCATTTTTCTGCCTTTGTAGTTACATATTTTCAAACTCACGCCCCGCCCTCCGGACCTGGTGTCCCGTACGTGGGTCTGGCCCACCTCCTGCTCCACCATAGCCTCGACGTAAGTATCGTACTTACATGTGTCTCCCCCGACGGGTGTGGGAGGCACACCGTGTTAATGGCGAAGAGTCACACCAGTTTGGCGATGGAAAACGAGGATGGTGCCCACGTCGCTCTCTCTAACAGAGGAATCTCACGCTCTCTCCGGTGAGCCCTGTTGTATTAATGACTAACGAGTCATGTCGTATTAATGGTGGAGTTGCCCCTCCGGCGAAGAGACAGCAAGTCAGTGCCCACATCTCCCTGGTCCGCCAGGCACGTGAGTTGGGCGGCTCACGTCTCCTCCACCCACGGCAACCCAACGGTTAATTCTACGACAACGGTATAAATAGAGCCCTGGCCCAGTGACCAAGAAGGTACACGACGTTATCCCCTCAAGACCTTACTCTCTCACTCTAGCCTCTCTCTCCCTCTTCCACTCTCTCCGAGTGCTCGCCACCTTCCCCCATAGTTGTCTAACTCGACCATCTAAGAGTTGTCCCCTGAGATAACTCTCAAGACTCCTTCTAACCCTTCATTTGTGACTGCATGTCCTCTTTCCGCGATGCTCTTTTCTTTCCCGTCAAACTAATCCTTAGACTTGTGAATCGTGATCTGGACAACTATTTCTCGACCGCCAGTCACTGCAGTCAACTCTTCCATTTCAAGATATTAGTATTTGTATAGATTATTCAGTTGTCACAGTCAAATGTGACGTGAACCTAACAACAGATGGCTTGATACGACGAAAATACCTCCAAAATCTTTCCTTCAATGGTCATGTTTGTTTCTGGTTATAAAAGATAACAAGGGGGCACCCCTTCTCTACTGACGATATGTTATCTGACACGCTAGCTAGAGGGGATGATGGGATATATGTATCATCCAATATCGAAGGTTGGAGAAGATGATTAAGCCTACATTGTTTGACACTAGAGTTTGTAAAAGATGATGTCGCCCACTCTGTCAAATATCCATTGATGACGATGATCAGGAGACTAGTAACCAGGAGTAGACAATTGAGAGCACTAGTTGGAGAAGATATAAATCTATTGGTGGCACATCCTAACATGGAAGTGGAACCTCCATCACATATGGAACTCTGCCGTACAACTACTCTATGAAATCCTTCCCTTTGAAATCCTGCTCCATATATGTCTCTTCAATTGCCAACTAAATATTTTTATTTTCTTGCCAAGAAGAGTAGTGTAGGGGAAAGAGAGAGATCTACGGAGGGTATTGAGAATTGGGCATTCTTTAATTTGGTAGAGAGAGAGAGAGATCCAAGTGTGAAACTATTGGGATATATAAATCAGTTGAGATAGTTTAATCATTTGAGAAACTGCTTCCTGCATCTTATCTTAAAGGCACACCTGCAAGGTTCTCGTCTTTCTTGCGTTCAAATTGGTTTTGAAGCACATAAGCATTAATGACCATTCAGGATTACAGATCAGTTTAAACAAGATGAAGACATTGTTCATATTGAATGGATGGGTCGATGCATATTGATCAGTGCATCGACTCAGAAGGTTCAGATAGAATGTAGAATATGACCAATTTGAACTGCTGAGTCGACGTAGTTCCATCAGTGCATCGATGCATAGGTAACATGTTGGATCTCTAATTTTGATGATGACACACTATGAATCTTGTTGTAATTATATGAACACTAAGTCTTAAATATGTTGAACAGGTGTCACATTCATGGTACCAATGTAGATAGGTCGAAGCATCAAGCGATGCATCGATGCAGCATAATATATCAAAGTACCATCACAAGGCATAAAGTCGAAGCAACAATGTAGTGCATCGACGCAGTCATGCACACAGAAGCTATTTCCAGAAGATTGTCTTCACTGGTGCACTGACACATTAGTGTAGTGCATTGACGCAGCAAGCCCAGGAACTAGATTTGAACCTTACCACGTCGAAGCATCAGTATAGTGCATCGACACACCAACCTTCAGTGTTCAACTAAAGCACCGACGCATCAGAGTACTGCATCGACGCACTAAGCCAAGAATCTGCACTTGAACATTACTACGTCGAACCATCATGGAACTACATCAATGCACAAAATATCTATAAGAAGCCATGGGTCTCAAAGCGCTTCTTTCTCACTGCATCGATGCATCAAGTTGCTACATCGACGCAGCTTCACTCCATTCTCCACAATGTGAGAACCTGAGTGGATCACGTGCCAGCGTTTCTCAAGTCAGTTGGTGCGCAACCCAATCCATGTGGTTGAATCCTAGAGAAATAAACTTGTTAGAATATTCTCTTGCCACCTGGACCAATGGAGTAATTTGTCCACAGATCAGTCCTTAAGTGGAGATCGATCTTTCTGCTCTATAAAAAGAGGTCATCTTCTCCCGAAGAAAGGGCCGCCACTGAGAAAGCCTACCGTGAAGAGAAAGAAAGATAAGAGTGTCATCAAAGAGATTGGGAGAAAATTTGTGAGAAGAAAAAGAAGAAGAGAAAGAAAGAGTGCGTGAGAGAGCTTAGTTCGTGAGCGAACATACAGTGCAGTTGGAAATTTGTTCAAAAATCTACCTGATTCATCAGTTCATGGATCAAATCAAGAACTACCCTGCTCCCGTGGAGCTACATTTCTTTTGCATTTTCTTTTGTGCTTTTGTTTTGTTACTTTCATTTTGTGTTCTTTTGACACCTTGTTTAGGGATTGATTTCCTTCTGAGTAATCAGAAGAAGAGAGCAAAGCATCCATCAATTCAGTCCGAAATCTCATCAAGATTCTTAGACTCTATGAAAGAGCCTCGGGTCAGCTTATCAATGTGGGAAAAAGTGGCTTCTTCATTCATCATAAAGCAAATGCTGCAACTGCCAGACGCATTGAAGACATAACTATTTTTCACACCATTCATTCTCTCATAAAGATTTGGGATTCCCTTTAGTCCTTGGAAGGAGAAAGAAAGTTCATTTTCCTAGCCTAATCACTACAATTTAGAATCGTATAGAGGGCTGGAATGTGAAATTACTTTCCCAGGGAGCTAAACTCACCTTAATTAAACATGTTCTTTCATCTATACCCATTTATACAATGCCTCCTCTCCTCTTCATACTAGAATCCGTCAGATTCTTGACAGGTCCTTTGCCAATTTCTTCTGGGGATCTGCCACCCAAGGAAATCGACATCATTGGAAATCCTGGCAAGCCATCTGTAGGCCAGTCAGCTATGGTGGTCTGGGTATTATGTCCATTAGACAAATGGAATTTACACTCCGAGTAAAGATGCCATGGATAGCTCTGCACTCAAATTCCTTGTGGGCAGATTATTTCAGAGCCAAATACATCCGAGATAGTCATCTTATGGATGTCAAGTTCACAAACATGAAAGGGCATAGCCGAAGATGCTGGACTCAAGCCAGGAACTTTATTTTACAGCATAAAAGAGTTATTCTTGGGGATGGTAATACTACTAATTTCTGGTACGATGTCTGGCTAGGCAACCAACCTCTGGTCTCCTATGTTCCTGCTGATGTCATCTACAGCACAAAGGTCTCAGTCAATGACTGTATCAAGCAACCGACTATTGAAGAAAATCAACTAATAGATAATTTTTTGCCAGCTGACATTACCAAAGCTATCAGGACTACAAACTTATCTCAATATGCTGATAAGGAGGTATGGAGCCTATCATCTTCTGGTGAATGTGTGGTTTCCTCAATTTATAAACATGCTTGCAGCACTAATCAATCTCAGCCACATATACCCTAGACACACCTCTGGTCCACATGGCTACCCACTAAGATTTCTATACTATTGTGGAAAATTATTAATAACTGCCTTCCCACATATTCTAATGTTCAGGCTCTGGGCATCCAGCTTTTTTCTAAATGTCATTGCTGTAAACAGCATCAAGGGGAAACAGTGAACCATTTGTTCATCTCCAATGAGTTTGCTGCCTTCATCTGGTCTTCTCTTCAAGTTGCAGGAATGCAGGTTGATGGTTACTCTACGAAAACCAAAATTTAGAATTCAGTCTCACACAGTAATACCAAATCCCTGTATGGCATTTTCTCCTTGGCTACTATTGGCTATGTTCTGTGGGAGCTGTGGTCTGCCAAGAACATGGCATTGAATGGGGGCACTGGGGTATAATACAACCTCAAGTGTCTTCCATTAAGAGGCGGAAACTAAACCTCCCCGCGGTGGTTGACAATCACATAGGCTCCGCCCTCGTAGACTTTTTAGACTACATAGGGTCCGAGCCAATTTTCATTCAGCTTGCCCTTGGGGTTGGCAGCCATGACATCTCTTCTTTTGATCACAACGAGGTCACCTTTCTTGAATTCACGTTCCTTGACGAGCTTGTCGAAGGCACGCACTATTTAGGCCTGATAGACCTGAATATTTTGTTGGGCCTGAAGCCGCTTTCCCTCTAGACTGGAGAGTTCTTTGAGTCTTCACTTGACATTTATCTGTCCCTCACGAACTAGCTCGTGCTGGATGGCGACCCTAAGGGAAGGTATCTCCAGCTCGATAGGGACAATCCCTTCCGAGCCGTACACTAGGGAGAAGGGTGAACAGCCCGTTGGGGTCTTATATACTGTCCGGTATGCCCATAGCATCTCGTACATCTTCTCCTCCCAGTCCTTCTTGTTGGAGCTAATAATCTTGGCCAAGAGAGTGCAAAGAGTTTTGTTAAAAGCTTCAGCCAAACCATTGGCCTGTGGATTATAGGGAGTTGATGTCCTCCAGTCAATCTTGTATTTTTCTGCCAGCCAATGGACCTTCTGGTTACGGAAGTGGCTTCCATTGTTTGAGATAATTCGGTCGAGGGTGCCAAATCGAAATATGATATTGTGGCGGACCAATCTGGCGATGATCTCCCCAGTGACCTCCCTCAGAGCAACAGCTTCAGCCCAGCGGGAGAAATAATTAGTCGCTGCCAAGATGTACTTGCAGCCTGTGGATGAGGTGGGCAATGGACCCACGACGTCTATTCCCCATTGGGCGAAAGGCTAGCTGGGGACCGTTGGATGCAGCGGCACGGGTGGCCTCCTGGGTATCGTGGCATGCTCCTGGCACCTCTGACACGACTTAGCATACTTGCAGCAGTCATCAAACATCATCGGCCAATAATAGCCAAGCTTCTTTATCCCAATTTTCATCTTTGGCCCCGTCTGGTGTGCACCGGCTGCTCCGGCGTGAACCTCCTTCATAACTCTCCAAGCCTCTTCAATGGACAGGTATCGGAGGAGTAGCTTTTGCTTGGCATCTGCCACAATTCGAAATAGTATCCCATTTCAGAGATCATAAGAGTCTTTTGTTCTGATCAGTCTAATCTTCTCTTCCATTTACTTGGGTAGTTGTTAGTATTTGAACCATTACATAAGACAGTCTCTCCAATCAGGCAGACTGATAGCTTCTGCTGTGGTGACCTCCCATTCTTCTTTTTCCAGTCCTTCTTCTATCATGGTAGGCACCTGTCGTTGGTTGATCACTCGAATGTCCTTAATTTGCTTCATATGAGGTATTTCCCATTTCACATCATTTTTTTTCTGCAAGAATAAAAGAAAGGTTTGCTAACTTTCGTTGCTGTCTCGTGCTTCCCCATACCCTCTATCGCCTATTGGTGTGGCACTCCTTCTTCCCCTGCTCATCTTGTCATGAGAAGTGCTCCCTCCTCCTCATTATCGATTTGATCCAACTCCTGTCTCTGTTAAGGAGAGCTCCTCCGAGATGGTGCTTCACGGGTTTACTCAATATGATGAGTAAAACTCTGAGGTTAGATCCTCGCATAAAAATCTCGTCTCCCCGGGTCTCCTTGGTTTTCTGGTTTGTGCCTCAGTCATCATCCCCTCAGCTCCACGGGAGGAACTTCCCTTTGGTCTGAGTCGGGCCCTGCGGTTGTTGGCCTTCCCTAGCCCACTGAGCCCCCTGGCCTGCTTCCCTCCTTGCACTTTGGCCTGGCACACCCTTGGCTTACCCTTGCCCAGCACACCCTCCAACCCTATTTTACCCGGCGCGCCTGACCACTTCGCCACCCGACACACCAACTAGCCCTTATCTGGCATAGCCTTGGCTTACCCTTGCCTGGCACACCCTCCAACCTTCTTTTACCCGGTGCGCCTGACCACTACGTCACCTGGCACACGAACCAGCCTTTATCCGACACACTCTTGGCTTGCCTCCACCCGGCACACCCAATCTGCCCCTCTACTCGGCGCACATCAACCAGCCCTTATCCGCCGCACTCTTGGCTTGCCTCCACTCGGCACACCCAACCTGCCCCTCTACCCAATGCACTCCAACCAGCCCTTATCCGGCACACTCTTGGCTTGCCTCCACCGGGCACACCCAATCTGCCCTTCTACTCAGCGCACTCCAATTAGCCCTTACCCACCACACCCCAACCCGTCTAACCCGGCACGCCCTAACCAGACCTTACCCGGTGCACCTGTAACCTGTTGTGGCTCTGTGTGTTCTTGCTTGCTGACTTTCGAACTTCCCGAAGTTTTCTTAAAGGTGTTGCTACCCTTGCACACACCTTGACTTGTTGGGTCACGCCACTCCTTGTGGATGTGTTCCTCTTACACTCCCTAGCATCCGGGTCAACGGGAGTTGCTGCCAAATTTTTGCCAGGGATGATAACGCATTAAAGGACAAAAGGGAGCAATAAACAAATGAAACGAATAATGATAAAACACTTTAACTACGACAAGAGAACCGTAGAGGACTTGAAGAGCTGAACCGAACGCCGCAGTAGTAGACTGTCGAACAAGACTGTGGATTTAATCATATAATAAAAGAAAAGGGAGCTGGTCAACTAAGAAACTTTCCCCTCATGCATTGCACTAACACGAGCGGCTCCATTATGTGCATTTCACAATAATGCGTGTGTATATATATTTTTAACCTACACTTTTGTTAAACTATTCCTACGCTTTCCAAGCATAACTATATGTCAATATCTACCTACACTTTTTGCTGAACTATTCCCACGCTTTGAAAGCGTAGGGATAGGTCGAACTATGCTTATGTTTCATAGAAACGTTGGTATAACCTATAGTCACGAGAACAAGCGCCACTCTTTGAAGGCGTGGCAAGTAAATGTGGCTGAAGGGTTTACCTATATTTTTTTGGACCTATACCTACATTTTTTAAACGTAGGTAAATGCCAATTTTCTTGTAGTGCAGCAACAACAAAGCTAGTCAGAAGACCCAGAGCGCTAGCACGAGGGTCGCATTAGCTAAGGAAGATGCGGAGCAAGCAGATCACATGACTGAAGGTACACTTTCAATATTTGGGTTCCATGCTAGAATCTTGTTTGACACTGGGGCTACTCATTCGTTTGTGTCCGAGAGATTTTCAAAGGTTTTGTATGATGAGTTGGGTTTAGTAGCATTAGACTTGGATGTGCCTCTTTTAGTGCACACCCCAGTAGGAGCATTGTCCACTACAAGGAGTTATCCCTCTTGAAGGGTGGGAATTAACTAGTCAGTTCTATCTTTTGAAGATGAAGGACTATGATGCAATTCTTGGTCTCGATTGGCTTGAGAAGCACTATGCTCTCATTGATTGTCGCAAGAAGCGGGTTATTTTTCACATTCTTAGCGAGAAGGAGTTTTTCCACCCTCTACCTAAGATCGGGTCGGGAAAATTTATGGTCTCAGTCATGAAGGCAATTAAATCTTTGCGCAAGGGTTGTAGTGCATTCTTAGCTTGTGTAGTGGCCTCAACTGAAGCCAACCAAGTGCCATCAATTGAGAAGATTGAAGTGGTTCGAGACTTCTCTGATGTTTTTCTGGAGGATTTATCAGGGTTGCCGCCAGTCCAGGAGATCGAAGTCTCTATTCATCTTTTACCCGGTACGACATCGATATCTAAAGCACCTTATCACACCAGCAGAGATGGCAGAGTTGAAGAAGCAATTGCAAGAATTGTTGACAAGGGTTTCATTCGACCAAGTGTTTCACCATGGGGAGCCCCAGTCCTGTTTGTGAAAAAGAAGGATGGGTCACTTTGACTCTGTATTGACTATCGGAAGCTCAATCAGGTAACTGTTAAGAACTGCTATCCTTTGCCATGCACAGATGATCTCTTTGATTAGTTACAAGGTGCTACTGTGTTCTCAAAGATTGAATTACGTTTAGGATATCATCAACTGCGGATCAAAGAGGAGGATACTTCGAAAACAGCTTTCCGAACCTGATATGGGCACTACAAGTTCCTGGTTTTACCCTTTGGTCTAATGAATGCCCCTGCAGCATTCATGGTCCTAATGAACTAGGTGTTTAAGCCCTATTTGGATAGCTTTATGGTTGTGTTTATTGATGATGTGTTGATCTATTCTCCAGATGAAGCGTCTCACAAGAAGCACTTGAGGATTGCTTTGGAGACACTTCGAGCGCACAAGCTATATGCAAAGTTTAGCAAGTGTGACTTTTGGCTCAAGGAGGTTCAATTTCTTTGCCGTGTGATATCTGGCAATGGCATAGGTGTTGACCCAACAAAAGTTCAAGCTATGTTGGAATGGGATGCTCCAAAGACTCCCACTGAAATTCAGAGTTTTCTAGGGTTGGCTAGTTATTATTGAAAATTCATTAAAGATTTTGCTTCGATTGCCGCACCTTTGACGAGATTAACAAGGAAAGGAGTGAAGTTCGTATGGTTTGAGGACTGTGAGTGGAGTTTTCAAGAGTTGAAGAATTGTCTGACATCTGCCCCACTTTTGGTCCTACCCAATACCATCGACACGTTCACTCTCTACACCAATGCTTCAAGGATCAGAGTTGGTTGTGTTTTAATGCAAGGTGGTAGGGTTGTGGCATATGCTTCAAGGCAATTGAAGGAGCATGAGAAGAACTACCTTACACATGACCTATAGTTGGCAGCTATTGTTCATGCACTGAAGGTCTGGAGGCACTATCTCTAAGGAGTCAAATTTGAAGTCCTCACAGACCATAAGAGTCTCAAGTGCATATTCTCTCAGAAAGTTGAACTTGCGACAAAGGTGGTGGATAGAATTCCTGAAGAATTATGATTTTGAGCTACTATATCACCCCAGGAAGACGAATGTGGTAGCCGATGCTCTTAGCCGCAAGAGAACACTAATGCAACAAGATTGGAAGATGATCGAAGATGCTGCTCATTCCTTAACACTAATTGAACCACAACTTTTCCAAGCATTTATTGCTCAGTTATTCCTCAGGTCAGCAGTTATTGATCGCATAGGGGAAGCTCAACGAGATGATCCTCAATTGTAGGGAATGATTGGCAAGGCATGTATTGCTCATGATGAGGAAGGTGTTATTAGATTTCAGCACAAGATCTGTGTGCCAGATGTGGCCGAATTGAAAAATGAAGTTTTGGAAGAAGCCCACAGGTCAAAGTTCTCCATTCATCCTGGCAGTAGCAAGATGTATCAAGACCTGAAGTGAACATTTTAGTGGCAGGGTATGAAGAACGATGTGGCTGAGTTTGTAGCCAAATATTTGATTTGTTAACAAGTGAAGGCTGAGAATCAAAGATCGTCTGGCTTAAAGCAAAAGATTGAGATACCTCAATGGAAATGGGAGGATATCATCATGAATTTTGTCACAGGTTTGCTCAGGTCCTTTAAGGCCAATGATTCCATTTGGGTGATTGTAGATCGGTTCTCAAAAATCACATATTTTCTGGGCATGAAGAAGAAGCAATCTGTGGAAAGCCTGGCACGTTTGTATGTTGAAAACATTGTCAGATTGCATGGAGTTTTGAAGTTCATCATTTCAGACTGAGATCCTCACTTCACATTGAGACTCTAGCAAGGACCGTAGAATGCCTTTGGGTCTCAATTGAAGCTTAGCTCGGCATATCATCCCCAGACGGACGGTCAGTCCGAGAGGACTATTCAGACTTTAGAAGATATGTTGAGAACTTGCATACTAGACTGGAAGGGAGATTGGGAGTGACACCTACCTTTAGTGTAGTTTGCCTACAACAATAGGTTCCACGCAAGTATAGGTATGGCCCCATTTGAAGCTTTGTATGGAAGACTGTACAGATCTCTGTGTAGGGAAGAAGTTGGTGAGAGACAATTGATCGGGCCTAAAGTAGTGCAAGAAATGTTTGAGAAAATTTAGCTAATCCAGCAAAGACTGAAAGTAGTGCAAGATCGGTAGAAGTGTTTTGCAGACAACAGAAGAAAAGACTTAGCTTTTGAGATTGGCGAGAATGTTTTCCTCAAGGTATCACCTACCAAGGGAGTGGCGAGATTTGGCAAGTAGGGAAAGTTACATCTGAGATTTATCAGACCTTTCGAGATATTGGATCGAGTGGAAAACATGGCATATCGGTTGGCTCTACCTCCCCCTTTAGTAGCAGTCCATCTAGTGTTTCACGTATCTATGGTCCGTAAGTATGTCCATGATCCTACACACATCATCAGTTATGAAGACTTGGAGTTCCAACCGGATCTATCATACAAGGAGTAACCAGTTAAGATTTTGGATCAAAAGGAGTAGGTTCTCAAATTGAAGACTATTGTTGGTTGTGTGTGCTCAATATTGCTTGTGTGTGCTCAATGTGCTCAATGTTTATGCTTTACGAAAAAGAGTAGTTTCATGCCTTGATTGGAGGCATTGGGTTTAAACAAATGGGGGAAGAGGCCTCTCCACGAGCTTGAATTCAAAAGTCAACAATTGCAGCTTCGGGGGGTTCGGTCGACCGGAAGCACTGGTCGGTCGACCAAAATTTTACAGGGTGAAGACCCTTGCTTACTGGAAAAATCGATCGACCGGCCACTACCCGTCGGTCAACTGTTCTGAGAAAAGACTGTAGATTTTTCAGTTCTGTCGATTCTGGTCGACCGCCCATGGTCCGTTGGTTGACCGAAATGTCCCAGACCTGCAAAAGTGAAGTGTTAGCCCAATGAAACATATCCAAATGACAGTGACTTTATGTCCTTACTTATTTCTTACATTTTGAGATTTGTTTTGAGTTTATTTAATTAATTGGAAACATTGAGCCATTTAGAGAACTGAGCTTTACATAGGATGTTTTTACACTAATATTTAAACATACTCAATCCGTATTTTCATTGCATTGATAGGCCATGAGATAGAAACTCAATTTTGGGTTTTGTTATCATCAAAAATATTCAAAGAGACTCAACACACCTGACGTGTTCTCTTCCTCTGCGCTGCATGGGCATGGATGCATGGCGCGTCTTTCTCCTTTCCGTCGCACGAGCAGTATGTCACCCGGCATACTTGCCCCTTCCCTTCTAGAGGCCCATTAATGGGGAAGCAGAGGCTTAGGGAGAGCCACCTACTACACCGCAGGGTTGCCAGATGGAAGGTCCGCTGCCAGACCAACCCAGGCTCTACCAGATCGACCTGTCGATGTCGAATGGGGTCCATTGCCGCCGGATCGAGTGGGGCTACCAGTTGAGGGAGCCTGCCTTTCAACGCCCACAAGGGGCTGCCAGATCAAGGGGTTGAAACCCAACTGGTTTAGGAGGCTGCCGCCCTACCGGATGGGGTTTGGGAGACCTGCCATTTCAATGGGCAAAGAATCGGTCAGTTCGAGTTCCTGCGGAGACTACTGGTTCAAAGCCGCAAAGGGCCTGCCAAATTGAGTGGCTGAAACCCTACCAGATGGGCTTTTAGAGGCCTATCGATTGGGGCTTGGGCTTACCATTTGAGGCTTAGCCTACCAGTTGGGTAGAGCTGTCGGATGGGCTTGGGGACAGTCGTTTCAACACCCACTAAGGGGCCACCAGATCAAGGAGTTGAAACCTTATCGGATCAAAAGGTTGAAACCCTACCGATTCAGAGGGCTGACGCCCTGTCGGATGGGTTCTAGAGGCCTATGAAAGACCCGGTGGTATGCTGAGACACCATAAATGGAATGCTAGATGGACACTAAGATCTAGAGGGGGGTGAATAGATCTACCTTCAAAAACTACAGCAGATAGAAGGTGCGGAATAGAAAAGCTATCCTCTTCCAGGGAGAGGGCGGTGTCAAACAATGTTGAGAGGGTGTTGCATGAAATGATGACCCCGCTCTTCTTTATATTTCTTGGCCTTCTCTTCTTTTTCTCTTTCTTCTTTTCCCCGATGACTGGTGGCTGTTCTCTGGGGAGTTCTCCCCATAAAAGAGGTTCTTCCTCCGCCCTGACCTCTGGTTCTGGAGCCAATTCAAGGGATTCGAACTCCTCCCAGGGGACATACTCCTTCAGCTCCACGAGCTGGATCTTGGGCTGTTCATAATCTTCAAGCCCATCAATGATGGCCTGGAGCCTTTTGACTGTAGGACTGGTCTCTTTATGCACCCGCATCGGGATGTGCTCCTTCTTGTTATAAGTGGGCCGCCTCATCACTAGCCAAGGGGTTGTGTCATGCCATACAGGGTTCACCGGTGGTGGTGCTGGTCGGGCCGTAACGCCCCTCACATGATCTCCTATAGTGGGTCGAGAAGCCCATCTTCTTCTGTTCTTCTTTGGTGCGGCCTGCCAGCCTCCTCGATCTTGATCCGGCGCCATGACAAAAGTCTCATAAGTGACGTGAGTGCTGGCTTCCGACCATTCTTCAGGCAGCTGCTGATATAGTGACACCATATTGACGGTGGCGGCCAAATTAGGCATCTCATGTGGCTGCAGAGGATCTACTTTGTGCTCCCCCATATCCAGCTCCCCCTTTTTGATCAAGGACTCTATAACGTCCTTGAAGATGTAGCACTCTTCAATGGTGTGCCCAAGCATCTGGTGGTACAGGTAGAAGCGAGGGTCATCCTTCTTCTTCAAGTCACCGGGCCTCTTCGGTTCGGGCAATGTGATCTTGTTGTACTTAGTTGCCCACTCAAATAGGACTCAGGACTTGTCTCGAGGGAACGAATATAGTTTGTTCTTCATTTTCTCCCGCAGTGAGGGACCTTCTCGCCATTCAGTAGACCTGGGCGGAGGAGTGTTGGCTGCCTCTCTGCCTTTCTCTTTCTGCTTCTCAAAGGTTTTAAAGTCCAGTGAGTGAACTTCTGGCGGCGTTGGTCTCTTCTCAGCCTGCCTAGCCCTTTGATTTGATGCAGCTAGAGCAGAGGAGTATCGGGCAAGGAATGCCTCTATCTCAGCCACTATATTGTTTAAACCATCAAATGACTTGACCTCGGGCCCGATCATCCTTTCCAGGACCTCTTTCTTCAAATTCTGTTTACAAATCTGTACTGCGTCCTTCTGATGCGGGGGATGTTTGCACCTCATACTGAGGTTCCTCCGCCTTTTTATATAGTCGAGTGCCGACTCATTGCTTCTTTGTCTCGTGGCGTAGAGCTCTGCCATAGTGACCTCCCATTCAGTAATATAGAATCTCTCTTTGAACTTCTTCTGCAAAAGGTGCCACTTAGAGAGATGAGCCCTCATGTCTAAGGAGAGTTTAGAGAGGAGGAGGGGGAGCCACTTTATCTTGGTATATCTCCTTGCCCCGGGGATAGTGGGGTAGTCCTGAAAAATAGAAAATAAAAAAGGGAAGAAGAATGAATGGAAGGAATAGGTTTAGAAGAGAAGAAAGGAAAGGTAAGAAGGAAGCTTAAAACTTACTTGATTTGCGACTATCCTCCTGCTTATGTGGCCTTCAATTTCATTGATCCTTACAAAAGACACTTTGAATTTCTTTGAGGGGCGCTGCATTACTCTTTCCATTGTTATGACTCTCCACTTCTCTATTACTGCAACCAAAGTAGCCTGTGGAGCGGAGTTTCTGTGGAGAGAAGGCTTTCGGTTCTCTGTTGGATGCTCAACCAAGCCCCTGGAAGTCCCCCTTTTATAGTGCTTCGGGTGATGCATGTAATTGCAGTTTGACTCAAACAGAGAAGGCTCTGATGGATTCGTTTATGGTTCGGAAGCCTCAGTAAATTGACGGCCTTATGGTTGGCGTCATTGTCATAATTAACGCCCGTCTGAGGGGCGTCTTTTCATTAACGCCTTGAACAAAGGCGTCATTCATTGCGGTTGAAATCTGTTTCCGAGTCGGATACTAGGCTTGAATAGCGGCATTTTGAATGTCGTCATTTTATTATTTAGCGCCTTTCATGCTGACATCATTTGTGAATTTCATGTTTATTTTCGTCGATGCATTTGATACAATGTGAGCATTCTTGATTATTAATATGAACTTCATGAGCAGATGATTCTTTGAGCGCAGGAAAGAGCAGGTATGCAGATCCCGTGGCGCTTATTTCGGGTTTGGTAACATCATTCCTCTTGTATCTTCTCCATGTATGCATTGGTACTATATGGTACTTACGCTATTATAGTATATCGAGGACCTTGTGGTTCTGATAAACCTGGAATTTGAGTTCCCCTTCATTAAAAATAGTGATAGTTCCAGGGGAATCTTAATCACACGGATAGGCCGTTGGGTCATCCTAAGATTTAGGATGATGGTTCCTACTTTCTGAGTTGATGCGTGAACGATCGAGCTTGGTGTCAGCTTAGAAGTCTGGATTCTTGACCAAATCTGGATAGTTTAACAATATTATCCTTGATTACTTTCTATTTTTAGTTTGATTTAGTCTTTTCTTTTTAGCCCAGCATGCATCATGTAGGTCTTTGAGCTTTAATGATGAAATCTTCATATTATACCGATAATGAAGTCCACTTTTGATTTTCCAAAGTTGATGAGATATTTCATTCCAAACCAAGTATTGTGTTCTCCTTGAAGCCGCTAAGATTGGTTCCTCGATAGCATTTGTTCGCTGGATTCCTATCTCCTTGATTAAAGATGAAACTAACGAGGATGGCTACTATTCTTTAGGATACTCATATCGGTACCTGATGAAGGCGTATCGAGAGCTATATCAGTCGGCCCATGGTGAAAGGCAGCCTTGCCGCGGGAACAGGAAGAGGGTCAGAATGACCTTGTGACTGCAATACTTCTATGATGGGCCAAAGCAGTATGAGGACTTCTCATACGTCAGCACCATCGTTGCCCGCAAGAAGTGTGCGAAGCCCAAGATGGATGCGAAGATCCCCTCCAGGGGGTGCCAGAGCGGGCCCAACCCGATGGCGGTCGATCCGCTGACTCACTGTGAGGCTTACTTAACATACTGGCTGTGCTCATTTGCAATGCCGTACAGAGACGAAACAGTGATCCGGCCAGATGCGATCTACCCGGTGTGCCAGATGGCGTGGGGGATTAAGCTGTCTCTATGTCCAACTACCCTTTGCCTAATATACAAGGTGCTGGGGGATATCAGCACCCACCAGTTCCCGCGGCAGGCCCAGTATGTGTGCTCGCTGCATTTCTTTAATGCGTGGGTTTGTTCTCTATTTTCAGAGTTCGTCCCGCGTGCTATCCAGGACTGGGGACTCGTGCCGCGGATGCTGGAGTTTGTCAGTGCTGAACCGGGCCCTACCTCTTTGTGGCTATATGATATCCAGGGCCGATTGACCACAGTCCCTCAAGATGCCACTGGGACTATTCATTTTTGGGCACTGGCTGCACACTCTAGCCCCCTGGTGAACAGCAGGAGAGAGTGCAAGGATGACCAGGTGGAGAAATACGTCCACCCAATTACCCAAGAAAATGTGGTTCACCCGCTACTAGAACCCGAGTTAAGGGACTGGGCGTTGTCCATCTGTCCTAGCATACTGGCATTCAGAAAGGGGGAGATGTTGGTGCTGGAGCCGTATTACCCCTTCTGCTTTGGTCAAAATTTCGGCTATGACCAGCATATTCCTGTACACAGTGCCTAGTTTGGCCTGGTGACGTGGACCCTTCGGGGAGGCTTGGTCGCGGAGAACGCTAGAGTCTGGTGGGACTTCTTCCACCGGGCAGATCCCGCCACCTTCAGAGTGCCAGCCCCTGGTCGCATCCCTCAGGTGACACCAGAATATGTAAAGTGGTGGAATGCCCACACGGCCTTTTATCGGTCACACAAGACCGATTGCTGGTACGGGGCGGAGAGAAGGTTCCTGAATCGACAGTTGGTGCCCGTCCTCGACATCAACCCAGAGCACCTCCTACGCTTGTAGCATGGCAAGAGCAAGGATGTGGCCGCCTACATGATCGCCTGCAAGGCGGCCCGAGAGGGCAAATCGACGCCACAGGCCAAGCTGCCTCCGGTGGCGAAAGATGACTTTAAGAAGACCATGTAATTCTTCAACCAGTTTCTATTCTGTTGGGTTTTTCCCACTGTGACATCCCTCCTAAATCCGATGAGAGTTGGGAACTGAACCAAATTATAAGGTGGGGTGCTACACTAGCACCCCCTAACTCTCTCTTAAGACGCTCTCCCTCCTCTTCACATTTGGTTTCTTAAATATAGAGAATATCCATTCTGCATCTCCTCACTAGCTCCTTGACCACTCTCTTCTTCTCAGCCTCCCTTGAACCTCTCACATTTTATGAGACAATCCTCATAGAGTCACATTGCAATCCCTCTCCTCCCCTTCCTCTTCCTCCTCCCTCATCCTCCTTTGCTGAGCTCTTTCCTCCTGCAGGATAGCCGCACACCACTTCTTACAAATATTGGTATAGGCCCCTCTTACATCTTTTTTAGCCTATGTTTCAAAGGAGATACCCACCTGATTAGCCATTGCCCTCACCTGCTCCAACGTTTTCTGAGCAGTCGCCATCATCTCCCTCACCACCTCCCTCACCATGTGATATTTCTTCTTCTGCTCCCCACCATCAGTGATGAGGGCCACCGGCCCTTCTGGTAAGGCCGGTAGGGCCAGCACCTCGTCTGAAAGAGCACCGCCTTCCGGACTCTGTGCCTCCTTCGTGTGGACTTGGTCTTTAGACTCAAACCTGCTGTCCTGTGCCTGCCACCTTGAGTCACAAGGACCGCCAACCTCTTGTGCTACGACTGACGTAGCTTCCCCAGCAGCCGCAATTGACCGGCAGTCTTTAATAGAATGTCGCACCAGAGAGCCCCACTGAGGATTGCCAGAGCGGAGGGCCGATTCCGGAGATAGGACTGTTTGGCAACCACCGACCCCCTAAATCCGTCCTCTGGTGAACCATCGACCAACATCGCTACTAGTAGCCTCCCTTGTCCATCCTGTCTAGGCCGCACCGGAGAGCCCACCGTCGGGGAAGAACTTGCTGTCGATGAGGGGGAGTCGATGATGAGCTAGCCGGCGGCCACTGATGGACCTTGCCTTTGCTGTAGCAGACGAACCTCCGGCGCTATCGGGTAGGGGAGACTACCCAAAATGGGTCTCGGCGACCCGATACGATGCGGATCCGCCTTTAAGTCATAGGCCTCCTCGCCCGACCCATTACCCCATTCAAACCCGCCACTCGAACCGGCAACAACAGAACTAGAACTGACCCGGTCGACCCAAAGTTGACATCTACAAGGAATTAAAATCGATCGCTAAAATGGGCCATGTCTCGTCATCTCCGGACAGGGGGCCTAGTGTCCTAGGATTGACGTTGGCGCCGCCACCTCCTCAAGTGGCCATACTCGGATGACCACCGGGACACCGTCAAGGAGCATTGAAATGACTGTCGGAATATCTCAGGGGCTCGGCACCTTAACCACGACGACGACTGACATACGAGAGCTCATTGGTGAGAAGCCCAAGCTGTCGGCCTCCACCTGCCCAAAGCTTCTCTCCAGAAAAGCCACACCTCCATCATCACAAAGATATAAAGGAACCCCCTCAAAGACCACCCGATACCTCCTCACCGGCGGGTTAGGAAAAGTATCTCTAACCTCCGACCACCGTAGAAGCCGGATGAGGGATTTGCCGACCGTAAGAGAATCCACCTCCGCCATCCTGCCGGACACGTCCTCATTCTCCCCCACTGCCAAAAACGTGCACAAAGTGATCCTCGAGGCCTCCCAGCCACTACTGGAAGCCCCCACCAGACGCTTCCGGACCTCCTCTGCCAACGTTGGCCCTTCGAGCATAGCAATGCACAGACACTTCCTCAACCTCTCTCGTCTGCCCCGCAAGGCCTCCGCCGGGAGCTCTCCTGCATTACACAATCTCCTGCTGGCCCACCCCGACGCTGGAGGAGAGGTCTTGAGGGTATCCAAGTAGGAACGGTGCCCCCCCTGCCCACCGGAAGGACCTGTGAAACACGATCCCTGCTGCTGGCAGAAACGCCGAATGTGGCCGCGTCGACCACATTTGAAGCAGGTGGGTAGGTGGCCGGCACCCCGATCCTCCTTATGACGGGCTCCTCCGTCTGAGGTGAACCCCGGCGAGTGGCGGCGGAATATGGAACCACCCCATCACAAATAACCCTTTCCCTATAGCTTCTCTCTCTAGAAAAGGTTAGAGAGAGTAATCCTCATTAAATATCTTCCCATTTCACCTGTTGATTTCGCATTGTTTTTGACATATGTCATTTTTCTTGTTTCAATTGCTTTGCCCCTATTTTCACTTATTCACTTGCTGCCCCATGAGATGATGATGTAATGGCAGCTTTTCAGATGGATGGATGTTTAAGCAGGGTTGATACAAAATTTACCTATCTTTGCTGTTTTGTAAAACCAAACTAAACATCTGTTCAAAATCCATCAGGCATCAGATTTGATAGTTGTCCAACTATCCAAATATGAATCTGTAATAGATCTGGATATATCAGGATCCATTTGTAGCCATACCTCCTAACACAAAATTAGAGGAACAGGGACAACTAGATTGTCCCATGCACTGTTGTAGAGAACTGCTGGGGAGGAGGAGGAGGTGCTGGAGGGAAAAACAGGAGCAGTCGTAGTCTTCTCAGCCACTGCTCTCTTTTATTTGTATGCTTAATTAGGGTAAACATACCCAGGATACCAAAGACTGACTTACCCCTGTCCAACTGCTAACAGGGAAAACAAAGGGGTAAATAAAGAAAAAGGAATGAGTGTGCAGCAGAACATAAAAAAGAAACGAAACACTTCTGCCCTTGCATGTTCAACAACTGTGATGCAGTGTATGTCAAATCAACTGAATTAGCTTGTATGACACATGCTACTCCCAGCTTGCACAGGAATGCACAGCAGCTGATTGGGAACTGGGGCAGGAGATGGTACCTAAAAGGAGATAGACTCACATGGTGGATCATCCTTCACGTTACTCTGTTGGCACTATCGGGTGAGAGGAATAATAGAATTTTTAGAAGAGAAGCTAGAGTGATGGAAGGTCTTGTTTCCTTCATTCGTGAGAGAGTGATAGAATGGGCGAGGGCTTTGTGTAATGTAAACCCTAGCAGCTCAGCTATTTTGGCTTTTAGCTGGAGGGCTAGTGTCCGGGGCACACCATATTGGTGTGGGGAATCATTTTTGGCTTTGTAAGGTTTGTTTTTTGTAAGCACATTGTCTACACTTGTACACCCTTATTTTTTTTAATACAACAGTGATACTACAGACTTTTAAAAAAAATTAACTGAATTTTAACATAAGTATCAATCTCAATCTGAAGCCCAGTACTGCTATCATGCATTTGCATGTGGGCATGGACAATGTGGCTACAACTATAGATACATATGCCCTTAAATGTGATTTGAAGATCAGTTCAAACTGCATAGAGACCTATACGAGGGGAATAAAAGCAAGCATGCAATTTAGATTACAACATATACCAATTTGAGCTAATGTGTGTTAATGTGCATGCCCAAAATAAGAGTTGGGTTATTCCAATCCAGTTTAAGTATCACTGGTTCAGACTTGCACGTGTACTAGAAGGCTTCTAATGCAAATATGACTTGGAAAAGATGAACCAAGAACAGATGCCACCATGAGAATTAACTTGAGGATTTGAGTAGATGCGGATTGCATAACATATGATCCCACAGGAACAGGATTCTTTACAAATTGGTCCTGTTTTACTTTTGTTAGTTTTGAAGAATACTGAGAGGATCATCTTCTGGTGGGGCTGGAGGGACCATGTCTCCTTTGTGGAAGATGATGGACTTGTCCCTTCTAGCCCTTTTCCCAGACCAGTGTTGCAGCTTGTAAGTGACGATGAACATCGTGAGCCGCTCGACCCTATGCTCGTCCGGGACACACACGAGTTGGATGCAGTTCAGTGGCAGGCATATGCTCTAGTTGATCGCTCGGCTAATGAGGTTAGCCTCGAAATTGACTTTGCACCTCTCAGGGCGGTCTATGGTTGACTTGGCGCTAAGGCGTAGCCAGTGAAGCTTTGCCTTTTCCTCGTCAATGGAGAAAAGGTCGTCCTCTTCTTCTTCTGAGAGCCAGCCGTTGCTCTTGCTCTTAATCACAGGGAAAGGGCTTATTCCCTTGAAATAGAGAGCCGCATCGGCCAGGTTGCATTCTGCTGGAGCGAATGGAGACAAGTCTGCGAAGACTGCATGCTGCTCTCCATCCTTAATATATTTGATGCACTGATGGAGGGTTGAAGGGACAACCCAGTTTTCGTGGAGCCAGGGCCTGTCCAGCAACACTTTGTAGAACGTGCTGGAGTCGATGATGTAGAAGGTCACCTTAGAGGCGAAACCATCAAGTACTAAGTCAACATCCACCCGGTCGAGGACCTCCTCGATATTCTGATTGAAATCAGATATCTTGACCGCCTAGACCTTCTGGAGGTAGGGAGTCAGATATAAAGTCTTGAATATTTTGAGGGGCATGATGTTGACAGCCACACCGGCATCCACCAGAATCCGGTTTACTTCATGCCCATTGATTTTGCCCTTTATGTAGAGGAGTCGATTATGGCACAGAGGAGAGAGCAGAAAGTCTTTCTCCGTGAAGGTGACAGTGGCCGTGAAAGTCTCATACGTGGCAGCTTTCATTTCTGCCGCGTGTGCTTCATAGACTTCCGGCTCTTGAAGTATCTTGATAAGGGTTTCCCTCAAATCTTTACTCCAACCTATGACTTCCCAGATTGTGATGTTGGCAGGGAAGCACTTCATCAAGTGGAGGACCTTTCGGTCAGCTCGAGCTCGAGCGTCCCCCAGTGACGGTAGTATGTTGGGCTGGATCTGCTGTGAGCTGTCGCACCGCTCCTCACCGGGGAGCTGCACTGTCTTGCCTTTGTTACTGGGGTCAGGCTGACTATCGTCAGCCGCAGACTCTTGGAAGAGGGAGGCTAATGATGGCTCTTCTGAGGGAGGCTGAAGGGCCGGCCCGTCCTTACCAGACGGCCCTGCTTGCTCTGCTGGACAGGTCAAAACTGGTGCTAGAACTGAAATGCTGGCGGCGATCTCCTTAGCGCCAGTCGGGTCGAAGATGCTGGGTTGCCCCTGGATCTCCACTGGCGAGATCGGGGCGGATACAGAACATTGTTTTGAACCCGACACCTCATGATTAACAGCGATACACTTATTAGCGAACTTAGTCAAGTCCCCCTCCAGCTCCTCTTTCTTCTATTTTTCTTTACCTTTAGCTTCCTTCTAATTTGTTACCAATGTAAAGTTATTTGTTACTCTAGTTAATCATTTATCACCTATACTCAGCTAATTGTCACCACTAAAGTCCAGAAGCCATCGCGCTTAATCTCACACTGCCTTGAAAGCCGTAGGTCGGCCTTGTCTCTATTGAGCCCTATTTGTCACCATTAGTAGGGTATTTTTTACCATTGCTAACCCATTTGTCCACGTGGAAAATAGGTGGACATATTTGTTGCCCTTGAGTTCCAATTGGTCCACGTGGAAAACGGGTACTTTCGGGTGCTCCTCCCAGGACCAGATCGGGCCCTATATGCGTAGGCATTGGGTCAAGTGTTTTCGACATCCACTATAGATGTAGCCAATGTAGAATTTCAAAGGAATGAAACTTGTAGGAATTGAAGGTAGATCTTGTGGAATACATCGATTAAACATCATGACACATATCAGAAAAAACTAGGTGGTATTAGCTCCCTAGTGGGTACCATGAGTACTAGAATAAGCTCTCATATGTATATGGTTGCTCGTTCCATGACCATGATAAGGAGAAAGGAATTTGTGTCCCTAAATGCACATCATCCATAATTGATAGCAAATGGCATGGTTTCCCATTCCATTAGCTCAAGAAATATTCTCATGGAGACTAAGATTGCATACCATGAGGGCCAATATACCATGTTTCTTTAGAGTGACATGGTAATAAAATAGAGTCATGGGTTTTAATAGTACAACCTGCTCAATCGGTCTTGAGAGAATCCGAGGCTACGAGGAGACTTATGGAGGTCTCTATGATAAAATTACCAGTCCAAAGGAAGGAATATCCTACGGAGGGCTCATCTATCACTGAGAAATAGTGGCATAATCGATAAAACATCGAGAAATGTGAGACTATACTCACGGACTGGAATATAGTGCCAACATATAACCCACTAAAAAAGGGGTTACAGAAAAACACTCAGGTAAAACAGTGGACTGGTAAATGGCGCTTGAAATAGGGCCTTCATTTCATGAATTAGTGACTTTTCGTTCAGGCGTTAAATTCAAAATTACACATTTAAAGTATATGTAACAGTTTACAGAAGATTATCTGCATTATATGCTTAACGGATCTAAAGAATTCCTGCTCAAGGAAATGGCGCCCTGGCAGCAGTCTTCATTTCTAAATGGGGCGCCCAAGACAGGGTCTCTATTTCATTGAATAGTGACTCTCTGTTGAGGTGTTATATCTAAAATATTTTTACAGAAATATAATCAACTTGGGACCATTTCCTCACATTATTGCTCTTCGCCCTCCAAGGGAGTTGGCATTTATTGTTGAAGCTTCGTCATGGGCTTTGATTTTATCTGTTGGGCTGATCGGCTGTATATTTTCGTTGATGTGGAGGGGCGAGCATTCTTCCGCTAAGGGGGCTTCCACCTTCTATTCAACTTCACTCATACTCTTATCTATCGCCAATTCTTCACGGGCCACTCTATGGGTGAGGAGGAGGATCTCATCCTCTCGCCCTTCATGTTCATTGCATCTCAGGTATTCCATGCATCCATCACATACGTTGCATTGCATTCGCATGCATTTGCATTTCTTCTTTCCCGGGTTCCCAGACCCGTATCTTCCCCTCCTTTCGGAACCTCCAGATCCTCCGCATTTCCCATCTCGTTCACCTGTACCTTCGGGATCTCCGGGTCCCCTAATACTGGCTGGGCATCGCGGCCCCTCCAGTATCCTTTCAGGGCATCGCGCCCCCTCTCATTTCTTAAATCCGGACCCTCTGGATTTTTCTCTATCTATCGGGCATCGCGCCCTCCCTCTCTATGTCCTTCTGCATCCCCTGGATTTTTCTCTCCTTCCAAGGCATCGCGCCCTTTTTCACCTTTTTCCCCCGGAACCTCCAGATTCTCATTATTCCTTATCCCTCCTCCCAGGGCATCACGCCCTTTTACACCTTCCTCCTTCGGAACCTCCGGACATCCTATCAGGGTATCACGTCCCTTTCTATTTCCTTCCTCCGAAACCTCCAGACTCTTCTTTCTACTACACCATCCTTTCCGAGCATCACACCCATTCTTTCCCATCTTTCTTCCGATTTATCCTCCTACTTCTCCAAGACATCACGTCCTTCGTTCTCTTCTTCCTCTTCCATCATCTTCTCCCATACTTCTTTCCCGGCCATCGCGTCCCTCAGTATTTTATCCCTCCGGAGCCTCCAGATTCTTCTTCCCACCATGATTCTCCTCCACTACCTGCAAATCCTCCAGATCCACCTCTCTCTATCTATCGATTTCTCCTCTTAATTCGTACTGATCCTGGGTCTGACCTGACTTCTTCTGCATCCACTACTTTGGGCATCTACCCTTTCTCCCACTGCTTTCGTGGCTTTAGTCCTCACTCCATCTCTTAATTTTTTGCTTCTTTTGTAGACCGTTCCTTATGATCAGGGTCTCCGCGCCTTAGTGAGGGAGTTCTAGCCCTCATCTCTTTTTCCTTTTCTCCTTATTCATCTGAGTCTGGTCTTAGTACCACTCCTTCGTGTTAAGCCACTTCAAATCTTGGCTTCCCGCCAGGAGAGGACAGATCGCATGATCATCAAGATCACCTTCGGTAGCTACTGCTTCAAAAGAGCACAAGGTAACATATTGGCATACGTATTAAAAACCCCCACCCATTAATCTCTCTCTCACTCTCTCGTAATCTCTCTCTCTCTCTCTCCCGATTTCACTCTCTCACACTCTCTCTCTCCCAACGTCTTTCTCTTTCTCTCTCCTTCTCGGTTTTGCTGATTTCAGGGCCCGACCGAGACGCGGGGGGCACCGTTGGAATCAGTGCGATGAGGGGAACGCGTTGACGCCCTCCATCACGCGGTTCGAGGGACGGTTGGACGAGACAGGGCGAGAGGGGTGTGGCCTCCACTTCGCCTGCATGTGGCCGGAACGGCTGTTTCGGTGCGAACGAGGTAATGGGATGGAACCGCCTCTGCACTAGGATCGTTTTGATGCCACATGCACGCCCATCTACCCCCGTTTAGCCTAGTTAATGTCCGTTTTTAGTTTTTCCCTGAAATGTGGTAATTAGTATTTTTAATTATCCATGGGCATTGTATTTACGTTTTCTAGCCGTTATTGAGTGGTATGGATGCGGTAAATGGCAGGTTACAGGTTTTTGTAGCGAACCCCGTCGATTTCGGTCGACCGGGGGGTGGCTCAGTTTCAAACCGAACCCGTTCATTGCCCAGCTCACATGGCGGTCGCGCTAGTGACCGTCATGTATTTAACGCACCACACCTGGCGCGTCATGCTTCTGTAACGGACCACACTTCGTTCGTTATGCTCATGCATGCTTTAGATAGGTCGTTAGTATAATGCCCCCATATATGACGGTTATAGTTGTAGAAAATTGTGGATTTTCCACGTTCTGGTAGCCTTAACGGACCGCCCTTGATCCGTTATGCTTTCTTGGTCTTTAAGTTTAACAAAAATAACTTGGGTAGCCAGAGCGGACCGGTGGTGGCGCATTATGCCATATAACGCACCATCACTGATCCGTCATGACCGCTGTGTCTGGAATTAGAGCAGATGAGAATGACGAACTAGAGGAGGCGTGCTATATTATGTTAACGCACCCAACCTGATCCGTTATGCTATATGACGGGATAGAGCTGATCCGTTATGTTATGTAACGGGGCAGAATTGATCCGTTATACTCTCTGCTATGCTAAGAGTAGTGGGTCATTGTTTTAATGCATTCTTCGTCACGTTTAAGTAATTTTATGAATAAAAACACATCTTTATGTCCCAGTAGAGTTACTTTCTCTTTCCTCATGATGGGGCCACTAATCGTAGCCCAGCGACCTCAGGGTCGGCCCACCCGGGAGAGGTGGAGGGGTGTTCCCGTCTAACGGTTTTTAGGCTAGTTGTCGTGGGCCCCTGCGGTTACCGTAGCATCCTACGGGGGGGAAAACTAGCTAGAGACCTGACCCTAGGCAGGGGTCGGTGTGTGCACACGTGGTCAGAGGCTTGGACTGACACTGACGAGCACCCCCTCTGCCATCCCACCCTCCCCTCTGCTTAGTTCACCCACAGCAACCCCGCGTACTCTCCGTCGTCGCCCTTTCCCCAGTGGAGTCAGAACCTAATTCTGCTACTCCCTGCTACAAGACAGCACCAAAGGCTCGATTGGCAGACATTCTAGCAGTGTCCACAGGGAGAATCAGCTCAAGGTGTCTTCTGAAAAGTCATCCTCCTTTGAGTTTGCAACGCTCTTGAAGTGGTTCTGCATCGTTTTGTCATCAGCATCAACCGCGATAGGGGATTTTGTGCAACTGCGCTAGAACTACACCAGTTTCTGAGTACCATTTGGCAACAGTGGTACCATCTTCCCTTGTGCGAATCAGCCATAACTCCCTTCATAAGAGTTCTTCGTCTTCAAGTCACCAACAATCTAGAGGTTATCATGCCATCTTTTGACAACACCTCCGCCCGGGGCGTGCATTTTCTGTGACTATGCCAGTCCCTAAAGTTTCTATCCATCCAGGGTAGACTTCAACTTCATCAACCCTGGCACGTCCCCTTCCTCTTCGTTTCGGATCAAGCTATCTTCTACGAAGTCATTCCCCTAAACAATACAAACCCAACTTAGGTGGTTTTGTCTCGTTCTGACATCGACACTGGAAGTTCCACCTCGGCCATCACCTCCCTGTCTGGCTGTTCACCTAGGAACTAGAAGCTGACCATTTCGGCGACCACAATTGGCACGGTGATCTGACCACATCCTGCTTTTGAGGGATCGTAGTGCCCTCTATCTGCTATGCCCCCGAGTTCGTCCCGTCACATTTAGAGTTCTACAACGAGCGTGCCAGTCGACGCACTTCGACTACACCAACCTGTCCGGCTAGACAGAACTGTGCAGGCCATCAGCTGCGACCATCCCCACCCTCTAGTGATCTCGGATCGATGTCAGACTTTTAGGAGTTCTTCGACATCCACCAAGCTTTGTCCAGGCGTTGACATCACTTCAATCGGATGACGGAGCTAGGCGTACGGCACACGACAAGTAGGCGGCGTCCCGATAAGGTGGTGCTGATCGACAGTTTGGATTCCCCCACCCCTTGTTCCCCCCTCCTACATGAGGGTAGTGCATGTAATAATTAGCCCATCCCCATGATCCCCTCCCTACGTGGAGTGTAGTGATTGTATTAGCAGGGATCGATGCCGAGCTACACTGATGCAGCGTGTCCACAGGGTGCGTATGCTCCCCGGCTCGCCCTCATCTCCGACCGGAGCCGGTCCATCGGACGGGCTAGGTACGTGCGGTTGCCACTCTAATTTGCTTGCTTAGTATTGGTTCCAACTGCAGCGCCCATTGATAAGTGTGTAATTTTACATGTTAATTAATAATATAACACACTTTTATGAGCTGGCCCGAATGCTAGGATTAGATGGCTCATCGCCATGTGTCTGAGTGTCGGGGTCGACCTTGACTTGTCGGGGGGTCATTGTAGGACCCAATTGAGGTGCCAGAACCACGAGTTGGCCCATGGTTGGGTGTAGAAGGGCTGGAACATATGCGCCCACAAGGTGTTTGTTGCCCCAGATAGGAGGCAATCGAGAGGGGGGTGAATTGATTGCCTACCCTTTTCGACAAATTTAGACTTAGACAAATCTAACCATAGAGATGAATGGTGAAGACTAAATCAGCCTTGATTAAAATGATGAATGATTGCCAAGCAATCGCTCACAACTCCCAATGTTTGATGATGAACACTCGGATATCACAGAGTGAGCGGACAACTCATCTCACCGTATCAGACTCGTTATATGAACGTAGGGAAAATAAAGCAAACTCTCAAGCAGCAAACCACGAATAGACAGTGCAAGAGGAGTTTTAGGTGGTTCGGGACCTCACAGGCTGCCTACATCCACCCCTCACCAATCGGTGAGGCTTTACTCGCTTCAACCCAAAGCACACAGAGTAAACACTCCAAAAACACCAAGACAATGTCTCAGCACGATCCAACAATGGATCACAACCAAACAGACGTTGCACAGCTCGCAGCTCCACCCACGCTCACACCTATTCGCAGACGGTTCTCAACAAAAATATACTCAGAGCTTGAAAATACAATATATGATCAATAGACCCTCAAGAATCACTAGCAAATGATCAAAATGACTCTATAGAAGATATGAAAATAGATATCCATGAGAAGAAACGAAGAGTGAGAGATTTCTCTGTTGCTTGGATTGGAGGGTAGCCGGATGCCGACGTTGAGGACGTCTACGCGTGCCTCTTCTCGATCCGAACCTTTCTTTCTTCAGTAGGGATTTCAGAAAATGATTGGAGGTAGATGAATCCCTTGAATCTCCTCAGCTCCTCTCCTTCCTTCGGTTCGTTCTTCTCCTACAAGGTAGATAAAAGCATTAGATGCATATTCTCTATTCACAAAGAGCAAATTCGTATGTTATATATACAGCCCTAAAAAGATGGGCAAAAGGCCATTTAACCCATGCTGAAACCCTTTGGAAACATCACTCATATGTATATCAAAACCTTAAGGGTGTTGGGGTAATAAAGCAAGGCAATCGGACCTAGGTTTAATGGGTTCAAAGTGAAAATCGGAAACCTGATCGAAACAAGCAGAAAAAGTGTCGACCTTTGCGAACGGGTTTTCTACCAAAACCAAACAAAAATAAAAGTCAGTGAAAAAGTGCCGACCCCATGGGTCGACCTTTTTTCACGCATGTTCTGTTTGAAATTAAAATGCATGACACAGGTGAAAGTACCGACCTTCAAGGTCGAGAGCTAAATGATAATACTTAAATAGTCCCTTCATGTTGATGCGAAGATACCTACTGGGCAAGTGTGCTCATAACCTATTTCAAATATTTTCCAGGAGATGAGGGTAATTTCGATTCAGATTTGGACTATTCAAGTGGCGGGTCCGAGAGCAAATGAGAGTCGGATCAAAATCAGAGTGAAGACATAGGAGTCTTATTGCCTAGATTGAGTCCATGTAATTTTCTGTTTTATTGAGTCTAGTAGATCCGATTAAAGGATGAATTAGTGGTTGTAATAGAATATTTTGATTATCAATGAATAGAAGTGAATTTGAGTAAATACTTGTGTAATTGCATCTTATGTGTGATTGTATCGCGCTCTGATCATGCTTGCTTGCGAGAGACTTACCATGCCGGCTGCTCACGTTTCCCTGAGCGAGTCTTCCGCTGTACATAAAGGCTCGGGGCGTGACACTTATAGTATTACTTGAAGTTTTCTTTAAGTTCAAGATTCTGATGAAAATTGGGCAGCACCTCCCCTAAACCCAAGCATTTAGGGGGGTGATAATTGGAAGCTCATCCACGGAAGTCCTAAGATGGCCCCTAAAATCAGGGTGAGCCAAAAGCGGCTACCCTATAACCCAAGTTGGGCAGGGAACCTCGAGGACTAGCCTACGAGGGGCTCTGTTGACCCATGGGTTGTTGTAGTCCCAGCTCTGACATACACATTTGGTTATTGCCAATTCCATGGCTATCAATATCCATCCTTCTAGAGGAAGATCCTCTAGAGGCCACGCTATGGAGAAGCAAGCCCCTGGAGATTAGAGGGTGGTTGTAAAAAAAAACTAAATAGTGTGAGGCATTCGTTTGAGGAAATGATTAAAACCATATGCAAATGCTCAAACATTAAGATATATCCCTTCCCAATAACAGGTCCTTACATTTGAAAATTTTCAGTGGAACCAGAAGATATGTGTTATTGCTCCGATGCATGAGGTCACAGGTCATGCTTAGAACATTAGCAAACCTATGCCCCAAATGGAGACATTATACCACAGGATTCAAAACATGGCATGTTGCAGGTTGTAGGAATGCATGACTGGGACAAGGATCAGGCCCATATGGTATGCTGGCCCATGGAAGGGGGAAGACCAAATATGTTGCAGTGCCGAATGCACGAGGGGAATTTGTTGTTGATCCTAGATGGAGAGAGGACGCAGAAGATATGCATAAGTGCGGATTTTTAAAGACTGAGCTTCACCGGGCATTCAAACAAATAGCAAGGTGCCTGTGTGTGATTGGCATAGAAGCTAAGGTGATGAGTAGTAGCTTCTTAATGAGTTGGGATTAAGCAAAGGGGAAAGCAAAAAGAAAGCAAGTTCTAACGATTTTTAGGATTGAGCTTATCCTAACCTGTTATGAAAGTGACCCTAAAACTACGAGTCTACAATGAAAACTCACTGGTCAGCGATATAGACGGAAAGAAAAGGACATGCTTTTTTGGAGACGTTTATTCGTGTAGAAATTTTTGAAAATAATATTACTTAAATAAATATTTATTCATATACATTCACTTTTAAAATATTTTTAAAACTACACTTAATCCTTGTCACATGTGCAATTTCCACGTTGTCACACCACACACTCTCTCTGATGCAGGACAAAAATAGTTCACCCTATCAAATTAATCTGAGCTCTCATTGACATTTGATCAAACAGATATCATGCCACCAATAATTAAAATAATTCGTTATTGCCCACCAATGAACAGTAATAATCTACTAATCTTACTGTTCATAATAGTAGATCGCTATGCATAACATTGGTTCTAGCCGTTGATTCACTGTGGCATGCATCTGTGGGCACTTGCACTTGGTTGTAGAGAAGCTAGATATGTAGCACCACTTGATATGCTGCCTGCCCAAGACGCTCGTTGGTCCTTTGATCAATCAGACTTTGGGTTGGTTGCTCTTCAAACTGCTGGTATTATGCATGGACGTTTGCCCTGTGTTTACACCTTGCATTATGCGGTTTCCGGAGATTGCAACGGTAGGGCACAAGCACCGGGTGAAGACGTGGCGGCCCTGTGGACAGTGGCGGGTGGGCCGTGGTGGCTCTGCAGCTGGAGGGGTGGTCGACGGTGGCGGCGGACGGTGGTTGCAGGCCTCGCGAGTGGGCCGCAGGCGGCTGGTGCCGGTGGGGTAGCCGCGGGTGACGCAGAACACCGCGGGCGAGGGCTGGAAGCCCACTCGCGGTGAGGCGGCTGGTGGGGCGTGGGGGCAACGGCGGCGGCAGAGGCCTCCGCGGACGGCGACGGTAGCGGCTGGCCGGGATGGCACCGGACGTGGCTGGCGGCAGGGCGCAGGGTAGCTGTGGTGGCCGCGGCCGCTTGCGCAGGCCGGCCGTCGCAGACGCGAAGACGGAACCGGGGAAGGGGACGAACAGTGTTGGGGGACCCGTACGTTGCAGGGGACTTTAATGGCAGGTTGGTAAAAAATAACTAAAGAGTATTTGGTGGCCTGTGACTCAGGGTGGAGGGAAAAGTGTGACTACGGTGGAGGTGGAGGGAAAAGTGTGATTACAGGGGGACAGAACAAGAGGAAGATGCTGCGTGGGTGGCACGAGTAGAAAGAAAGGAACGAAGGGGAAGAGATGCGGGATTTGACTTCCACTAGGAGAAGAAAGGGAGGTTTGGCTGACGCCAGAGGGAGTAAAAGGGGAGGCTGGGGCATCTCGTCGGAAGGGGAACACATAGCGACTCTGTAATTTTTTCATCTAATTATAAGACACTGGTGATGAGTGGCATCCTCCTCCCTCTGAAGCTACATCCTCTTTTGTTCCCCCTAGGAAGGGGACACAACAGTAGGCGAAGATAGAGTACTTTTGTGAAATGTTGCACAACTCGTTAGAGGATATCAATCACAACATCCAGACTCTTCACTGATTTGTAAAACAATGGAATGAGCAACTAACTTAAAAAGTCGATTCTCTCGCAGCTGCAGTCACATCATTGCAAGAACAATTCAATGCAGTTCTGCAGGTTCAATTTCCCGATAGCACAAGCACTGGCATTTTGCCTCCTCCACTGTAGCCAGCTCCTTCACCCCTTCCTTGCTGATGACAAATGGGGAGAAGCTCTGTAGACAGTCACATCATCCAGCATGGGCATCTAGTTAGGCTTACATCTTGAACTTAGTTTTTACATAAAGATAGTTTCATGTGAATGTTTGAATAAAAATCCTTGTGTGATCGGTATGATACTGTGTTTAATCTGGATCAAATGTCTTTTACTTGGATGGCAAAAACTCCTCTGTACGATGATTCCTCAACCCAAATGCCTAATGATATATGAATGCATGGAGATAATGATTTATGGTTGCCATCATCAAAAAAGGGGAGAATATTGTGTCCCCTAGTTTTGATGATAACAAACCATAAATCATCATTAGACCCTTGAGAAATATCTAACAACTTTGGCTTAAACAATTACAGGACAAACACTCAAAGAGTGTCGATACCCCCCCATAACGTGTCGACACCCCAAGAAGAAATCCAAACTGAAGTTGTCTTTGTCTGAGCTCTGGATCCATCGAGTGTTGACACTATGTGAAAAGCGTCGACACCTCAGTCCCAAGAAGCAAGCTTTACCTTCTTCTAGCGCGTATGTACCGACACGTCAAGCCCAAGACTCGACACTTCGGCGCAAGCTGCACGCGAGCGATCGGCATCTCTAAGGTCAACGTTTATTTCCTCTCATGTGATACAAGGTTGGTACATGTTACTATTGTAGTGCAACTTGCACATACAACTAAGGTCGATGCTAGTCCAGTCCGCATACAACTAAGGTTGACGCTAGTATGCATATGCTCCACACTAAGGTTGATGCTAGTTTTGGCCACTTACAACTAAGGTCAATGTTGCTCGACAAGGTCGATGCTAGTTCCTACATGAGGTCGATGCTAGTTCATGCGTTAATGGGATGTGTCGACACCATGTCAGTAAAGTGTCAATGTAAGACCTGTGTCTTAGCGGATCCTTGGTGGTTTGGATCTAGGTTTTATTTCGAGAGTTTTGGCTACTTTTACGGATTTTTAGGCCTTGGTTAGGCATTTAAATGATCTAGTTAAAGAATTATTGAAATGAAATGGGCATATTTACAATTTTGTCTTGTCATCAGGTCTTTTCTTCCAGCAATCTCGGCCGGCTCTTCTTGTTCATTTGGAAGGGGACCAGGTGTACTCATCACCCCTGTCATGTTACAGGTGAGAATTTACATCCTTCTTTTATACTTTCTGACTTCCCTTTAGGCCTGGCGAGATAAAGTAAGATTTTCATATATTGAAATTCCTTTCATCTTTTCATTTTGTGGAGACTTTTCAAGGCTTTTAGCCCCACCTTGCTTCTCCTCTTCATCTGCCCATATGGGTGACATTTTGTCTTCTTCTTCTTCTTCGGCCCTGATGACACGAAGCGACCTTTGCCAGCCCACCACGGGACTCCCGGGGCTATGGAACTATTCTCGGACCATCTTAATCATATCTTTTTGGCTGTGCTTTGAAGCAATGGTAAGAGGCAGCATCTAGTCTCGGGCCGATGACATGTATGAAAGTTGTGTTAGCTTGGCCACTTGATTGAGACCCCTTAAATACTTGGAGGCATCAGCCTGCCTTACACAGGCCCTAACAGTGGATGGAGGAATTGTAGCCACGACTTCCTCCGCATGCCTAGTTTTGTTGCCCCCTCTCCTAGGGACATAAGTAGAATTGCTGAAGTTATGCGAGGCCGGCATAAGGCCTCAAATCTTTTTGGGAACCCAGACTTGCCAGAACTTTGGCAAGTTCGGGGTTGTCCTCTATTGCTTGTTATCATCAAAATTTGCCCTCTGGCTCACTAGCACTTGGAAGGTGTTGTGGGTGGGGACGGTTGGGATGATCTGGTCTAGTAGAACCTCAGCACTGTAGCCATTGAAGTAGACTCGGATGCCCCCGATCAACATGGACTTCCCAGATGCCGAAAGTCGGCCCCGGGGAGTAGGAGCAATTCTTCCTCTGGTGCTCTTCTTGTTGCCCCCAATGGGCTTCTTCTTATGTGCCCCAGTCAGGTAAATAGTATGGTGGACATGGCAGCTCACGATCACTAGACTTTTCAGTAGAGTTTTCTTAATCCGGCCCTCACTTTGGCGGGCCACAGCATTGTTCCCTGTCATCTTCGCAGGTTCCCAACTTTCCACGTCCAGAAGACCCACGAATGCAACTCCCAGGAAGTTAGGGAAGTCAACGACTGGGGGAAAGTTGCCTAAGGTAGTGGGTACGGCAAGGTAACCGTATGCATCATGGTCGGCCATGATCTGGGGGCCGAAGACAAGTCTAGACAATCCACTCGCCATTGCTTTGACCTACAAAGAGAGAAACAAGACGAATGAGTAATAAGCATTTGAAATAGTTGAGTGAGGGTCCCATGGTCCCTCTATTGTAGAGAAAAGATGAAGGGAGGTTGAGTCCCACCAGGCATGCCAGCTTGTGGGCATAAGATTTTTAAATATTTTCGTCGTGAGCGATATCCAAACGGGAACAGCGCCGGGCCATCCCGGTGCCGGACCGCACTGGAAATCGGGGCGCAAATCGGGAGTGGGACGAGCGTGCGATCTTCGAAGCCGGGTTTGGTTTACCGTGGGTGAAGGCATTCTGAACGAAGTTTATTATCCCCGGCCCGATCAACCTTGCCTAAAGGATGGAGGATTTCTCGTAACCGACGGGCGCGACTTTTTCTCCGAGGAGCGCCACGATGTCGAGAGCCAGGTCGATTGGGCCAAACCCGGGGTGCCCGCCCTGCGCATCGTCAACACGCATCGTGGAAGCCGTTACCGCATCCGGAAGGAAATCATCGCCGACCCACGCGCGGACGTCATTCTGCAGCGAACTCGTTTTGAGCCTCTTTCCGGAAGGCCGGAGGATTATCACCTCTATTTTCTCGCCGCGCCTCATCTCGGCGATGAAGGCTGCCGCAACTCCTCGTGCTTCGGGGCGTACAAGGGCATGCAGTTGCTGTATGCCAAATCGAGGCACGCCGCCCTGGCTCTCGCCTGCTCGACAGGATGGCACGGGCGATCCGTGGGATTTGTCGGCACGTCCGACGGATGGCAGGACATCTCCCGGCATAAACGGATGCGCTGGCACTACGACCGGGCAGACAACGGAAATGTTGCCCTCACCGGCGAAGTCCATCTCCAAGGCGAAAACTTCATCCTCGCGATTGGATTTGGCGAGCGCGAGAGTGACGCCGCCTACGCCGCCCGGGCCAGCCTCGACCAGAACTTCGATCAACTTTGGACCCAGTTCGTCCACGAATGGGAACAGTGGCAGAAAACGATCCAGCCCTTGGACGCTGATGCGGAGGAGGCGCGCATCTTTCGCAACAGCGCATCGGTGCTGCGCATCCACGAGGGCGTGGAGCAGCCGGGCAGCCGCGTGGCCAGTCTTTCCGTTCCCTGGGGCGAAGCGCGCGAGCACCAGGAGGCCGCGGGTTATCACGCCGTATGGGCGCGAGACTGCGCGCAATCGGCCTTGGGCTTGCTGGCCTGCGGAGCGCACGATGATGTCCTGGGCACCCTCGATTATCTGCGCCGGTCCCAGGAGGCCGATGGTCACTGGCCGCAGGTCATGTGGTGCGACGGGGCGACGTACTGGAAGGCCATCCAGCTCGATTTGATCGCGGCTCCTCTCATCCTCTACGAGATCGCGCGGCAGGAGGGCCTTTTCGCCGACGCTGGCTCCATCTCCCGGCATTGGCCCATGGTTCGCTGCGCGGCGGAGTTCATTTGCAAGTACGGGCCGATTTCCGAGCAGGAGCGATGGGAGCGGCAATCAGGATATTCCGTTTATACGCTGGCGCTGATCGTTGCCGCGCTGGTGATCGCAGGCCGTGCCGCGGCCGACAACGGGCATCCCGCGCTTTCGGCCTATCTGTTGGAAACGGCCGATGCGTGGAATGCGCAGATCGAAAATTGGACCTATCTCACCGGCGGCGATCTCGCCAACCAAGCCGGAGTTCCGGGCTATTACTGCCGCGTTGTGCCGGGAGATGCATCGGGCCGCCCCGACTTTCAGGGAGAGTATCCGCTCAACAATCCCCACCGACACCGCATCCGGGCCGGCGACATGGTCAGCCCCGATGTTTGGGCGTTGGTCCGCTATGGCCTGCGCTCGCCGGACGATCCACGGGTACGCGATACGACGAAGGTGATTGACGCCACGCTTCGCATAAAGACACCCCACGGCCTCGTTTGGCATCGCTATAACGACGACGGCTACGGAGAAACCGCTGATGGAAATCCTTTTTGCGGGGAAGGAATCGGGCGCGCGTGGCCCTTGCTGACTGGCGAACGCGGGCACTATGAACTCGCGCGCGGCCACATCGACGAAGCGCGACAATTGGCTGACACGATGGCCCGGTTTGCCGACAACTCCACGCTGTTGCCCGAACAGGTGTGGGACCAGGATGACATTCCCGCGAAAGGCCTCTTTTTTGGCCAGGCCACCGGCTCCGCCCGTCCTCTTGCCTGGGCCCATGCGGAATATCTACAACTTCTGCGATCCCTCCGTGACCGCCGCGCATTTTGTTGCCCGCGAGTCGTTGCCGAACGCTACGCCGAGAAAGGGACCGCGCCGGCTTTCACGGTCTGGCGTCCCAAGCTGCAGACTCCGGCTTTAATTCCGGGCACTCGTCTCCGGATCGAGACGCCGGGCCCTGTGCAGGTGAAGTGTTCATCTCAAGGAGAACAGTGGCTTGACAGCACCGCTTCGCCTGTAGGCCTTCATAGGGTCGATCTGCCGAACCACGCCGCCGGGGCGCGTCTAGATTTTTCGTTGCGGGCACCCGGGAACTTCGCGCCCCTGGGAACATTCGGCGTTCGCCTCGCTTAATTGCATCTCTGACGCCGCGTTTAGGTTACATTAAGAAATAAGCCTTTCGCTTATGGCGATTCAAGCCTTGCTACGTCTTGTGAGAAATCGAGCGTTGTCTGATAGTGACTGCCGTGAAGGATCCTCCAGCGCTCCCTCCCTTTGCTGTTGCTGGTTGAAGATATGTCGATGCGGTGACCCTCTTCGACCAAGTATTCCGTAAAATTTGTCCGGGTTGGCCCCTTATTCGAGCGACCGACGGGCTCGATGCCCTCCGGTACCTCATGAGTCATCCCAAGCCGGATCTCGTCGTCACCGACCTTCAGATGCCCCGCATGAGCGGACAGGAGTTAATTGCCTGGGTGCGGCTTCATTTTTCTGAAGCGCGACTACCGATTTTGGTCGGCCGATCTGAGCCAGAACTTCGGGTGAGCTGCTTGAGCTCGGGGCGAATGAATACATTTGCAAGTACACGTCGCTTCAAGAGCTGAAGGACGCCTTGCAACAATACACCTCCAACCCACATCCCACCCAGGAGCTTTCCCATGTCTCCTCTTTCCGTTGAGCAGTTGCCTGCTGCTTCCCTGCCTCTCACTCAAACGACGGCATTAAACGGTCGAACAGACGTCGCGATGTCGCGCCTGCTGGAGCTGGTGCGGCTCCGCGGGGCACAGGTGCTCGGGTGCGCGGAAGTCATCGAGGCCCACGCGCGCAAGTTGCTGCATCTCGGCGAAAGCATGGGGCGAATCGGCCATGTCTACTGGTAGCCGGAGTCGTCCTTATTCACCGAAAAGGAAAAAGCGCCTGCTCTTTTTGCGAGGCAATGCTCATTTGTGATGATGCCGACTTCGCCGAAGCTTTCATTTCCGAGGCACGGCAATTTCTGAGTGAGGAGGAACTCCTGGGCATTGTTTTCGCCGCCAGCGCTCAGCTCGATTGGAGCCAAACCGAGCAATGGAAAACCTCCCGCAAAAAAGAGGCCGCATGACGGACTTCTCGCCCAAACATCGCTGGACTCAACAGACGCCAATGGCGCTGCTCATCGAGACGTGCAAGCGGACGCACTGCGCTTTGATCAGCAGCTTCGAAAAGTGGCGTTTCACTGGCATTTGATCACCGTAGGATGGTTTCGCCGCGATTCAGCACATGGCGCTCAACAGCTTTCCCAACTTGCTTGTGACGCGCCTGGAAACAAAGCGCTTCGGCGCGCTGGATGTCGCGGAGTGGATACGAACCATGAAAAGCCCCAGCCCGGTGCCCATCGTCATCTACGATGATTGCCTGCAAGGCGATATGCGCCGGCAATTGCAGCGGTTCGGCGTCACCGAGTTTTTCAATAAGCACGCGTCCGCAGATACTTTCCGAACACAGTTGATGCGCCTAGTGGAGCAGATCGAAAGCCGCGCGCATGAAAGTGTCAATGACTGACGAATTCCTGGCGTTCTCACCAGTGCGCGCGACCCAAGGGCGACGCTTTAATGCAAGAGGGAATTCCTCTAATCGTGCATCATGCAATGTGTCATTTTTCATGACCGCGATCATCTTTCGCAACGTTCTCCTGCGGATGAAACGGGGTGCGTTGCTAAGTCACTTCAATAGCAAGATCAGCAGAAGTTAACGCAGTCGATCAGGCATTAGCCCGCCACTGCCGTGGCGTCTGATCGCTAATCCGCCAAGACGGCGCGTCATCTGCTTTTCGAAATGCCGACGGGGTTCGAGGCTCCAAACGGGGAAGAATGGAGCACTTCATATTGCGCGTATGGCCCAACTCTTCTCTCCCACTGTCGATTTTGCCGCGAGGCTGCTCGCATTAGGCGTGATTCTGGCGCTCGGGTACGGCGTCTATGCCTTTTATCTGCTCAATCGCTCCGCCTACTGGACGAATGTGGGCGTGGAATTGCCGCAGCCCGTGCCTTTCAGTCATAAGCATCACGTCGACGATCTCGGCATCGACTGCCGCTTCTGCCATCGGTCGGTGACAACGTCAGCTTACGCCGGAATGCCCGACACGCTTACCTGCATGATCTGTCATTCGCAAATCTGGAAGAACGCTCCGATGCTCGCGCCTGTCCGCGACAGCCTCGCGCAAAACAAGCCGCTCCACTGGAACCGGGTGAATGAACTGCCGCAGTTCGTCTACTTCAATCACTCCATCCACGTGGCCAAGGGAGTGGGATGCTCCAGTTGCCACGGCCGCATCGACGAGATGCCCATCACCTTCAAGCCGGTCGATTTTGAGATGCAGTGGTGCCTGAAATGCCACCGCCATCCGGATGAGTCCTTGCGGCCCGAGCTCCCCCAGGTTTTCCAGATGGACTGGAAACCGTCCAACGACCTGACCAGCGCGCACGATCTTGCGGTCGCGCGGCATATCAACCAGGAGCATCTCACCGATTGCTCCGCCTGCCATCGATAAACTCCCATGGCCCCTTTTCCTATTCCCCCAAACGTCGAGTCGGCCCAAGGCGGCCCGCGCTTCTGGAAAAGTCTGGAGGAATGGTCGCACAGTCCGGACTTTCTGCCCTTTCTACATCGCGAATTTCCTGTCATGGCCAGTGAGTGGCCACCGGGGCTAAGCCGACGCCGTTTCCTCCAGCTACTCGGTGCGTCGCTGGCACTCGCGGGCTTGAACGGATGCAGTCGCCAACCGCAGGACAGGCTCGTTCCCTACGTGCGCCGTCCCGAGGAAATCGTCCCGGGAAATCCGCTCTACTACGCGACCACCTTTCCGCATCGCGGGCGAGGCAAAGGCATTCTCGTCCGCACCGAATCGGGCCACCCGATCAAGATCGAGGGCAATCCCGATCATCCGGCGAGCCTCGGCGCGACCGATGTCTTCATGCAGGCATCGATCCTTGGCCTGTACGATCCCGACCGCTCGCAGACGATCCGGAAAGGCAACTCCATCCAGGATCCCGATAGCTTCCGGCGGTTCATGGCAGGTCGCGTCGCCGCCCACGAACAAGATCACGGTGCAGGTCTCTATATCCTCACCGGCGCGACCGGTTCACCGAGCGTCTGGGACCAAATGCAACGCTTTCAGCAGCGTTTCCCCAAGCTGACATGGTGCGAATATGAAACGGCCACGCCCGTCCGGGCCCGGTCAATCTCTGGAAAAATCGCTGAGCCGCGCCTCGACCTGAGTAAAGCCGAGGTCATCGTCTCGCTCGATGCCGACTTTTTCAACGAAGGCCCGGCCAACCTTTCTCTCATCAAGGCGTTCAGCCGGCGTCGGCGTGAGCCAGGGGCGAACTACAGTCGCCTCTACGTTTTCGAATCGACGCCCAGCATCACGGGCGCCAAGGCCGACCGCCGTTGGCGCTGCAAGCCGTCCGAGATCGCAACCATTGCGCAAAGTTTGGCGCCTCATTAAATTTCAACCAAAAAAATTATGAGCAAACTCAAAGCATGTGACCGAAATGCACGCAAGGCTCTCTTCCTTTTTATTTAGAACTCGTGCATGCGATGATGCCTATGAGTGCAATTCCAATAGGATATACTGAGGATTCCTTTATATGGGGGGAATCATGCACATGTAAAATCTTGCTTATGCACATGGTATGCGAGAAATTGATCAGATTTTCATGCAGAATGGCCCTCGGTACACAGCGAAGTGCTTAACTCACAAATGGTGAAGGTTTCCATTCAGATGTAATCCAAACTTTCACCGTTAACCATTTGATATACCGAGGAGATTGTTGTGAGCAAGCATCCGAGTAAGGGAAATTCACAAGAGTCCTCTCTGAAATCACGTTTCAATGCATGACTGGGAAAATGACCGTACATGCATGCCGTGTGTGCATTTGGATAATGAATGAGAGGGCAGACCTATTCGAAGCCCATGAAGAGTGAGTGATCATATAGAATGTATGGTTACTCATATGATCAAGTCAAAGGGGATTCACTTCTCATGCTTACCCTACCCAAGGTAGGGTCAACCCCGCATTGGGTTGCGGTTGACTCCACCCAAGGTAGAGTCGACTCTACCTAAGGGCCAGAGCGCTCCTCTCTCTCTTTTTCTTCTACATGAGCAGGCATGCAAATACGTATGCGAATGTGGGAGTGGTATGCAACATGCCTAGATTCATATGACATTTTTTTTGTTAGATATGGTTGTTGAATCAATTCCCCATCATTTTACGTTCGATCTATGCATGGACGTGCATGTAGAAATTAGGAAGGGCCCAAGGGAAAAGCTGGAGAGGGAGGCAGGTCGATCTGCTCCCTTTACAACAGCAAAAGAAGGGGAGAGGTGGCCAAGACAGGAGGTGCTGATCAAAGGGGTCGACCCCTGCATGAAGTAGAGTCGAGCATGAAGTAGAGTCGAGCCGTGACTACAAAGCTCGAATTTATTAAATCCAAGGATAGATCTTCATAAAGCAAAGCTCAGAGTGCCCACGTGGGTTCAAATTCAAATTATTGGCACGTGATCCAAGGCCACTTGATTTTTAGGAAGAGGCAAATTCTCTACTCTATAAATTGAAGCGTTCTCCTTCGAAGGTCCATGCTGTTGTGAGAAGTGTAGTTGCTGTTGCCGAGAGAAGAGAGGGTTGTGTAGGAGAGTTCCAGAGAAAAATTGAGTACTTAGGGTCGAAGAGAATTTAGAGAGAAAGGCTGATTGATGAAAAGGAAAGAGAAGGAGCTTGAGAGCCTGTTTCTAAAGCAAGTAGATTCAGTTCATGAATAGAAAGATATGAGAGCAGCAAGAGTTTCATTGAAGATCTGATTGAGTGTATTTGGCTTCTGGGTTTTCACTTCCCTCATTGGTCACCTTATCCGATCACATTTTAACCCACGGAATGATGGTGCCCCTAGTAGGCTACTCCTCGGGGTTTCCTATTTGTTTGGGTCTGTCGGTCGTCATTGTGCCACCCGACTCTAAGGGGCTTAATCCGTCACGTGAGTATGTCTCCGCTTTCCCCCCGCAATCCCCCAAGGATGGGGAGATGCTGCCCAATTTTCACCGTGTTTTAACCATTAAGTTACCCTCACGATTCGAACTAAAGAAATCATGCTTTCGAAAGAATGAACCTCTGTGCTCGAGTATGAACCTCGCACGAATGCATGACTCTGCTTCTGGAGAGCCTGGGATTCTAACTCAATAAACAATTAACACAATTAACTCCAAAATCCTCAAAAACATTTCAATAAGTCAAAATAAACTCAAAAATACATAAAAAAACCCTTAAACTGGCGCACACCTAAACCGGTGCACCCTAATACGGCGTGGTATCCTCCCGCGCCAGATTAACATTAGACTCAAACTCACAGTCTTTTGGTTGGCCTCTACCCGGTGCGCCTTAATCCGGCGCACCCCAAACCAGCCGCGCCGGTGAAGGCTTTTGCTCTTGGCCATGTCGTTTAGCCTCTTTACCCATGCTTCACCACGTCGGGGAACCTTTTGCCTACGCTAGCCATGCCGATTTTGATCTATATCCCCTCCTTCGTGCCGTTTTAACCTGTCGTTCATCTTCGGGGTGATCTCTGCCTCCTCTGGCCAGAGCTAATGAACTTGATCAATCATAAATCAAATAAAAGGGACTACTTAAGTCTGAATTGCCTATCTTCGTAGTTCTATTACCATGCTTTAGCATATCCACAAATGCCATGTTAGTGCATGCTTGCTTTCATGGACCCTCGGTATATAAAATGGCACTGGCGGAAGGTCGGGTTACGCTTGACTGGAAGCTTTCGCTATGCGTGATGGTGATCTTTGGACCTATGTTCTCCGCCACGTATCGAGGATTCCAACTTAACAAACCACGCCTGTTCGGCATGATAAATGAATCATTCCATGTGACTTCGTCATGTGCATTCTTTTACATCTCATTTAGGCCTCGGATGGTTCAATATCTCGGTAATTAATCAAAAGTTTTTCCTCCTCATGGGGGATGTAATTAACGTTATAGCCTTTATGGTATGGCAGATTACTGGTCCCGACACGAATCTCACAGTCACCCAATAAGGGTCAGATTGAGCGCATAATAAATCTGCCACTCATGTGGCTGACAGGCCTGCGCGGTCAACCAGCCAATTAATTATGGGTTAATTAATTGGTTCATCGACCTAAATAAATAAACAAATACCAGAAAAGAGAAATAAAAATAAACCATCAAACATATGTTTGAAAATCACATTGAAACTTGGGTCTTACCTTGTGTGAATCATATCAAATTTTGTAAAAAAATCACTTAATTCACCAAGGTTCGACTAAGAAAAATCAAGCGTAACATTCCAACTTGTTTGCTATTCTTGCAAATCACTTTGATTGAATATTGATTATTTACATGATGTTTCACTTTGATAATCAAACCATGTTAAATGCCAATTATAATCATGAGGATGCACAACGGAGCACATCCTACACTCCTCAATTTCAACATGTTCATTATTTTCTCACCACAATTCTTTCAAGGGACCACATCCTCCTTCACATGGTCTTGCCCGACCTGTGGGCAATTTCCAATCTCATGGTCCCTCGCCTCAATCGTGAGTCGCTCTTCCCTCGGGACCGTCTCCTCCCCACGACAAGAAGGTCTCCCAAATTTTACATGCCATAGATCATCTCATCCCTCAACAAATCTAAACCCTTAAGGCCGTTGTTGAGGGTGCATCTCATTCATCTCATCCTCCTTCCACTCCCATTCGGGTGGCCCGTCACTCGCCTCCCTCTTCCATTCATACTCCTCTTTGGGTGGTTCATCACCCACCTCCTTCCATTTCTCCTCTTTCACGGCCCCAAGGCCCTTTTATTCCTTACAACCCAGCCCGAACGGGTCCTCCTTCGGGTCAGTTTGTTAATCCACCACCACGGCATCTTATGCGGCCCCTCCTTCAAGGTCACTATGCCAACCCTCCACTCTTCAAATTACACCCCTCCAATAGACCCTCCTTGACAAAGTCGCTTCGTTGGAGGACCAATTGAAGAGGGTTACAAGCACGTGACCCACTACTCCTCCTCCTTCTCCAGTCAATCCTCTTCATACTTTTATGAATAACATCACTAAGATGGAAAGAGATTGGAAGGATAGGAGAGACGATAATGATGGCATCAACATATGTGAGCAAGAGCCGACACAAAATTCTCCACATTACATTTCATCACCCATCAATATGCCTCCACTACGGCGTCCACTTGAGTCTAATGATGAAGAATTGAGGACAGCACGTCAAGATGAAGTTTTGCAGCATCCCTTCCGAGTTTCCTTCGTTTTCCTCTCCCTCCACTACCACCAGATGAACCCCCTGCTCAAGATGATGCCACTGTCCCCGATCCAACCCCCATTTTTTAGAGCTATTGGTGTTACGACGATGGGTCGATACTCCAATCACCCACACCGACGCACCAAGATCCGTCTCCTACCCCTAACACCTCTCGCCCCATCTGGCATTTTCTACGCACCAAACCTTCTCCTTTCACTCCTCCCATTATACCTCTTTTAAGCACTACACCATCAACCTCCACAACACCGGCCTCCGCTGAACCTCCCACTAAACCTCCACCAATTTCCCCCCTAGGTTCTCTCTCTACTCTTCCCCCCTAGGTTCTCACTTTCTCACTCCTTATCTCCCTTCTTTTCCTCCCTCCAGTAGGATCTCTCTCTCTCTCTCTCTCCTTATCTCTCTTCTTTTATTCCCTCCAGTAGGATCTCTTTCTCTCTCTTTCCCTCTCTCTTTTCTTTCCCCCCTCTAGTAAGATCTCTTTCTCTCTCTTTCCCTCTCTCTTCTTCCGCCCTAGGATCTCTCTCTCCTTATCTCTCCTCTCTTTGTCCCTCCCCCGTCGGGTCTCTCTATTCCTCTTCTCTCCCCCCCATAGTAGATCTCTCTCTCTTTCATCTCCCTTCTTTCTCCCTGTTCACTCACCACACCCCGTAGGCTCTCTCTCTCCCTCTCCCTCTCTCTTTTCTGCTCCCTCCCTCTCTCACCGATTTTCCTCACTCCCTCTCCATCTTCTCATCGTCCCCTCTCTCCCTTCTCACAGCACGCTGCACACACTATCTCACCATTGTGTCGACGCTCCCCTCCCGTACATCGACACCCCTCTCTCGCTCCCTCTCTTCTACACGCACACACACTACCTCCGCCGGCGCCTGTCGTCTCTTCTGCCTGCTAACCCCCTTTGCATCCACCGGACCCACCATCCTTCACTATCACTCTGCGCACCCACCGCTGGTCACCACCCCCTCTCCCCTGTGTGCCACACCCTCTCTCGCCGCATTTCTCTCCACGCTAACCACCCTCTACTTTTCTTGTCCGTGACCATCACCCCGCTCCTCCGTCGTCTATCGCACTGGCCTCTGCCATCCTCTCCCTCGCTCGTCTGCGCGCACACATCCCTGCACTGCGTTCTCTCCTCCTCTCCCTCTCTCCCTACAAACACACGCACATCCCATGCACCCCCTCCCCCCTCCGTATCCATTCTCCCACTTTCTCTCTCTTCTTGCCCTCTCTCTTTCTCTCACCCCTCCGTCTCTTCTCTCTCTGCCTCTCTCTTCTCAACCCATACACACGTTAATTTTTTTATTTTTTTCCTTTTATTTAATTATCACTTTCCACTTTTATCTTTTTTTCTCTCTATATCTCTCTACTTTCTCTCTCTATTCCCTCCCTCTAACCCCACCAAAGATGGAGCATGATGGGCATCCTCAGCTCCGAACCTCGCCACATCAATAGGGAAAGATGGTATACGAGCCCCCACAATCGCCTCCACTCGTGCCAACAGAATCATCCCCTATCCACGTGTCGCTCGACAATTCGTACCCATATGTCGTGCGCTGGCATCACTTCCCTGGTGAAAAATTTGGTTCCATAGGTGATGTAACATCCCAGAGTTCAGGGTACCGATAACTCGATAACATCGAATTACCGCCACCAAGAACTAGGGACGCTGGAATGTCGAGAAACGACACTCAGACACCGCCCTAGGACATGTACCTAAGACAGACAGACACGAGACAAGCCATCATGGCCAACGAATGAGACAACGGACAAGACTCACTAGGCGGTCAGAAGAAGGCTGCTCGGTGAAATGAACGGTCTAGATGGAAGCCATTCGAAGAGGGATGAACGGTCTGTAACGGACCACTCAAGGGGGATGAACGGTTGGGGGCCAACCGCTCAAAAGAACTGACCCCTGGACACTAAAATGGATGGACAGTTAGGGCTGGGCTGCCCAAAGGCTAGCGCAGTTAAGGAGTAGCCCCTTAAGCCAACCGACCTACTACAGTGTCGGTCAGAACGATTTTGACTAAACCGCCTATCTGAATCGACACAAAACTACTTACCAAAAGTCAACTGGGATAAGCAGTCAGGACCTGGCCACTCAACCCAACGGGAAAGATGAACGGCTGAGGGCCAGCCGCTCACAGAGGGATGGGTGGACCACTCTTGGCCGCTCAAGCCCCAGAGCAGTCTATCGACTGACCACTCAACCTGAAACCGAGACATGATAAACGGTCTGAAACCAGCCGCCCATGCACCTTAAGTGGTTGCCATTGAACCGTGAAGGCGTTACGGTGAGCAAACCAAGGGGTTCATCCGATCGTGGCCTTTCCACACCCCGTTTGTGCCGAAACGAAGGGGATACAACCACAATCACCCTGACAATCACATAGACTCCGATCGGAGTCAAAATGACGCACGAATCGCGAGAAATGGATGATTCTAACAAAATCACCCAAATGTGATTAACAAGGTTCCCGGCTTCCTACTGGCCCTGATAGACCACCATTCGACACGAAATTAGTATCAATGGAACGCAGACATTCCAGGGAGTCGAACGGTACTAACCGTTCCAAAAATCATCACCAACTTTTGGCGAAGCCTACGAACTCTCAAAAATCACAATGAGCCTAAACTCGTTCGTTCTCGCACCGTAGAGCGTAAAATCGCGAGAAAAGGTGCAGGAAAGGTAGGTGATCCATCTCCCTACCTCCATCGAAGAAACCATGCTCCGAAGCGACTAATCCATGCCGAAAACTGCCCGAAATATGAATGACGCCTTCTCGAAATCCACCGAGGGATCGCGCCCCGCCACGCTCAAATCGACGCTCCATCCCGTGAACCGATCACCCCAACGCATCCCCGCCTTGGTCAGCTCTGCAACGGTGTGCGCCCCGCGCCGAACGGACCAGAGACGAGAGAGAACAGAGAGAGAGAGAACAAGATGAGAGAAATGAGGGAGGAGAGATAGTGAGGTGGTTTAAATAGAAGGAAAATTAGGAATTTTCCTAATTTATGAAAATTTTGATTTTTGAGCCAAAAATCCACGATGATGGCGAGGGTCCGAGGTGGGACCCAAACATTCTAGAGGACCTAGTGGGCTTAGGTTGACCCCTAAGGATCTGTGATTCCCAACTTTGTGGGGAGCCGACACGCTGGGGCATGGGTTTGGGTGGCACTCGCTCACGGTCCGCGATGGCACACTAGAAGTGGTGTGCAAGTCCGGGCTCTCATTTCACCATCTGACAGGGATTCAAAGGTGATACTAAACTAGCAAAGCATGCAACCAGCCAAGGTTACCAGATGCTCACCTGACCGGTGTGAAAACACTGATCCCGATTAGAGATGAGGGTGAGTCGGGAAGCGTGGGCACACGTCGACACGTTGCATCGGTGATGCTTGACCTGAAACAAATTGATTACAACACTACCCCTCGCATAGGAGGGGGGATCTCGGGGTGGGGGTTAAGAGCTTTACATCAAAACACTACCTCCACGAAGGGAGGGACTGTAAGCTTGCCAGGCGGGGAGGGGAAATGGAGCTAGAAGCCGTCATGCCCAGCTCCGCTGGTGCTACCAGCTTCTTGAACCGCCGGATAGACAGTCGAAGATGGTGCCGCCACGGTCTCTACCGTCTGCAGAATAGGCTGCAACTGGTGCCGAAATTTTTTGACCCGACCCAGGAGGACGCCTGATGTTTCTTGGAATTTCCTGACGAGGTCACTGGCCGGGGTAGGGTCTGGAGTAGAGCTGAACTGCTCTAGTTCTGGTTGCTCCCGGAGTGATACTGCTAGAAGGTGGGGGTGCCACAAACAGTCCCGTGCTCTGCTGAAGGTGAGACCAGAGCCGTTGCGACCGTGGTCAAGTCTTCTTCGATCTGGGACCAATGTTGTTGTCGACAAACATTGGAGCTGATCAAGAGATCTAGAACAGTGGAGGTGGGTCAGTTCAGACTCAGGGAAGCTGACCTGGCGAACCTTAGAGGGAAAATTTGGAACTTTTGATGTCGAGCTCCAAAATTAGTTCTGCTTGTTGGAGATGGAAGAGGACTTGAAGTAGAAGCCCTCAGCCAAGTTTCACACCCACAGCTTATCAGGAACGGCTGTGGTTGCACTAGAACTTGGGCTCTGGTTCTCTATCAGAGTAGTCCTGCGTAGCTTGGGGAGAACGGCTCCCTTGGGAGGCTCGGAGCTTGGATGGACGCGCGACCACCTATGTTGTGAAACTAACTTGACGATATTTCTAGCAATGTAGAGCATGCCACCTGCAGATGCGTGGTGACTCTGGGGTAGGCTCTGAACTCAACCCTTGACTGCTGCCTGTGAACTGGGATGAGCAGGGTGGTGATAGGTGATGGGAAATGGGGGTAGATGGGGTGCGAAATGAGGTGGAAGAGGGTGGAGGCAACCCTAGTTGTGAGGGGGTCTTGGTCGGAGAGATTGAGAGAATATTTTCTATATTGTTTTAATTTCATTCCATCATACTTTAAATCTTATAATCATTTTAATTTCACTGCATTGAGTTTAAAATCTGTAATTTTGATTGGGGGACAATTCAACCCCCCCTTCTTGTCCGCATATATTATTAGTCTGGGCCAACAACTTAAGACAGGGTCCGTCCCGGTCAAGCAACAGTTAAGACGTTTCCACCTGAATATGACATTAGAGATGAAAAAAGAGGTCGATAAGCTCCATAAGTCTAGATTTGTTAGAGTCGTCCTCTACCCCAACTCGGTGGCTAACATTATTTCAGTTATGAAAAAGGATGGAAAAGTAAGGATTTACATAGATTTCTGGGATCTCAACCGTGCATGTCCTAAAGATGATTTCCCCCTTCCTCACATAGATTTTCTAATTGATAGTACGGTAGGGTACGACACTCTCTCTTTTATGGATGGCTTTTCTGGTTATAATCAAATCCACTTGGCTGAGGAGGACCAAGAAAAAACTTCATTCACTATGCCTTGGGGAACATATTATTATGTGGTCATGTCTTTCGGACTTAAGAATGTCAGAGCCACCTATCAGAGGGCTATGATGGCTATTTTTCATGATATGATCCACATTTTTATTGAGGTGTATGTCGATGACCTGGTAGTAAAATCAAGGATGGGGATCGAACATCCTAGGGTTCTAGCTAAGGTCTTGCAATGAGCACGAGAATATCAGTTAAAATTGAACCCTAAGAAATGTCTGTTTGGTGTTTCGTCTAGAAAATTGCTGGGTTTCATTGTTAGCACGACGGGTATTGAGATCGATCCCAACAAGGCGAGGGCAATAAGAGATATGCCTCATCCCAAGAATTTGAAAGAAGTTCAAGGATTAATTAGGAGGTTAAAATTTATCTACCGATTTGTCTCCCAGCATTCACAAAGGTGTAGGACGTTCTATGAGCTTACCAAGCCGAGAGTCAAGTTTAATTGGGATGACAAGTGTCAGGCAGCTTTTGACGGACTAAAGGACTATCTATCAAATCCTCTTGTCCTGAGGCCGCCAAGTCCAAGCAAATCACTTGTTCTCTACATTTTCGTCCCAGATGACTCAGCAGGTGCTGTCCTCGCACAAGTTGATGAAGAAGGTAAGGAGAGGGCAGCCTACTACTTGTCAAAGCTTCTCAACCCCTATGGGCAGAAGTATACGGCTATGGAGAAGACCTACGCAGCTTTAGTCGAGGTAGTTCAGAAATTAAAACATTACTTCTTAGCTCATGAGGTCCATCTCATTGCTCGCATGAATCCCATAAAATCCCTCCTTGAAAAATCTGTCCTCCCTGACCGATTAGCATGATGGCAAAGCTTCCTCTCCCAGTTCCGTATATGTTATAAAGAATGCTGACTCTGTGTATGTATATGCAAGTATGCTGACCCACTTATCGCATGTTGACCATTCTGTGAAGAGATTATGTCAAATGTAAACCTTTAATCCGTGCATGTCTAAGGCAAAGAATGCTCCTTTTGTTGTTAAGCTTTTGATTCCAGTCCATGCTACAGGTTTATGATACATACTTATGCCTATAAGATCATGTTGTAAGTTTAAGTTTCTACTGTGATATTCCCAGTTGCTATGTCTAGATTACCTATTTTCATCCTTGGTCTCAACAACTTTGGACGGTGGTATGGGACACCCCAATTACTATTCCACTTGTACTTACCTGATTAAATGTTATTGAGATCTTTCTGATGATGGTTTTTGGATCATGTAGTGCACTTAATATTATTGCACCACATGTAAGGCTAGATTTCATAAGTAACTAGACACCCATTTTAAAGCATGAATGTATAAATCTAGTTTCTGGTAGATGAATGCGATAGTGGTGTTAATAGTCCTACTGAGTCTTCGTACTCAGGCAGTTCTTTAATTTTTTTTAGGTGCTGGTCCGGTGGTAGAGTAGGCGATTGGGGTTGCAACGCTGCGGTGTGGTTTTTGTAGGTGAGCGGCTAGTTGTAGTGACTCACGATGCATTGGGCAGAGCTATCTAGAGTCCCTTGACTTGTAATTTGTCCTAGTCACCCGAGAGGGATTCTATACTTTGACACTTCTATATTAATTATGGATTATGGATGAGAAACATTCCTTGTTTATTTATTTTCATAATGTGTAGTTAACATGATGGTTTTATGTCGTGGATTATTTGTGGTCATATTACGCAGGTACTAATACTCTCAGATATAGACACCAATTTTTAACCCATAAGTTGAGCCATTTCTCTTGTTCATATTAATAATGTCCTATTGTGTACATTGTGTTTTGATGATGTCTAACTATAAGTCATTAGCAAGTCAATTTGAGAAAACTTGAAGCAACTTCTTTTATGACTGGCTGCATGTGAAGAATTTGACTAAGTGTTCATTACATGTAGATTCAATTCAAAGTAAAGCTGGCTTAATCCAAAGACAGATCGACTCACAGATAAGATAGGTCAACTCACTATTTGTTTAAGTCGACAGACTTCACATCACAGTGGTTGGCTGATTGACCGACAGGAAGGGTCCGGTCGACTGATTTTTTCATAAATGAAAAGATTAGGAAGTTATAGGTTTCAGTCAACTGATACTTGAATTCGGTCGACCGACTGGGTAGTCGACCAACTTGTCAAGAAGGGCTTTTGATTTGCTGAAATGAAGTTTCAGGAGCATACTACAAGAGTGTGTCGACCTACTTCATGAGTGCTTCGACCTACATGCTTACAAAAATCAGAACAGCCAGAGCGAACAACTAAGTGTGTTGACACAAGTCTTTCAATGCGTCGACACACCTTCAAATCCAATACCAATTATACCGGGAACTCTCTTCAGGCTGTGTCAACACCATCCTCTCTGTGTGTCGACATAGGATTGATTCCAGAAGCAGCTTCAAGAGCATATTACAAGGTGCATTGACACACACATCAGGGTGCGTCGACACATACATGTCTGGCTTGCAGTCCAGCATGCGCAGGTGGTGAGGTGCGTCGACACACTCCACTAAGTGCGTCGACACACCTGAAGCAAGCCGACTAAAGGGTGAGACTAAGTCGACTCAGAAGGACATCCAACATTATGCTTCACACTCTGAAAAGAACAAGTTGACTCAAAGCGCTAACCAAGTCAACTCATAATGGTACTCTTGCAGACTTCGAGCAAGGTCAACTAGTCTTGTGTTTATTTACTCCAAGTCAATGGCTAACACCTCCAGGACACGCACCTCAAGGTCTAAAAAAGGTCCTAGGACAAAGAACCTTCCTTTTTTACAATGGACCAATCAGATTACATCTCTGAAAAGGTCCAAGGACAAAGATCCTTCCTTTTTATCATAAGCCAGTCAATTTACTTTTGTGAAAAGGACCTGCCAGAAAATAGATCTGGAATAAGGACACTTTCCATGGTTCTTCTTTTTTATCAAGGACCAATCAGATGGCAGCTTCTATAAGAACCAATCACAAAATAGATCTGAGAAAGAAGCACTCTTCATGTCTTTCTTCTATAAATATGGACATATCGCCCTAGAGAAGAAGGGAGAGCGGGAAGAGCTAAGACGCCCTGAGCTTGTTTGAAGAACACCTGAAGTGAGTTGGCCCGTGTGATTCCAAAGCCAAGAGGGAAGTACTGAGAGCACCTTGAGAGAATCCACCTCCTCATTACTGCCTGGCCATTGAATAAGAGAGAGAAACTTTACAGCTATAGACCTGAGTCCAGACCTCTGTTGTTCAGCTTCTTGACTTCTATCAGAAGCTACATTTCAGTCTCCTATCTGGAGTTTTTGTTTTTTAGATTTCTCTTCTGCTTTTCCGTGTGTGGTTGCTAAGATTTCAGCATTTTTCCAGTACCTTGTTCTAGGGACCAGAGTGTGTTTTGGCTACTATGCAGCCGTGTGTGGTCGAGGAGCTTGCTCCTCGTGCAAGCTGTTTGTCAGCGCTTGTAGCGGACTAGCTCCACATCTGTGTGTGCGGTTTCCTTTGGCCAAGTGTGAAAGTCTCACCAGGTTGGTGAGGGGTAGATGTAGGTCTACTAGATAGTAGCCGAATCACCTTAAAAAACCATGAGCATTGGTTTGCTGTGGTGTATTCCTTCTCTTCTATCTCCTTCACAGGTGCAATCATCTAGGTAGTGCGTCTCACCATATTCTACTCTCGAACAACACGTTTTCTAGTCTACAACTGAGCTCAAGTTGTTCAATCAAGTTCACTACATTCTACATTGTTTTTAGATGGTCAAGTATTGTTGATGGGGATCTATTCATCCCCTCTCTAGATCCACTCATACCACTCATCAATTGGTATCAGAGTAGGTTCCCTAGAGATGTGGTCCAATGATCAGGGAAGATCTGATGGGAACATCCCTCGCAGCTTTAAAGCTGAGGGTCACTCTATCAATCAACCCCCATTCTTTGATGGGATAAATTATACATACTGGAAAAATTGGATGGAGGTTTTTCCTCGTGCCCAGGATCACCAAATTTGGCAGGTAGTGAGTTGAGGTCCCTTTGAACTACTTGAAGATGAGAACACCTGGACCGCTGACCAAATCAAGAAGTCCATGGTTGACTGGAGCGTGATGAACGTAATGCAAAGCGCCATCCATCCTACAGAATACTCTAGTCAACTTGCAAATCGATAAAAGAAATGTGAGATTGGCTACAGTTGATCTATGAAAGAACTTTCGAGGTAAGGGCCACCAAGGTTAGCATGTTGATCTCTGACTATGAAATGTTCATAATGAGACTAGACGAATCTATTTCTGAAATGTATGCTAGACTTACTCAACTAACATACTGTCTAAAATCCTTAGGTAAAGAATATTCTGACAGTGAACTTGTTAGAAAGATATTGAGATCTCTCACACTAGCGTGGCACACTAAGGCCACCATGATTGAAGACTCGAAAGACCTGTCCGTGATGACAATTGATGGATTGATAGGATTGCTCATGACATATGAGCTTAATCTAAGAAGGAACGAGGAAGATCACAAGAAAAATAGGCTAGTGGCTCTCAAGGTCTTTGAGAGCACCGATGAGTCCGATGAGGACGATGAAGATGACCTTCAAGTCTCTTCTCAACCCTCTCATCTTCTTTAGATAGATTTATTTCACTTTCATGCACTTTTATTTTCCTTTAGCATAGATCCACTCCAAATTGGTTTCTTCTCAAATATAAGGGTTTTTAAACTTAATCATAATTTAAAATACTTCCTCCTCATGGGATCGACCCGTATTCACCACTCTACTTGATTTTAAATCTTCTTAGTGAGTGAGTGCAGTTAAATATTTTGAAATTGTGGCACGACATTATTTTCAACGACTAGTGTTTGTGGCTATCAACTACCTCGCCAACTCTCTCTAATACTTCAAATGGACCAATGTACCTTGGCGTAAGCCTACACTTAACACCAAATCTTCTAATGCCTCATCCTGGGGAAACCTGAAGAAAGACATGGTCACCGACTTGGATCTCTAGGTCTCTTCTTCTAGTATCGACATAAGTCTTTTGTATAGACTGAGCCGTCTTAAGTCTTTCTCTGATCAGTTGCACCTTCTCAGTCGTATCCCTTACAAAATTTAGGCCTAGAAGTTACCTTTCCCCAACTTTATCCCAACATATTGGTGAGCGACAACTCCTTCCATACAATACTTCAAAGGGTGCCAATTGAATACTTGCATGATAACTGTTATTATAAGCAAATTCAATCAGAGGCAAGTGGTCATGCCAGCTCCCACCGAAATCAATAACACAAGCTCGTAGCATGTCTTCCATGACTTGATTCGTTCTCTCGGTTTGACCATCTGTTTGGGGATAAAAAGTAATGCTGAAATTGAGTCTCATCCCCAAGGAGTGTTGTAGACCCTTCCAAAAGTGAGAAGTGAAACACGGGTCTCAGTCAGACGCGATCAAAACAGGAACTCCATGTAATCTGACCACCTCTTTGATGTATAAGGTAGCTAGAACATCAATCGACCAACAACTCTTTATAGGTAAGAAGTGTGCCGACTTGGTTAGTCGATCTACCCATATTCCATCATGTCTGCCTTTAGACTTAGGCAAGCCCATGATGAAATCCATTCTAATATCTTCCCATTTCCACTTGGGAATGTCGAGAGGATGTAGTTTACCAGTGGACTTTTGGTGTTCTGCTTTTACTTGTTGACATGTAAGACAATAAGACACAAAGTCTGCTACCTCCCTTTTCATATTGGGCCGCCAAAAAGTCCATTTCGAGTCCCAGTACATCTTGGTTGCTCCAGGGTGTATGGTGTACCTTGATCGGTGAGCTTCTTCTAAGATCTTACGCTTTAATTTCGGGCAGTTTGGCATGACAATCCTCTGATGAAATAATATTCTTCCATCAGATGCCAGTTTGAAATCTGGTCATTCCTCTAGCTTTCCTTTTATCTCCACTAGCACTGGGTCTTCATCTTGTAGCCCTTTGATTCCAGCCCAGGACCGCTATGCTTCACAGAACTCAGGTAAATCCATAAGAAAATGAGACTATAACGCACCAGGGCAGGCGCGCTATAGGACTGTAATGCATGAGATCAGGGGCGTTAAAGTCAACAGGCATACCACACGTTGATAAGGGCTATAACGCACCAGGGGTGGGGTGTTATAAGAACATGACGCACCTCCCATGGGCCGTTATGCCCGCCAAAATGATTAGAATCCACAGGTAAACACGGTATATAACGCACCAAGAGTGGGGCGTCATATGCATTTTTATGCACAGGGACAGGGGTGTAAAAGGCACCAGACCTTTAACTCAACACATAGGGACTATAATGCACCAGGTGAGGCGCGTTAAAGCCACCCGAACATGAAAATCCACAGAAAAATCAGTACACGGATGATATAACGCACCTCTAGGGGTGCGTCAAATGACCATAACGCACCGGGGGTGGCGCGTTATGTCACTTGGGTTTCGTGACTCCGGAGGTCGGAATTGAAACCCCCTCCCGACCGATCGAAATCGACGGGGGACGCGGCAAAACACAAAACCAAATGAACCTGCCAAGCCATACCGAGATTCCAAGCCTAAGCATGCCACTAGAATTGAAATACGATGCCCATGGATATAATTCAAGCATTAAAAGATAATTTCAGGCATTAAAAGATTAAAAATGAACTAATTAGGAAAATGCACGAAATATGAGGTAAAGGACATCGGACCACGGTGCAAGTGGTACCGACGGTGTCCTAACGAAGTAAGGAATCCATCCCCCGACCTGGATGACGACAGAAATGGCGATTCGGTGTCGATCTGACGAAAGGGCGATGTGGCATCTCCCGACCAGGCTCGACTCCATGCTCCGCGAATCGAGGAAAGGTGGGCGTCAACGCGATCCTCGCGACACGACCAATTCAACGGTACCTCTCCAGCTTCGATTAATGGCCGTCTGGACTAGAAATCGAGAGTGGCACGTAAATCAAGAAATTAACCCCAAAAACACCCAAAATAAGAATTACACAAAAAATGAGAAAGATGGCAACGGATGGCGACGCAGAAGGCGTCAACGGATTCCTAGCGAGATGAGGAGTCTGTTCCCCTACCTCTTGCACGGTGAAGACCGCGAATCGTTGCAGATCAGGCGACTGGGGCCACGTCGTCCTTCCGCTCACACGTGTCTCCACGCTCTACGATCCGAGGGAAGAAGGGTACTGGCGCGATCCTCACGTCGAGCCCATCCCGTCGTGATGGGGGCATCTCTCGCCCTTCATATTTTTTCAAGACCCCGGTTGCTTGCCAGCATGGCTCCATTATATCCGTCATATTTTTTTGAGTCGAGTCGTGTAATTTTCATATTTTATTTGAGTCTTATGGACCCAAGGCAACTGTCCATCCCGTGAGTTTTGACCGTTGCTTGTGACCGTTGCATAGTGCACTGGGGTGTGCGGCCAGGGTCTAGCCGCATGGCCCTTCGTGCGGCTAGGGACTGTCCGTACGTCACCTGGTGCCGTTGGCAGATGGTGCGGCTAGGGTTGGTCCGCACATGCCTTGTGCGGTGAAGTCCTAGCTGCCTTTCCCATGTGCGAGTAGGGTCCAGCCACACTTGTGTTTTGCCATTGGAGGAGGTACGGCCGTGTTGGACCATCCATCCCCCTGGTACGACTGAGAGTCAGCCGTTCCTCTTTGTGCGGCCCTGGACTGACCGCCCTTTGGCAGGCAAGTGCAGCCAGTCGTGCGATCGCTTATCTCCATGAGTGGCTCGAGACCAACCGCGCTTCCCGTGAGTTCCTAACCATTGTTTGTTACCGTTACACAGTGTTCGGGGTCAGTGGCTAGGGGATAGCTGTGTGTCCCCATGAGCGGCCACGTTCTGGCCATTCGTGTTTCTTTCCATTGGGTTGATGAACGGCCAGGTTGGACCGTCCTTCTCCCACGCGCGGCTACGGCTTAGCCGTGCATCCTTGAGCAGCCAATGATGGGCTGTTCATCATCTGAGGCCTAGTCAGTGGTTTCTTCCGTGCCGATTTGAGTCCCGGATGAGCGGACCTCGATCCACATGCTGACTCGTGGTCCAACTGATGCTAGGCATCATGTGGGGACCATGTGTGGGGTGCCGTGGGGGGTCCCGGGATGTGGCATCTTCGGCTTACGTCACCATGAGTCAGTGTTGTACGAGGAGTGATCCTTATACTTGTCTACCTCTAGAGTCATTTTTCGTGACTTGTGAGTCCATTCTTCTGGTGACACGTCCACTAGTCGTACCCTTCTTAGGGCACGCGTGTGCTGACCCACCCGGGAATGGTGGAGCGACTGACCCGAGTGAGACGGTGAGTAGGCTGGTTACCATAGGGCCCCCACGTACAGTCGAGTTCGGGCTTAGGGGAAATTACTAGCTAAAGGACAGGCCTAGGGCGTATGTCTGAGTGTGCACACGAGACTGAGGGTGTCGGACCCGCGCTGATGAGCGCGACCTCAGCTAGTCCTTATTTTGGTGGTACTTTTGGTTACTGTGCGTGTCTGACTCTCGCGCCCAGGGCGTTGTAGCTAGACACTTGTGACGCGGTGTAAGACGTCAGGGGATGTATCTGGTCATTCTTCTAGTAGGTGGTGCTCCTGTCTACTGGCAGGTATGGACTCGAGTTTTGACGGATCGAGGTTCAGTAGTACGGTACTGTTAGAATAGATGATTTTCCCGTTTATTTATTCCCACTTGTTGGTTCTACCATACTCCTGCTAGGTAGGGCACTTTCCTGGGTTCGGAGCTCAAACCATTGGGCCTCCAAGGCCCTCCTCTCCTCCCTCTCAGCCAATCACTCGGCTCTCCCTCTTTCTTTGTCTCTTTCCCTCTCCGCCTATTCTCTCTCTCTCTATCTTCCCTTTCCAACTGAAGGGTGATCCTCAGCTCTACAGCATCCCATGAAAAGTCATCATCTGGATAATGCCACAATTCTTCCTCTAGCTCCACTATGCTTCCCCATGCGTGGCATGGGCAAGTGGCTCTTGCACCTCTTTCATCTGCCATGTCTACCATCTCAGATATGTGGCAAAGCATGAATAAAAAAAATTCAATAGTGAAACCCTCACCTGTGTAGAAAGTATTCCTTCTGCCTCTGTAACATGCTGTATGGCATGAGCAAGCTGCTCGTGAAATAAATCAAACTTCGAGGTGGGGATCCATAAACTGGAAGAGACGTCGTCTGCCCAAATTGTTGATCAGGCTGCGTCGAGCTGGGAGTGCTACAACACACATGAGGTGACACCGGGGGCTCAGCACCAGGAATCTAGGGCTATAACTAGGACCATGTGCATGCAGGCTTACCAAGGAACTCAAAGCTACATGGGTGTCATACAGCTATAGTTCTTTGTCTGCCAGCCGAGCTTGCAAGTTCGCTATCATAGTGTCGTGGGCATCCTGCAGCCAGAGCACAAGGGTTAACACTAAAAAAAAATAAGAAGAACAAAAAAAAACATACACAAAAAATACATTCACCTCCACAAGCCCCCTAGGATGGAGTCACTCTACATACATCACCCTATAGAGGTGCATGTAATCCTCACTGTCCTGCACATGCGACTCTACGAGCGTGCCACCCCATTGTGAGTCTTCATACTGTTCAGGGAAGCGCACTCGCCAATCAACAGAGGTTGCTGGCCCACGTGTCTTTTTCCCAATGTGGGGTGGGACAGTCATATCTACTCATTCCTGGGTAAGTCCTAGGGTCCTCATGGCCAATCGTAGCCGAAGTGAATCGATTTCATTCAGATAATGAATCCAGAGGTCCCGTCCAAATCGAGCACGGCTTGTTATAACCCATGGCTAGTCGGCATCAATCATGCTCGCATAAGGCCTCTAGATCACCTAGTCAAGTCATGCACATCTTCTTAGTAAAACAAAAAAATAAAAGAAAAATAACAACAACAAAATAATAGTAACCACCATCCCTGTGGGGAACTCTTGCAGCTCGTATCTTAACACCATCAACTGGTAGGATAGAGGGGCTGGGCTCATGATGGGCTGCCACCGTCTAGATAGTGGCACCGCCGCTGAATGCCAATGACGAGCCCTTCCCATTGGGAGGTAATAATAGCTCCATAACTGCGCCATCACATGTCATTGACATCATCATTAAAAATTTATGATTTTCTGGGATTGCGATGACGCCTAGTGTGTGCTGAGATGCGAAGGCCGAGGTTCTTTCTGATGCCTTCGTACGTTGTTGAGTGCGCGGTGGAAGCGTGTGGGCTGATGACCCACAAGCCGAGGATCTTTTCGTACAATTCTGGCTGGTCGAGAGAATTCCTTCTTCTCGATGTGACTCCGTCTTAGCTGCATGTGCCTAGACGTTGTCATGACCATGCCATTGTTGGTCATTTCTCTGGTTTTGGCGTGGCATTTGCAAGTGTTGGGAAAATTGTCAGCTTCCCTGCCCTCTACTTTGCATTCCTTCTCGTGGGTGTTGTGCCCCCGAGGCGTGTTCGTAATCCTTGAGATGTGTTCCCTGAGATTGTGGTTTCTCTTATCATTTTGTGATCGGTTTCAGTTGCTGTGGGTCCTTCCCTAGTGGACGGCCTGATGCATGACTCGCTCCCTGTAGTCGTGTGCTCAGCTGTCGCGTGCCTTGATATGACCTTGCTTGCATTGTGTCCCGTGGTTCTGTGTGCTGTACGAAGTCGGAATCCTATAGGTGCTGTTGTCGTTGGTTGTTGTTTTTGCCAGTACTATTTTCGTATGATTCTGCATTTATGTACTGGACCATTGTCTCATCAGTAGCTTGCTGTGCTCCTTTTCCCGGTGGAGTAGCTTGCGACTCAATCAGATGCGATATCTGAGTAAGGACTAACTTGATGCTGTGTGTGGTCTAGTGTTGTTGTTTTGCTGTCGTTCCTCCGCGTATTTGTCGATTGGCGCTCTATGTACCTGATGTTCCCTGTCTCCTTTGGCACTGGAGTCGATGATGTCGTCAGGCTATCAGCTGAGAGGACTATGTTTCCTTGTGTAAGCTGATATTGGTTGTGCCTGTCGCTTCTGTCGATTCGTTTCTCGGTGTTTGTTACTCTGGCAATCGTGTCTCCTGTCTAGTGAGACGTAAGCCGCGTTGTCTTGCTTCAGAGGTGTCGGACTTATGTTCACTTGTGATTGTGCTCACTCCCAAGCGTGTATTCGTGACAACAGTCTGACGTTGTTCCTCTGAACTCTGTTTCTCGTGTTTCGTGTATGTAATTATCGGGTTGTTCTTCCTGCCTTACCCTTGTTAGTCCTTAAATTTCGAGGACAAAATTTCTTAAAAGAGGGGAGGACTGTAACACCCCGAATCTTTGGCGGATCTTTATTGGGTCTTGCTAGATCTTTATTAGATTTTTGGATCCTTTTAGAAGAGTTTCAGACTACTTTTATAGCTCTCGAGTCGAGAACACTTCGACCCATTTACCCTTCAGTTCCTTGGCCCGTGGTCACCGTAGTCGCATTGTACTCTTTGCCAGGATCGTTTCGACTATGTTTGCGAATTTTTAGGCCGCATAAAATCGGGATGATCGAGACGGTCGAGTCGACAAATCTCACTTTAAAGTAATTTGTTTATAAATTTATGTACTATTAATTGTTGTTGGACAGCCGTTTGTGATTGTGTACCTTGACAGGGATTAACTTAAAACTTTGCATCGCCTTTTATTCCGAGCCCCCGAGCACAACCCTAATTCTAAGCGAGCCGAAGCAGGAAGGGAGGGAGGGAATCGCTGTGCGCCGTCAGCGCCCTCGAACCTTGCAGCCTCTTTCAGTACGTCTTCTTCTACTCTCTCTCCTCCCTCCTCCCCGCCCTTCCTTCTCCCTCCTTCCGTTCTTCAACGGTGTCCCGACATGGAGCATTCCGGCTCTCTGACGGTGGGAGATCGGGAATGGTTTGTGCCTTCTGCAGGATCTCTGTAGGTCTGTAATAAACCAGTAGCTTCAGGGTAGGCCCCATGTCGTACAAAGAGCAAGCCTATATATCTTAGTAGTTACTCGTCGGGTTCGTGGGTGTTCCTCCTACGATGTAAACACGCCAAGAAGTTTGGATAGTTATGATCATCCAGCACTACCCATGAGGGATGATGGGCTATCTGCACGCGTCTCTGCTACCGATGTTATGATTTTTTCTTATTTGTCAATTTTCTTGGGAAAGTTCGATCTTGTTTTGGTATTTTGTTTGGATTTAGAGCAGGTTCGCTTGATCTTTGATTGATTGCGGAGCGGGTAAGGTCGGCATATTGTTGGTTGTCTTTTAGTTGTCGCTGTACATCCGAAGAAGAAATGCGTCAATATGCCTACATTTCTGTGGCGATTGATTCACTTCTCATGGTGGCTATGTAGATGTAGGTATTGTTTTCTGCTTTGGTGGTCTGTTTTTTATTCATGACGTGCCCCCCCCCAGTTCATGTGTTATTTGCTTCTCCTATTGGTTGCTTACTTGCTGTGCTCACATGCGGTTTCCGTCGCAACACGGAAAAGGAGGTTGAAAAGATGAGATTCTGTGTTGGAATCATATGCGAGAGATTCAAATTAAAGTTGTTTGAACACCATCGGCTCGTGTGATGTGGTAGGTTTGCTTGGAAGAAGTTGAAGGCATTCAAAATATTCATCTCTCATATTTCTTTTTTTAATAATGAATACGTAAGCACTTTCAAAAGAAATAATGAAGACGCAATAAATCTTTGTGGACGGAAACTTTTCTGAGAGGTCCACTGTGCATCTTATCTTTACAATCCATAGGGCAGATATTTTTTATGCATGAGGTGATTAGAGGAAAAAATTTCAAATTTATGGCTGAAAGGCAACAGAAAAATTTTCTTCTGCCAATGGGTAGCGACAGTATTCTTTTTTAAAGGGTCAAAATAATTAACATGTCGGATTCAGGTTTCTTTAATAGTGACCAAAAGTATTTATTTGTGGCCAAATGTGATTGTCGCTAATATTATAACAATAGCGACCAAAGCGTTAGTCGCTAATATTGTCGAAATAGCGACCAACAGGTATCTGCGACCAAGTTCTTGTTCATCGCTATATAAAGAGTTTTAGCGACCAACGACATATAGCGACCAATATTTGGCACTAATTGCGACTGATATTTTGGACGCTATTGGGGTCTTCTTTAACGACCAAATTAGCTTATATCGCTAATAGTCCAAGTTTTAGCGACCAAGCATAAATATTCGTCGCTACGAGCATCAGCGAAGATGATATTGCGACCACTGATCAGCGACCTCTTTGTGGTTGCTAATTCATGTAGCGACCAATTTTTATTATGTAGCGACCAATTATTTAGGTCGCTGTAGACCAATTTTCTTGTAGTGCCAGGTGCCCTTGTCCCACCTGTGGTCATCTCATGCATATTCTAGTTCCACATGTTGTCTCGTTTCATCATATGTTGCATGTATCATTGTCCCACTTGTGGTTGTTTCGTATGTGTTATGTCGTCTCCCCTATGGTTTTCTTAGATGTCCTTGTCCTACGTATCTCTGTCTCGCTACATGTGATTTCGTTCTACACGTTGTCTTGTCCCACCATATTGTTGTCTTGTCCCACTATGTTCACCGTGCATACATGTGATCTGTTCATGCCATTGCATATGTGTTTTTTTGTATCGTTGGATTGTTTTCCATTCGTTTAATTGTTATAGCTGATCGTTATATTATCTTCATTATGTTCATGCTTGCTTATTTATGTTATTCATGTTGTGATGTCATATTAAAAATATCATAAAAATCTAAAAATGTCATTTCGCCTGCACAGGTAAATCAGGTATGGCTCTCTATCCCTACTCATTATTGCATTACTATATGGTATCTATATTATTATATTATTTCGAGAATCGACCGGTCATTCATGTGTTCCAAGATCTGACGTTCCCCTTTAACAAAAACGATGATGATCTAGGTGCACAGGTTTAATCATCAGATAGGCCGGTCAGTTGGGAGGATTAGGGAATGATGGTTCAATCACGCACGCTGTGGTTGCAGATAGTGTCTTGACTCTGATTGTTCCGGTCTAGCAATACTATTCTCAAGTACTTTCTATTTTATGCTTTCTTTGCATTCATTTTGATGATTTCTTTTATTTTAGCCTAGCATGCATCATGTCATTTAGAGCATTCACGTCTCATAATCCGTTCAAGATTTCTCCTCGACAATGGTTAGTTGCACTTCAGCTCTCTTAGATAAGAAATCTTCATTCCACTCTGAATTTGAACGTTTTCTCTGATCTTGCCACTTGGTTTAGTTGGCCAGCGCGATTCCTGTCTGGATGGTATGTGGCTCAAGGTCATGGCTCCTAGGGTGTGACCCAAGTCAAGGACTTGGTGGATGGGGTCAATCATGGTGGGCTGAGGTAGGAAAAGGTGGGTGGTGAGTAAGGTGGGTGGGTCACATGGGGAATGCGACTCCCATAGGAAGGGGTCAAAGGGGTCATGTTAAGGGCTTCCTAAAGGGGAGAACGGGCAGACCCCTAGAGCAGTGGATGTGGAAAAAGTCAGGTCAGACGCGGGATCAGGAGGAATTAGAGGAAGAAATTGATTGATCGAAAGAGGAGGATCTGGAGGGTCTAGAGGTAGTGGAGAAAAATCATGATGGGAAGAAGAATTTGGAGCTTTTGGAGGGAGAAAGTGATGAGGGGCGCGATGCTCTGGGAAGAGGTATGAAAAAAGATGATGGAAGAGGAAGAAGAGAATAAAGGACGCGATGTCCTGGGAAAGTAAGAGGAGGAATTGGAAGAAAGATGGGAGATCCGGAGGTTCCGGAGGATGACAAGGATAGAAAGGGGCATGACGTCCTAAGCAGAAGAGAGAGACAGGATCTGAGGGTTTCGGAGGAATAGATAAAGAAGGGACACGATGCCCTGGGAGGAGAGATAAGAAATCTGGGGGTTCCAAAGGAATAGAGTTAGAAAGGGTGCGATGCCCTAGGAAGAAGGGGGAAAGAGGCTCCGGGGGTTTCGGAGGAATAGGATGGAAAGGGGCGTAATGCCCAAGGAGATTGGAGGGAAGATAAGATGGAGAGTCTGGAGGTTCCAGAGGAATAGGATGAAGAGGGGCGTGATGCCCTAAGAGAATCAGTGAGAAGCCCGGAGGACCCCGAAATGATGGTGTATAGGGGCGCGATGCCCAAAGAAGGAGGTCCAGAGGTTCCAGAGAAATAAGACACCATGGGGCGCGATGCCCCAGGAGGACAAGGGAGAACTCCAGAGGGACTGGATGCGAGAGTTTGGAGTGGGCATGATGCCCTGAGAGAAATCTGGGGAGGGCGCGATGCCCACTAAGCAAAGAAAAATTCGGTGGATCCAGATATAAGAGCTGGAAAGGGGCACGATTCCCTAAGAGAAGGTTGGAGGGGCCGCAATGCTCAGAAAGTGCAAGGGGACCCGGAGATCCCGTGGATAGAGATGAATGAGATGGGGAACGTGGAGGATCTGGAGGTTCCGAAAGATAGGGAAGATATGGGTTCAGAAACCCGGGAAAGAAGAAATGTGAATGCATGTGACTGTGATGCAATGGATGCGATGAATGCATGAAATGCGATGAGTGCAAAGAATGCATGGGATGAGAGAATGAGATCCTCCTCCTCACCCGTGGAGTGGCCCATGAAGAGATATTGGTGATAGATAGGAGTATGGATGAAGTTGAGCGAAAAGTGGAAGGCCCCTTAGCGGAAGAATGCTCGCCCCTCCATAGCAATGAAAGTGTGCGGTCAAATGGCCCAATGAATAAAATTAATGCACATGATGAAGTTTCAACAATAAATGATGACTCGTTTGGAGGGCGAAGAGTAATAATGTAAGGGAGTTGAAAAGTTAGAATGGGAAGCATCGTGTTACCCAGGGGTTGTGGCGTATAAAGAGTGCTGAATAAAACAGGCATTCGCCCCTTGTACAGAAGGATGGGTTCGAGATTGAAAAGTTGGACCAAGGGGTGCCCTGCCTGGCCCTTGGGCATAGATACAGCATCAAAGCTTGACTTTCTCTTCTGATGAGCAGCGGCGGAGACTTGGCCTCTTTAACCATACTTGGCACAAAAACACAGATTGGCATTCAGCGAATAAACACTTACGTTTTGAATAGCATAGTAGTGGCCAATTCCTTCTTATCTGGCTCTTGATCATCTTTGGCACAAGTACCTATAGAAGGACGCCCATTCTGAGTGGAAGCAAAAGGTGAAGCGGAGGCGAAATGCTCCATAGATGGTGGAGGTGTAGTGGAAGATGTTGGAGAAAACACGTCGAGCTTCTCCCCTTACTCGGAAGTGGACAGGGTTAGCTCGAGTGCAAAAAGGGGTGGACCCTGCTCGAGATCTGTCACGAGTTTGGGTGAAGGGATAAGTGGCGGAATAAGCAAAGTGGATTTTTGGGTCAAAGGGATAGTGGAAGTCCGAGGTGGCGACAATGGGGGATTGATTGGAGGAGGTTTAGTGGTGGACTCGGCGGAGACCGGTGTTGTGGCAGTGGATGAGGGTATAATGGGTGGAGGTTTAGTGGATGGTTCGGTGGAGGTCGGTACTGTGGAGGCTAATGGCATAGTGCTTAAAGGAGGCATAACAGGAGGTGTAAAAGGGGGAAGTTTGGTGCGTAGGAAACGCCGAATGGGGTGAGAGGTGTTAGGGGTACTAGAAGACTCCTGATGCACCGACGCAGGTGATTGGATTATCGACCCATCGTCATAACACCAATAAGCCTCAAAAATGGGGGCTGGATTAAGGACGGTGGCATCGTCCTGAGTAGGAAATTCTTCGGGTGATGGATGAAGTGGAAAGCGAAGGAAACTCAAAATGGGTGCCTTCAAAACTTCATCATGTGCCATCTTGAATTCTTCAATTGTCGACTCTTCATTGTCATGCTCAAGTGGACGCCGTTGTGGAGGTGTAACAATGGGTGGTGAAATGTAATGGTATTGCGAAAGATTTTGTGAATGTAAGCGTGTATGCGGAAGTGGAGGAGGAGGCAGAGGGCCATAATGATGAGCGATGTGAATGGGTGGAGGGCGGACGGCGTCCACTTGATCATTGAAATCTGTCAGCTGATACTTGCTTGAACTGTTGATGCCGTAGTCGTCTCTCATCTCCTTCCAATCTTTTTCCATCTTTGTAATGTTGTTTAGGATGGTGTGAAGATGATTGACTGGAGAAGGAGGAGGAGGAGTGGGCCGTGGGCTCGCAACCCTCTTTAATTGTTCCTCTAATGAAGTGACTTTATTAGTGAGAACCTGTTGGAGGGGTGTAACGGGAGAAGTAGAGGGTTGACAAGGCCTTGGAAGAGGGGCCGTACAAGAAGGCCGTGGAGGGGGGTTAATAGGTTTACCCAGAAAAGAATCCGGAGGGGTCGGGTTGCAAGGAATAAAAGGGCCTTGGGGCCGTGAAATAGGAGGAATAGAAGGGGGCGGGTGAAGGATCACCCAAGGAGGAGTATGTGTAAAAGGAGGTGGGTGATGGGCCACCCGAATAGGAGTATGAACACGAGAGGGAGGCGGGTGATGGGCCACCCGAATGGGAGTAGAAGGAGGAGGAGAAGAATGAGGTGCACCCTCAACAACGGCCTTAAGGGCCTGGATTTGTTGAGCGGTGAGATGATCTATAGCATGCAAGATCTGGGAGACCTTCTTATCGTGGGGAGAAGATGGTCCCGTGGGAATAGTGGCTTGTGATTGAGGCGAGGGACCATGAAATTAAACATTGCCCATGGGTCTGGCAATACCATAAGAATGAGGACGTGGTCCCCTAGAATGATTGTGGTGGGAATCATGGAATTGAGGATTATATGATGTGATGGGTTGTTCATCCTCATGGATATATGTTGAATTAGACATGTTGATTTGATTATCAAGGTGAAACATTATACAAGCAAACGATATTCAATTAAAGTAGGTTGCAAAGATCAAACAAGTTGAAATCTTTACGCTTGATTTCTAATTGTTGAACCTTGATGTGAATTAAGGATTTTAACAAAGTTGATGTGATCCACTCAAGGTCATGACACCCGGGTCCGTAGGTGGACCGGCGATAGGGGATGAGGGTCCGAAGTGGGATCTCACTAGTCCAGAGTTTGGCTAGATTGAGGCTGAACCCCTAAGGGTCCAGGATGCCCAATTTTACAGGCGGCCAGCACGCCGAGGGCGTGGGTTGTAGGGTTGCTCTCGCGACACACTTCGCGGTGGTTGAACAATTTGATGGACAGTTGGAACGAGCACTCTCCTCACCATCAACGGTGCAACTTAGAAATAATACTAGGCTAAGCAGAGTTAAGACAGTAAGGAGAGGGGCCAGAAGCTCACCTGATCAGCGTGAAGACGCCGATCCCGATCGGAGACGAAGGTGAGCGGGGAGATGTGGGTATGCACCCGCACGGCGTGCCGATGTAGCTTCGGAAGGTGACCCGTTGTTACATGTACTACACCTCATGCAGGAGGGTTGTATAAGGGGTGAAAAACTTTGGATTACATCAAAACTACCTCCACAAAGGGCGGGGCGCTAAGCCGGCCAGGCGGGGCGGGGAGATTAGCTAAAACTAGTGCCCGGCAAGCACTTCTCCAGTTCTGTCCAGGTCTGGGACTGCAGGATAGTGAGTCGATGTAGTCACCGCTGTGCACTCCCCTGAGCTCGAAAGTCACCGAAACTAGTGTCGAATCGTCTCTAACAGACCCTGGTACGCTGGAGAATTTTCGTGGATAAGCCTGTTGTTGTCACAGGCCAGGGTGGTTCCTGGAACAGGTCCCCTACGCTCTGGTTTGCACTAGCTCCAGGGTACAACAGCAACTGGATGTAGGTGCCATGACTGCTCCCGAAGTCCAATCATGGCAAGACTAAGTCGAGGACGACCGTGGATGAGTCTTCTTCAAGCAGCAACCAGGCGGAGCACCAGACGATGTCAGGGCGGCGAGGAGGAGCCCGTTGAGTGAGGGGGGGTCAGGTCAGGTCTGGAGTGACCTGTTCTGCGCACCTGGGGGAAGAAAATTGGAAGACGCTCTTCCGGAAGTGGAACTGGACGCCACTTTTTGCTGATGGCACTGACTGGTTGTAGAAGTCCTCGGCCAAGCGGCGCCTTCAGAAGTTGTGTGATGTGACCGTGGGAGCTCCCGGAAGTTGTCTCAGGTTGCCAGTTGGTCCTGATCTATGTAGTCAGGGGAGAATGAGTCCTCCAGGCAGCAGGGAAGTCGGATACCAGCGAGACCACCACAGTTGCAAAGCTTTCTTGACGAGCTTTCCGTCGATATATGGTACGTCTTCATATGATGCCAAATGACTCCGGGACAGGATCTGCCACGCGGGCCTTTACTGCTTCCTGCGAACTAGACAGGGTATAGTGGTGGAAGGGGGTGATAGTGGGGAGATGAGGAGAGGGGAATGGGGTGGGAATGAATTATTACATGCATTTCTAACCCTAGAACATGCTGTCTACGTAGGATAAAGTGCAGGGAAAGCACAGCGTTATAACAGGAATTAGAGCGATGATTGCGGTCAAGAGAGAACTGCTATGTAATTTTTGACCAAAATTTAAAATTTCCCCAGCCAACAAGATGCGGTGTGTCTCAAGACCGCGTCTTCCAGGTCGCGGTTTCTAATGAACCACTATTTGGAGACCGTGTCTCGCTCCGGCGATCCTTGACAGGCCTTAAGAAAAATCACCATAACTCACGGTATCATCCACAGAAATTGGGCACTATCAATGGAAAGAGGACAAAAATTGCACAACATAGAAGCATTTAATTAGTGTTTAGCCTGCAAGAATCCTACTTTAGATCGATTTATAAAGAAAGGAAAGCCACCAGAACCCTAACTCAACATACCTTGATTAAAAACCTAATTATGAACATTCTACTACACAAAAATTGGGCTATTTGATATCAAAAGAAAGAGGACTCGAAGACACATTCGATGATATAAGTTAATTAGCATTTGGCCTCGGAGAACCTACCTTAAAGGCAAGAAAGAAAGGATATCGACACTGGAACAGCAGATGAAAACCTCTCCTTCCTTGTCGCACCACGACCTCAATCACGCGCACCAGCTATTGCTACGGCCAAATGGGGTTCTCCAGAGTGCTAGGCATTGCTTTATAGGGCTGGGGTCGAATGAAGAGTCGAGCATGGGCTACGGGATCAAAGTGGAGAGTCCTCCGTGCAATATTTGTGCTTGACCGATTCCACAGGCTAATCTTCAAAATTCGGCAGGTAGGGTTAGGGTTTGCACGGGGAAACAGTGGGGAAATGGGCCTCATAAGTGGGCCTATTGATTGGGTCTGAATTGAGCTCCTGAGAGCTCGAATTGGGCGCGATTTTGATGGATTAAGGTTGTTCTATCCAAAACTCGATTCTTAGCCAGAAACCTATAATTGGACCAAACCAAATTTTCTATTGGGTTCGGTTCAGATGACAAAGTTGCAGGAAAAATGACCTTCTACATGAATAATTTTTTTTCACATTTTTATATATTAGTCAAAATTTGACCCTCGAGGGAAATTCAATTTATTAATTAAAGTTGGGTTGCTACACCCTCCCCCACTTTAAGGAATTTGGTTCTCCAAATTCACCAAACTTATCGAACAAAAGATACTACAGATACTGACCTTAAAATAACTTGGGATATTGCTTCCTGATTACTTCTTCGAATTCCCACGTGGCTTCCTTGGTTCCACGTCTACTCCACTGGACCTTGACCATCGGTGTTGACCTATTCCTGAGTTGCTGCTACTTTTGGTCTAGAATCTTGATAGGCTTCTCCTCGTAGGATAGATCTTCTTGTGCATAAACACCTTGTGAGCACCCAGCACAACAAGTCAGGAACAAGATTGAATTCGAAGGAAATAACAAAAAAAAAACAAATGCTGAACTGAAACAACAAGACAATCAAACCAAAAAATAAATGCAGATACTGTAGCTTCCAATGGAAGCACTTGATTGTGACTTGCGAGGCTCTGCTTTGCTTCAGTTACAGATCTCTTTTCCTCTCTCTTTTTCTTCTGAACTAGCTAGCATTCCGTCAGAACTATTTTTTGCTTCTCTCTCTCTTTTTCCTCTCTCGTATTCTCTTTTTCTCTTCTTCCTTCAGATTTCAAAGTGGCTCTCTTCTTCATTGATAAGCTTTTTATTATTCGAAGACTGCAGCTCTCTTCCTCTTGCAGCTGTCTCTCTTTGCAAGGAACAAGGGCGTGATTTATAGAACAAAAATGGGAAATTTCCTGATTAATCTTTTCCTCGGATCTGAAATACCATTGGTCCACGTGACTGATAAGAATATTATGTCTCAGAACCCTACAGAAGAAGTCCCACGTGTCCTTGGATTGAGTACCAATAATTTAAGTTCGAAGTCACGTGTTGACTTATGTAATTCACATGATGTATGAAGAATGCATCAATGCATGTCTTTATTGGGTCGACCCAGCTCTTGCAGGGAACTCCATACAGTGCCTTTACAAAAAGGAGTCAACTCTACGATTCGACACCTCCTTGTTTCTGAACGACTTCTTTTTGGAGAGCACGATTGCGTCGACTCAGCTTCATCGTTGCGTCGACTCCGTCTTCATGAAATCTTGTTCTTTTGTTGCTGTATAAATCTGCTAACTTTGCCTACTACGTCGACTCCTTTTTTACATCGCGTCGACTTAGCTTGTGCTGCAGATGCCTAGATAGAACATTGACAAAATGGAGTCGACTCATAATGTCGACTCTTTCTTATTGGCTACTGATTTTTGTTAATGGACTCTCCAGAACTTGATTCCAACAAGACTAATATTTATCCAAATGATCTTAGCTAACTTGATGGGCTTATCTATAACCTTGTTCTTGAAAATCAATATCTTGGGCTCCATTTGTGTTGAAGGACTACAGTGGGCTTCCAGGGCCTGCTGATTTTGCTGAACCTGTAGACTAAAGTCAACTGAAATTACTTAAGTGTCTGCAAACCTGTCAGCCAATCATTAGGCACTTGATACATCTCAATCCCCTTGAATTACATTGCATTGCTCTCAGAGCCATGGCAGTTGTGTTGACCCAGTAGTGTACTGTGTCGACTCAGTCGGTCGACACTCTTCTGCCAGATTATTATATAATAGAATCAACTGATCTTGCTGAACTGAAATGTTCTGACCATCTTTTCTTCTGATTTTTACCCCTGAAATGTTCCAACATCTGGTATCAGAGCTATTCTGAACCCAACAACTGGTATCAGAGCGGTTCTGTTAACCCAACATAGCACACGCGTATTGGCAGGCTACGACTAGTGGAGTGTCTCTGAAGGAGTAGACTCTCAAACTATGGAAAACAATGCCAGAGCCAGCAGCACAAGGAACGCTCCTCGTACCAGCACAGTCACACGGTGACATGAGCCAAAAACACACCTCTCGGGACCACACAGTAGCACAACACCTGGCCTCGACACGATGCCCAGCATCTGTCAGACCATGGGTCAATACGTGGACCGAGGTCCACGCACCCGGGACTCGAATCAGCCAAGATCAAAACACCGGTCAAGCTAGTACCCTTTAACGGTCCACTCTGGGCCGCTCAGGGACATGCGGTCAAATAGGGGCCGTGCCAGGGGATATACGGCCATCCACAGACCATCCTTTTCTTGTTTCAAACGGGGCATATGCGGTCAACCTCTGGCCGCACAAAGAAAAGATGACTGACTCTCAACCACACATGGGGGATGGGTGGTCCAGTACAGCCGTCCATCCTCCAACGGAAAAAACACGTGCGGTTGGACCCTGGCTGTAGAAGGAAAGGGTGGCTAGGACCTCACCGCACAAGGCATGTGCGGTCCAACTTTGGCCGCACCACTGCCAACGCCACCAGGTGATGTGCGGCCTTCCCCTGGCCGCACGAAGGGTCATGCAGCCATACCCCGGCCGTACACCCCAGTGCACTGTGCAACGGTCACAAGCAACGGTCAAAACTCACAGGATAGACGGTTGCCTTGGGGCCCAACATAGGATGTGCGGTCCCATGACTAGCTGCACATACCCAGTGCGCGCCAAGCCATTAGGCGGTTATACCATGGCCGCCCATGAGGGTGCCCACTAAGCGCAAAGCAGAAAGGCGGTCGTGCCAGGGCCGCACAAGAGATAAACGGGCCCTGGTTCGACTGTTTATCTCTCGCCGACGCGAAAACGGAGAACCGGTGGGAAAACTCCATTTTCGGCCCCATACAAGCCCCACGGAGGGCGAAACGCAAGGAAATAGACCCCCAAGCCCCCTAGCATGCTTCTACGCCCTTGAAATGTGAAATTGGGGCGTAAAACGGCGGATCGGGCGAACTCTCCCCGTGGCATAGACGACCCTTCCCGACGCGAAAATAACCTCTCTCGGCCTCGCCTCGGGCTAAAACTCGCGGGGAAGGAATGCAAGAGGCTATGGATCGTCACCCTACCTTTGGTCCGCGTCGAGGCACGCCGGATCGTCCACAAACTGTGAAGAACATCGTTAAGAATCTCGTTCAACCAAGCTTCCCACGCCTGTTGCATGCAGCCGGGATCGTCCCGCCGTCACCCACATCCTCGCGTCGTAAGAGTAAATTCTGCCACGCCAAGCGGGGTTTCACACTTCTGATTAAAGCCGACGATTCGCATATCCCAAACATTATCGAGGTGCACATTGAAACAATATTTCTGATATATTCTGTATGACAGTATATTGATGGCTGCACCTGGATCTACAAGAATCTGGCTTAGTGGCTAACCGTTCAGTTGCCCCCTCATATATAAGGGTCTATTGTGACTGAGGGTAGGTAGCAGCATATCCTCCTCGGTGAAGGTCACATTCGCCCACGACAATGCTTCGGCTAGGCAGCTTTCATACTGAGCGGGCGTCTATAGGGCGGTAATAATTGTCTGTCGAGTTCTTCGCTTAGAGAAAGAATCTCCCAGATGGTGAACCTCACTAGGAGCTTTTAAGCAGCTTCACCACCTGGCTTCCAACCCGAACATTTGACAGTTTCATCTCCTCCGCCCATCTTGGTTTGGAGAAGTCTTGTGCAACGGCCCCAAATGTACCTACTTCATTGGACCCCGGGTTCGATTCTTCTTATAGTGTGGCAATGTTGCCTGACTGCCCTCTGATATTCACTGCTGGCCTGGTCTTTTGTTCTTTCGGCTAGCTAGAAGGCTGATGAGGTGGAGAGGATATGTTCCCAGATGAAGGGCTGGTCTCCTGACATGGTTGCTTGCCCTTAGATGTCTTCAGGAATTCCAGGAAAGAGGGAGTGCTACTACTGCCCCCAGCCTGACTGTATAACCCTGGCAGAGGAAGGACTTGGGCTCCTTTGGCCTATGGTGCCAGTATCTTGTAAGGTTGCTCACCTCTAAAAATGATGTTATGGTTAGCAGGTGGTGGGCGCCCCCATTTTCGACCTGTGCGGGTCGCATGAGTAGTATTTGTAGCTTCGGCCTGGCTTGCCTCAGGTGCAGGTGTAAAGTAGATGTCCTCATCCTCCTCTTCCCCAGGCAAGTTGAATAGAGCTGAGAGAGTATTACAGGAGAACATCGTCCCCCTCTTGGCTTTACGGGCCCTTCTTTTTTTCTTCTATTTATTACCGGATGGCGCTTGCCCCAAGAATAGACTATCATCTTCTTGAGCCTTCTCAAGCTCTTCCTTCTGTCCTAAGGAAAGGTGCTGCAACTCTTCCCATGGGACGTGATCCTTTATCAGTAGTGGCTGCAATTCGGGCTGTTCATATTCTTCCAACCCATTTATAAAAGCTTGGAGTCGCCAAATTGCTGGGCTGACTTCTTTATCTACTATCAGCGGAGTTTGCTTCCTCCGATTATAAGTGAGTATTCTGATCACTGTCGACTGGTGCAACCAAACTGGTGCTGGGGTTGACAGAGCTAGTCGTGGCATCACACCACGGATGTGGGCCCCTATCGGTGGGGGGGGGGGGGGAAGAGTCGCATATCCAAGATGGCCTAGATCTTCTCAAGATTCGCCTCAATCTCTTAGTGGGTCACTAAAAACCCCAAAAACTTTTCAAACTAGACTCCAAAGGCACACTTTGAAGGGTGGAGCTTCATGTTGTACGTCTAGAGGGCTTCAAAAGTCTCGGCAAGGTTGGAGAAGTGGTCCCTGACTTTTGGTGGCTTGATAAGCATGTCATCAATGTAGACCTTGACTTTCTGATCGATCTGGTCCTCAAATATTTGATTAACCAACCTTTGATAGGTCGCTTGGGTGTTCTTTAACCTAAAAGGCATCCGGGTATAACAGTACACACCGAAGTCAGAGGTGAATGCTATCTTCTCATCGTCCTAAGGATGCATCCAGATTTGGTGATACCCAGAATAGGCACCAAGAAAGCTAAGAAGTTCGTTACCCAAAGTTGAATCGACTAGTTGGTCGATGCTCGGTAGAGGATAGCAATAGTTTGAAGTAGCCTTGTTGAGGTCGATGAAGTCGATGCACATCTGCCACCTGCCCGAGCCTTTGTGTATCAGGACGACATTAGCCAACCAAGTTAAGTAAAGGACTGGGTGAAATAGTCCGATTTTCTTCTCCTTATTGATTTGCTATTTTATGATTGCCTATTTCGTCGGGGCGTGCTTTCTTTTCTACTATAGGTCTGGCTTGACAGCAGGATCAATGTTGAGGTGGTGCATCACGATTTTCTTGGGAATCCTAATAAGATCATCATCATACCATGCAAAGACGTGGACATACTCTGAAAGAAAATCCTTATATTGAGCTTGCACCTTGAGTGGTAAATCTGCCCCAATCTTGACTTCGAGGGTCAGGTCATCTTTAAGGCAAATCGGCAATAGCTCTCCATCGAGCTTGCTTGTTGCTGCCTTTTCTTTGATGATTCTCTTGCCTTGGTTCACATCCTTAGGGTGAACAACTTCCACCAAGATTACATAGCACTTTCTAGTTGTTGCCTGACTACCTCGGACCTCTCCTACGCCAAATTTGGTGGGAAACTTCATTTTTGTTGGTAGGTTGATGCCTCAACCGAAGATGGCATTGTAGGCCGTTATCTCCTTAACCACAATAAAATTTATCACAAAGGTTATAGCTTTGGGGGGAGTCCCGAGAGTAACAGGCAGCTCAGGGCTCCCTCGGGGTAAGTCACTTGACCATTGAACCCGCAAAGAGGGGTTCGGATCGGACGCAATTTCGATGGGTTCTCACCCATCTTAGAAAATAGTCATACGACAAAGCATCTGGCATACTGCCATTATCAACCAGCACCCTATATATGCTACAATGATTGATAGTTGTCGAGATTATAAGAGCATCATCATGCGAGGTAACTACCCCATCTAAATCTTGGTCAGCACCGTCCGACAGAGCTAAAAGGCAATACTAAATAAGCAATAGTAAACTAGCAAGGGATGTGGCTCGGAGCTCACCTCATCGGCGTGAATACACCGATCCCGGCCGGAGACGAGGGCGAGTGGGGAGGCATGGGTATGCACCTGCTCGCCGCGCCGATGAAGCTTCAACCTGAAAAGTTAAGTTACATACACTACACCCCATGCAAGGGGGTTGGACTAGGGGTGGGGAATTAGATTACAATCAAAATGTACCTCCACGTAGGGAGGGGCGCTTAGCCGGCCAGGTGGGGAGGGGAAAAGCCGAGCTCGGAACTAATTGGGTGGCGGTGGCCGGTTCTGTCTGCACTCTAGAACAGGGGACAGGTGGACGTTGTTGGCGACGCTACGACCACTCCTGAACTAGGTTTTTGATGAAACTAGTGGCCAACTCCTCGTAATTGGACCAGGGACTTGGCTGATTTTTCTGTAATTCCCAGGTTGTCGGTGCCAGCCGGGGAAGAGCCACGAATAGGGTCTCTACTTCCTGGTTCTGACTGCTATAGGAACACAGTAGTAGCAAGTCGAGGCTGTCACGGGCAGTCCCGAACTCCAAATCGAGTGCGGCCAGAGGCGTTGGAACCATCGTTGAGTCTTCTTCAAAATGGCACTGATGGGAATGCCGACGGTGATCGAAAATGACTGGAGCAGCTAGAAATGTGGGCGGGGGTCGGTTCAGTCCAGGAACAATCAAAATAGAGCACCTGAGGGAGAAAATTAAGAAAATACTCTTCCGAATGCCGAACGGGACGCCGCCTTTTTATGATGAACGCTGACTGGTTGTAGAGCTCTCGGCCAAGTGGCGCCTTTAGAAGCTATGGGATGTGACCATGGGAGCTCAAGTAAATCGCCTCAGGTCACTAGCAAGTCCTGATCTATGCAGCACAACAGAAACTGGATGCAGGCGCCACGATCGCTCCCGAAGTCCAATCGAGACGGGACCAAGTCGAGGATGACCGTGGATGAGTCTTATTCAAGCAGCAATCAGGGGGAGCTCCAGGCGTTGTCGTAGCAGGGAGGAGGAACCCATTGAGTGAGGGGGGGTCAAGGCAGATCGATAGGAAGCTGAACTGCACACCAGGAGGAAGAAAATGAGAACTCTTGATTCCAGGCACCAAACAGAGCTCTGTTTCTTGATCCTGGACATAGACTTATCAAAGAAGCTCCCAGACAAGCCTCGCCTCCAGATCTTCAAGAGAATGGTCGTGGTAGCCTTAGGAGTCAGCTTCAGGTTGCTGGCCAGACCCCTTCTGCGCAGTCGGAGTAGATTGCTTGCCCCGGACAGCCATAAACTCAGAATGAGACAAGACGACCGCCGCTGCGAAGAAGACTCGAAGACACTTCCCAAAGTAAAAAGTCTACATAAAGAAAACTATCACCTAGGCAGAAACGGAGGAAAACATCAAAACAAGTAAGCAGGGGCACCCTTGTAAGGATTCACCCTGAGTACATCATCACGTGCCCCAGTCTCATCGGGCTTACGTGTGTCGGTAGCCCCAGTGGGAGGTGAGTCCTTATCCAGGTTCACCACCTGGCCCCCTGCCTCCGAGACATCTGCGGGTGCTCGCTCTTCAGTGCTCGGCACCGGCCCCTCACCTCCAGCGTCCTCAGGTTCCCCCTCACCATCGTCAGCCTCCTGGCCATAAGGGGATGAAGGGGGAGGGAGCAAGGGGGGCGCGTGACCAAGGCTATCCGCAGTGACCTTCACGGTAGCACTCCATCCCTCTAGGAAGCCACAATCACGAGCTGACCTATAGAACTCCAAGGCCACCTCCGTTAGCTCGTCTCGGTACGCCGAAGAAGAGCGGAGTTGTTCCACCGCCTCCTCACCTGCCACCGACACCGAGGAATGCAGGGTGGCGATCTCTGCTTCAACCTCCAAAGCACGGATCTTCATGGCCCGGACTTCCACTGCTAGCTTGGCAGCCCGCTCCTCAACGGCGTCAGCCTGTGCCCGAAAGTGGTCCCGGTAGCGCTTCATACCAGCAAGAGCCAGTCCCTGCTGGACCAACTACCTCTGGTCCTCAGCACGAGCTGCCTCAGACTCCTCCAGGCTCCCCTCAAGCTCCACCTGAGCGGCTTGGCTAGACTCCAACGTCTGGGCAAGCTTCTGGAAGTAATGCCTCCACGGACTGAAGGCACTAATGACGAGGTGTGCACTCCTCGCGGCTGCCGTAGTCAGCTCCTTCTCGGCACTAGGGCCAGTCGGGTTGGAGAGTTCGAGCCAGTGTCTAGTCCTGCCCATGAGATCGATGATTGACGCGATCCTGACCAACCCAGAGGCTAAGTCCCTAGGAGGAGAAGTTGAGCTACGCTGAGGGGACCCCAGCGGGGAAGGGGCATTGGCATCCTCCGCCACCGGGGCCTTACCCTTGTCCTGCCCCTATGCCATGGGAGCCGACGCAGAAGCCGTGGCCACCGACCCCTGGGCCAACAGTGGTGGCGGGATCTCAGAAGACAGCGGCTCAGATGAGGGAGGCGACGGGACGTGACTCCGAGCGGAAGAGGAAGTTCTCACCCTTTTTCATGACCGACACTGGGTGTCTAGCACCGCCAAGTCATCGTTGGTCAGGACGACACGACTGCCACCGGCCATATCAGACCCTTCACCAGCCGAACTAGGGACTCCTTCAAAGAAGCTCCTCTAAGGACTAGGGCCCCCACTCGCCACAGATGCTACCGGCGAGCTCACCAAGGGGACGCCGACCAGAATTGGATACTGTAGCCTCCCCAGAGCAAACACCACTTCGGCATGGGGGGCGACGACGGACACCTAACCGGCCCCAGGAGTGACGTGATCCACAGGGCAGGGAATGTTCCACGGCTGCCTGACGATCTCGTAGGTCCAGTCCTGCACCTCAGCCGCCCCTGAAAGGAGAACCCAATCGGTAAAGCACCTGTCACGACTACAACAATCTGGGAAATAAAAAAGGGCCAGTACCCTGCGGTAACGGGAGGCACTGCCCCAGCTCCCGGAGCAGCGCCGAAGTCAGAATGAAATCCACATCAACGAGAGGATACTGCTTGAGCTCCTTCAACTTTTGACAATCCTCGGCCTTGAGGGAGGGCCACTTATCAGGCCAGGTGCGGTGGGAACCTCTGCCCATCCATCTATCGGAAACCTCCTCCCAGTCTTTCGACTTGATGAGGTATACGTACCGCTCCATCCAACCATTGCGGTTAGAGGCGAGATGAGAAACTTTGATGAAATCCTGTTTGGAATGAGCCTTGAAATAGGCAAAATAGGTGTCGATCGAACAGCTCTGGAGAAGGAAGAAGTGCCGGAATAGATCGACGGTTGGCTCCACCAAGGCCAGATGGCATGAATAGATGAACCCATAAAGGATGCTATAAGAATTGGGGGTTATCTCCCCAGGATGCCATCCATAGTAATGGAGGACTGACGCGATGAAAGGATGGTTTGGAACACGAAAACCCGCCTGAAAGGAGGCCAAAGGAATCATGATCCCACCGATGAGATAACTCATTATCCCGTCTCCCACGAACGGGAAGATAATGCCGTACTCGGGAGGAATCTGGAAAGCTCCCCGCAAGCCATGGATCACGATGTAGGTCATCATCGGCGGGGAACTAGGCCGACTAGTGTCAGCACCCGAAGTGCTCGGCACGCCACCTTGGCCACGAGGCGCTTCTTTAGTAGAAGAAGAACTGGCTCGAGGGACTTCTCTACGTGGAGGCATGACTGCAGAAGATGAAAGACAAGGGAGAAAGAGGGATCCTCACTGAGCCAGGGGAGGAAGACGCCTACGATGAGCACTACAACCGGCAAGACATGGATGGATACTGCGAGGAGACCACGCGGTCACCTTTATAACCACCTACAATAAGCCGGAGCCACTCTTCGCGAGGCAGGTGAAAGGACGCATGTTGTAGTGCCAGGCAGCCATTCGGAGCCCGCGCTCCCAGAACGGGACAAGACTTGGGTCATCATTACCCTCATGGCCGCTGCTACCGCCTGTGGACGTGTAAAATTGCACGCCCATATGTCCTGTCCAGTCCAGCATCGACAACAACCTTAACTGAAGAAACTACAGAGAAGATGGGCCATCCAGACTCTCTGAATATACACGTGCTATCGTGAAGCCATCTTCGGAGTCACGACATCGAAGAGAAACCAACCCCCAGGAGGCTCACAATGCATGGGCCCCGAAGAAAAAAATCAAGTAAACCATGACTCATGCTCGTGACGGGCTCAAACGTGCCCCAACGGCGCACTTTCAAGTCCTCAACGACATGCTCTAGTGCCCCTTTCAGCTGCACACCCGTTGGCGAGAGTTCAGCGGTATGCCCCCCCAACCAGTCGCTCAACGACACGCTCCTTCACCGGCACACCCCTGGGGTGCCCTCAACGGCACACCCTCGTGAAGCCCCAGCGGCACACTCCCAGCGTTCCCCCTCGTCAGCCCGCCCCTTTCCTGGCTCCTCATCGGCACACTCGCATTGGCCCTTCTCCGGCACGCCCTTAGTCACGGCTACCCGGCACACCCCCGTGGGCCTACAGCGGCACACCAGCGGCGTGCTTCCCCGGCACGCCCCTGCTCCCTCGTCAGCAGCACACCTGCCCTGACATCCTCAGTGGCGCACCCCTCAGCTGCTCAGCGGCACACCCCTACATGCCTCCCTTTAATGACACGCCCCGAAGAGTGCCTTCTTTGACACACCCGCTGGCGCGCCTTCACCGGCACACTTGTTCAAGCCCTCCAGCGGCACACTCCATCCAAGGCCTTCGCCGGCACACCCCCTGGGTCCTTCGCCAGCACGCATCATCGTGCCCTTTTAGTGGGACGCTCACAATGCACCCTTCAGTGGCACGCTTCCAACGACCCCTTCGTCGGCACACCCCCGATGGACTTCCTCCAGTGACACGCTTCCTCCAGGGCTCTCCAACGGCATAGCTTGCCAGCCCTTCAGCGACCCACAGTGGCGGCATCCCAGCGGCACGCTCCCTGAGTCTTCTAGCGACGCGGCCTGTAGCTTCCTCAGTGGCACGCCCTGAACCCCTTTACCTGGTGCATCCGGTAGCCAAACGTGATGCCGGACTCACTCGGGCAAGCTCACTCGCGTAGCACACACTAGTGCCCGTGGGCAACTCGACGATGGTGGAGAGGGTCTAGGGAGGGACCTCACTATTCCAGGGCTCGGCTAGATTGAGGTTGAACCCATAATGGTCTGGGATGCCCAATTTGATGAGCGGCCAGCATGCCAAGGGCATGGGATGAAGGGTCTCTCTCACAGCTCACCCTGTAGTGGCACTTAATTTGATGACAATTTGGGACCGAGCACTCACCTCACTGTCGATGAGCAACTTAGAAGCAATACTAATCCCAGCAAGGTTAAACCAGTAAGGAGAGGGGCCAGAAGCTCACCTGATCGGTGTGAAGACACCGATCTCGGTCGGAGACGAGGGTGAGCGAGGAAGCATGGGCTTACCCGCACGCCGCGCCGATGAAGCTTTAACTTGAAAATTGAAGTTACATGCACTATGCCCCTTGCAAGGGGGTTGGCCTAGGGGTAGGAAATTAGATTACAACTAAAATGTACCTCCACACAGGGAGGGGCAGTCAGCCGGCCAGGCGGGGAGGGGAAAGTTGAACTAGGAACAATTCAGAAGGAGGTTGCCGGTTCTATCTGCTCTCTGAAACAGGGGACAGACAGTCGATGTCAGCACTGCTACGGCCACTCCCAAACTCCATTTTCGACGAAACTAGTGGAAAAATCTCTGGGGTTGGCCCAGGAGGACGTCTAATTTTTGGAGGAATTTCTGGTTGGTGGCAATGGTCAGGGCAGAGTTGTGAACATGGCCTCTGCTTTTTGGTTCTGACAGCTTCTGAGTCGCTGTAGCAGGAAGGTGAGGCCACCACAGTCACTTCCGAGATATGAATCAGGCGAGGTCAGAGTCATTGGATTCGTGGATGACTCCTCTTCAAACGAAGACCCATGGCATTACCGGAGGAGGTTAGAGTAGACGGCAAGGGCCCAAACAGTGAAGGGGTACCAGGTCAGTCCTAGAGGGAACTGATCTGTGCACTTGAGGGAGAAAATTAGGAACTTACTGTTCCGGTGTCCAAACAGAGAGCCGCTTTGTGGTACTTGAAGAAGATTCGTAGTAGATGCTCTCAGCCAAGCGGTCTCTAAGAATCTCAGAAATCAGCCCGAGGGAGCCTTTGCAAGCCTTCTCTGGTTGTCTGCCTGGGAGGGAACATGCAGTCCGACGGTGAAGGCTCCTCCGGATAGCTACGAGCTCAGATGATGGCGAGACCACCACCGTTGCGTAGAGGACTTGGACACGTTTTCGACAGTAGCTCTTGTGCATCCAGGGGCTCCGGGATGAAGCCATGGCAGGCTCTGCAACAAGCAACTTCTCTGCTGCCTGTGAACTGAGAACTGCAGGTTGAAGAGGGGAGGTGGGAAATGAGGAAATTTAAGGACTAACCAAAGGGGAAGTAGGGAAGAACAACCCGACAAACGCAACTACAAAATGACACGAATCATGAAAAATACAACTCAGAGGAATATAGTCAAACCATAATCATGAGTGCACGCTCAGGACTGAGCACGACACAAGTGAACATGTCCGACACCTCCGAAATCGGGCAACGTCACTTACGTCTCACAGGAAAAGAGACACGACTGCCACGATAACAGATCACAAAAAATGAAATGATAGGCACGAAAAGCATCAGCTTACACAAGGAAATACAGTCCTCACAGCTGACCGCTCGACCACATCATCAGCTCCAGTGCCAAAGGTAACAGGGAACACCTAGCACACAGGACACCAATGATAATTTCACGGAAACAACAACAACATAATGGCAGCACCAGACCACAGACATAATCAAGTCAGTCCTCACTCAGATATTATATCTGATCGAGTCACCAGCGAACTCTACTCGGGAAGAGGAGTATAGCAATGCTAACTGACAAGACAATGGTCCAAGACAGAGACACAAAATCATACAGAAACAACACTCGAAATAATAACACGGTAGCACCTGCAGGATTCTGGGTCCGTACAGCACACAGAATTATGGAACACAACTGTAAGTAGGGTCACATCAAGGCACAACAGCAGCTGAACACGCGACCACAGGGAACAAGTCATGAATTAGACAACTCATCAAGAAAGATCCACGACAATGAGAAACGACAGCAAGAATCACAATCTCAAGGGCCGCTTCTCAAGGACTATAGGTACGCCTCGAGAGCACAACACCCAAGAGACAAAATGCAGAGCAAAGGGTACTCAATCAGCAGAAATGTCGACAAATTCCCCAATACTTGCAAATGCCGCTGCCAACACCAGAAAGTCACCAGCAACAGCACGACAACAGATGACATCAAGGCATAGGAAGTAAAGATGAAGTCACATCGAGAAGAAGTAATTCTCTCCATTGGCCAGAACCTTACGAAAAGATCCTCGACCCGTGTGTTATTAGCCCACACGCTTCCGCTGTGCACTCATACAATGCACATGGGTAACAGAAGATATCTCGATATCCGCATCTTAGCATACGCTCGGCATCATCACAATTCAAGAAAATCACAACTTAGCACGCCACGAGTACTGATCCAGCGAACAACTGATCACAAGAAGTCTAAGTGCAATAGGGATGAGTACCAGCTTCAGCACAAGGCACAAGGAATGATGCTAATCTCAGCTTACCGTTATGTCCTGAAACAATAAATGAGCCTTCACAACACATCTGCCATTGGACACGGCATGATAAACATGATATGCAACAGCTCTTAACTCCATAACATAGTCTAAAACTAAGCAACCGTAAAATAAGGAAGGTTTAGTGGGTTGACTGGGAGGGTTTATAGTGGGTTTGACCACGAGTTTGACTTTTTAAATAGAAAATTTCTCAATTTATCACGAGTTTGACCATAGGTTTGACCAGGTCGATCCGTGTTTGAGGGCGCACGATGGTGGTGCATGATGCAATTGGTTGTTGGGAGTCCCGAGTCGGGCTCCGACTTGATGTATAGTGGCTGGGGCTTACGCGCCCACCAAGTGCTCGGGGAAATTCCCGACACGCGTGTGTGTGGGTCGTATAAGGCTGTTGTGAGCTCCTGAAGCTTATGGTCGACCCATATGGGTCTTCCTTTGACTTTAGAGACCTGGAGGGAGGCGAATCGAGGATAGACCCCAGCCTCGTTGATGGGTGCCACATGGCGTGGTTTGTAGTCAGGGTGCCCCCAGGTCGGCTCAGATAGCTGTGTTGAACGCGGGTCAACCCACAAGCTGAGTGATTGGGGGTGGACCTAATCGATTGTTGATGTTGTCATGGGTCACGGCTAGCTGGATAGGACCCTTGGTTGGGCCCGGTGACTAGGACGTCGACATGATAATGCTGTTTGTCTGGTGGTCAGGGTGGCCCTCGCTCCTTGGCAAAGAGTCGTATGATTTGGAAGGCTGTTCTGAGTCCCGGGTTAACCCAGTTCTTGAGGTGTCGGTGGTGTAATACTGTAGGCAAGGTATTCGAGGATGATCCCCAAATCTTTAAAAAGTGCTATCCTGTACAGCAGGTTGTCCCGACCCTTGGACCCAACTCTGTTGTCGGAGACACTAGCTGGTATAGCACCCTTTGCTCGGGAACGATCCCCACTTGTTATGGTGTGCCGTTTGACCCGACGAAGTGTCTCGATTTCTGAGCTCAACTCGACTGGTAGAGCACCTTTGGCGTTGTATTGTCTTGATCTATTTAGGGAGTATTTCCCTATGCTTAATCCTCAATTAATTAGAGGAAATAAGCAGGTGCCAACACACCTATATTGATGAGACCAAAATACTCAAATCCCCTTCAATTAAATATTAGGTCGATAAGTGGTGCGGACACCATAGCTAGCGAGAGACACGATTCGGCAAGCCGTCGGTACCGGACACGCAGCACCACGCGAGCTACACAGGCATCCCTTTGGCTTGAAGACAGTCTGGAGTCTCCATCTTGAGCCCTGGTATTTTTTTGTATTTATTGGGATTGTAATTGGTGTGTAATGTGTGTTCGCATAATTTTGGGTTTTATTTCAAGAGGGGGTTAATTGGCTAAATGTAATGGGTTTCATTGTAAAAGGCCACGTAGGCCCAGCGGGGGCCCCACCCTCTCTCTCATTGGGCCACCTAGCTTCTGGGGCCTATAGGGGCTGGTCCATGGTCCATGGTGGACTTGGACCAGTTTAAAACCTTTATTGAAAAGAAATATTAACATGAAAGGGTACTAATGTAATTTTGGTCCTTTGGAGCCTTTCTTGTAATTTGAGGTTTTAAAACAAAAAAAATATATGTTAAATGTATTTTACCCCCACGTTGGGGAAGAGAACCCCACGGTTCTCTCTCTCTGCCACTCCTCTCCCCATCTTTCTCTTGCTCTCTCTTGGTGGACAATTCCCCTCGACCGCGGGTGGCTTGGAGGAGAAGATTCCGACGAGCACGAGATGACGGTGGAGTTTTGGTGTGGATGTGGAAGCAAGCTCGTGCGGTGCGCAGCTTGGTCGTCACGTGGGAGGCGGTTCTTGCGTGAAGAACGGCTTCTTCCGGTGTTTTCAAGTAGGGGGATAGAATTTACCTCGCCTTTCCATATTTTTACACGTGTTAGAACGATACAATGCCTGTTAGAATGCTAGCTCCAATTCAATTTATGCATGGGAATGGTTTTCATTTTACCCTTGTGAAATGCCTAGCATGGCCATTGTTATTTATGTTTTTGATATAATTCATGTGTAAAACTAGGAAAGGACAAGTCTAAACAGGTTGTTCCCTTGTTTTCCCATCGATTTGAATCGATTGAGAGGAGTCTAGACCTAGAAATCATAGGCCCGAAACCCGAAAGAGAACATGGTACAAGGGAGCGCCGCATTCTCAGTAGGTCGCGTTGTAGGGGTACACCACGTTCTGATCAACGCGACATATCGTAGCACAGTGATCTGTCATTTTATGGTTTTTCGGAGGCAGTAGATAACGCGGTAGTGGGAACCGCCATGTTCATTATTAACGAGCTATAGGCTTCCGCCGCGTTCCTGAAGAACGCACTTGTAGTGTCCGCCACATTACTGAGGAATGCACCCAATGTGTCCTGCACGTTCTCAGCAGACCCAGTTAAGCCCTTGATGTGGATTGGTCATGCATCTAGGTTAAGCTATTAAGAGTTTGCATTAACTACTGCTTTGTATCACGTTTATATCATGTTTATTTCCCCATGTTGAGTGATTTTTCCTTTCTTTGTGACAGATCCACTAGTCGTAGCCCGACGACCCTTCAAGTCGGCCCACCGTGGAGAGGTGACTGGGCAGTCCCAGTGTACAATTTTTAGTCTAGTACCCATGGGCCCCCTTGCTTTGCAATAGTGTCCAACTGGGGGAAAAACATAGCTAGAGGCTTGCCTCAAGGCATTGAGCTTGTGTGTGCACACTTAGTCAGGGGCATGGACTTGCCCTGACGAGCATGACCCTAACTAGTCCTTGTCTTTGGTTACTATTATGGTGTCTCAGTTACCGTGTTCAAGGCGACTGGGAGACACCTGAGACACAGTGTAAGTAGTCAGTGGACGCGTCTGGTCTGCTCCTTCGCCAACTATAATTGTGAGGCAGATAACTTCGATGGCCCATGTAGCAAAGCTTACCTCTCAATCGATCAGACCACGTGTATTGATTACAAACTGGACATGCAAGATACCCTTTCGTGCTCCATCCCGATATATCACCGTATGCAGGAAAGTCATTTATGGTCCACAAAACTGCTGCATACATTTGAAAAATACCATCAGTGATGACATCATAAGTTCTAACTCCGTTCTCCCACAATTCTTTTAACTCATCAATTAACGGTTGTAAATACACGTCGATATTTCTCCCTGGTGCTGTACGCCCAGGAATCAATAATGACATCATAAAAAAGGTTCTTTCATACATTTCCATGGAGGCAAGTTATATGGCATGAGTATTATAGGCCACGTGCTATATGCATTGCTCATGTTACCGAAAGGATTGAACCCATCTGTCGCCAATCCAAGTGGTACGTTGCGAGGATCTTATGCAAACCATGGATATTGTCTGTCAAAGTCTTTCCAAGCTTCTGAGTCAACTGGATGCCTCAAAACATTCTCCTCCTGTACATGTTTTTTCTTGTGCCACCTCATATCAAAAGTTGTATTTCTTGACATGAACAACCTTTGAAGCTTTGGGATTAATGGAAAGTGGCGAAGCACTTTATTAGGAGTTTTCTTACCTTTGTCATCACTCATTTTCCATCTTGACTCTTTGCATTGTGGGCATTCATTCATGTCTTCCAATTCCTTTCTAAACAACACACAATCATTTTTACATGCATGAATAGAATCATATCCCAATCCAAGGTCTCGTAAAATTCTTTTAGCCTCATAATATGATGATGGTATCAAATGGCCCTCTGAAAATGCATTATTTAATAGTTCCAATAACGTGTTGAATGATTTAGTACTCCAACGATTGATTACTTCACATGAAGTAACGTTACAAGGAAAGACAATAATGAAAACCTTGTACAACCTAGATACAATGGCCGATGTGAATATTTTAACAGTCTATCAAATTTATCTATTTCCTCTTCATGTATAATTTCAAGTCCTTGATCTTCATTTGTCTCGTGACAATCAACATCAACAAATACATCTCTTTGTATATCTTCTAAAATTTCATGCACTTCAATAGACTCATCTACATTATTTGTTAACATCTCACCTCCACTAACCTCTTGGTTGCTATCATCACCATTAATGGATTCACCATGATATAACCATGTAGTATATGAACTCATAAACCCTTTGCTGAGTAAGTGCTTTTCAACAACCTCTAGATCATTGAAGTATATGTTCAAACAAAATTGACATGGACAATGAATTTTCCTCACATTCCCCATATGATCACGAACAAATTGTATAAATGAATCCACTCTATCCATATTGTCGGCCCAATCAGTAAATTTGTGCGACTCGCATGTTTTCTTGATAATTTTAAGAAGGGTTTTATTGGTGGCCTCGGCTTGGCCGTTGCCTTAGGGGTAGTATGGTGATGAATGATGCAATGATATGTTGAATTTCTTACAGAGGTCCCGGAGTTCTTGTGATATGAACTGAGGCCCGTTGTCGGTGACGATGTCACTTGGCACTCCAAACCACGCAATAATATTCTTCATGATAAAGTGGCAAACTGTGGTAGTTTTGATCTCCGCATATGCTTCAGCTTCCGCCCACTTGGTGAAGTACTCAGTTGCAGTAAGGATAAAGGATTTCTGCTTAGTCTGAGCATTAGGATCACCCAATGGGCCAACAATATCAAAAGCCCACATGGAGAATGGCCAAGGATCAGAAAGATGATGGAGAGATGAAGCAGGAGCGTGAATTTTGTTGGCATGGAGTTGGCACTAAAGACACCTATGAATATAGGTGGAACAATCTTCTTCTAGGGTTGGCCAGTAATAGCCCTGCCTAAGAATCTTCTTCACCAAAGCCTGACCATTAACGTGCCCTCCACACTCACTCGCGTGAGCTGCTTCTACTACTTTTCAGGCCCCATCATCATCCAAACACCTCATAAGAACTCCGTTGAGAGCATGCCTAATTCTCCTGTGATAATGGTGTATCTTGAGGTAACTCTTCTGATGGCTTGCGCTGCTCGGCGTTGGCCGTCTCCGAGAATGAACCATCCCTACAATACTACTCTATTTCATGGTACCACGGCAATTCTTCTTCATCTAAAATTTCCTCGAGCTCAGTTAATGATACCTCTTTCAGATCTTCCTTCTCAGCCTTCTTCTCTACGGATTTCCTAAAGTTGTCGAGCCACGGATCCTGAAGGGAATGAG